>CM061920.1:248245737-248396548 GCA_031002005.1 Vandiemenella viatica | reverse complement strand
CACAGTTAGTTCAAAGCTGATTCCGCGGTCAATATAAATACCATCACTGTTATGTGAAGTCACACGGAATTATTATTGTCCATGAAGATTTCTTCTTATGGTGAACATATCTATTAAGTGTAACTTTTTGTTTGTTTGAAATTATTATTCAGTTATTTAAAACATCGTGCACGAACACGAAATGGCTCTACAGACAGCTTCAAAACGAAAAGTAGAAAGCTTTGCATCTAATGGCTGTAGCTAATATCTCTTATACAATGAGAGCAGTTTCTGTCTTTACGCAATTTAATTCCATTCAAATCAAACAGACAGTTTTCAAATAGCAAACCCTATGGATAAAATACAGATCAACTTCGAAAATCAGTCAGCTCTGATGAGCTCTTTGTGTATTATTGTTCACGCTGATGTCTCGCGCCCGGCCTTCGTTGCGGATACCGGCGGCCAGGGAGGTTTTAAGAATTGAATTACCAGAAACTTTAATTAAGTTTGCTTTTCGTAGCATTTTATTTTAAATTAAATACGTCACTTTAGTTATAAAAATAATTAATGCAAAACTTTACGTCTGAAAAAAAGGTGGATTAAATTGTATTTTACGATTCAATGAAGTCCTCCCGCTGTTGCCATTTAGTGGCTTTTAAATCACCGTTTCTCGGTGGCGAAAGGATTGGTCCATCGAGAGTGTTCTCAATGTTGCCCATGTACGCCTGATCGGTATCATCTTCTTTCCAAAATTCCTGGAGGTTTCTCTTATGTACCCTCAATTCATTGTTGAAAACTTGATGTGAAATCAAATCATATAAGAAGCCTAGTTTATCTATATCTCGATGAAAAAAAAAAAAAATAACTATACTTACTGTCATCTATCTGTGACACCATTACAAAGAAATAACCTACCCACGTCTAACAGTTTAAGTAAAACTTGCTGTTTAACATGTGCCTTGATATTTTCATGATTGTTAATTGCATGTTTTTGGTTGAAGGAAATTGAAATATGCTGCTATGATACATTTCTTAGGACTCTGTTAATTCATAGTAACAGTCAATAATGTCTCTCTTAGGTTGTCAGAAGTTAAGTTGTTTTCAAGTGACATAGTGTTATAGAATAGGATCAAACGGTAGAAGATTATGACGAGCTGCATGGTGATCTTACAAGGCTATCCAGCAGCCTAGGTCAACGTGAGATGAAGATTAATACAAAGAAGAATCAGCTTATTAGGTAAATAGATAAAAAACTGAAGGTGTGATCATAAATGAAGAAAAAATTGCTCGTTGAAAACTTGAAATGTAAATTCGTTTGGCCAGGACACATTGGACAGATAGCTTATAAATCGTTCACTTATTGGAAAGAGTGATAAGGGTATGCACCAGAGAAGTGAGAAATTGGGTAACAAAACTTTGGTCAGACCATTGCTTGAATATGGTGGGTAGTAAGAGAACCACGTTTTTGGCATTGAATACTGGAGTTCGGGAAAAAAGTGGGGGTGCAAAGAAGGGCTGATAGATTTGTATCGTCGGTGACTTCATAAACACAATCCGTTATTGATATGATAAAAGGAGCTGGAATGGAATTCATTGAAAGGCAGAATGAGGTTGAAGAAAGTACAAGGAGTATATTGATGATGAGTTGTGGATAGATATCGGTGAAAGAATTAAGCGAGATGAATGGATGGGAGAAGATGACCATGACCACAAGCTGGCACTCGATTTCAGGCATATTGGTGTGCGAAAATTATCTTTCATACGTAAGGGAGTCAGGATTGGAATAAATTACCAAGGATATGATGAATAATTTACCAAAAACACCAGAAGAATTTAAATTAACATTCGTAGAAGCCAAGGCAGATACAAGATAGGACGAAAATTGGTGAGCTCCATCGCAGTTAAATTAAATACTTGTAGTTTCTTATCATCCTGCTGCTGTTCATGAGCTCTCCATGAAATTAACTTTTGATAAACTCGCATCTATTTTATGTGCTAATTAGCAAAGTTCCCAGTGTTGCCTAGTATGACTGAGGTTGATGTCACTATAGCGATTTTATTCGCACAGTTTTTTTTTTTAAATTTATTTATATGGCTTTTGGTCTGACGACCATACAGCCAGATCACAATTTTTGTATTACAATATTATTTGGCATAATAGTTCTATACAATGTTTGTATTACAAAATTATTTTTGACATATCAGCTCTATACAATATTATTTTGTCATGATAGTTCTATGCAATTTTTATTACTAACAATAGTTCAGAGTGATATACTATTGATGATTGTGTTACGTTATTAATATACAATTCTGTAATAATTCTGATAGTGAGGTGGTATAATAACTCTATTTTGAATATATTGCCTGGGTTATATCGTAATATCTGCGTCCCTTAAGAAGTGAGCTATAGCTTGATACACGTCCTGTTGTTCAGTTCTCATAAGTGAGATGATTGATGTAGGCAGTGGAATTTTTATTTTGGTCAGTCTATTATATAGATTATTTTGTGGAATTCGGTAAAGGGTGCATGTCAATATTATATGATTTAGGTCTGCTATTTCTTCGTTGTCAACAGGGCAGAATGGGGAGTTTGCTGCGCCAATTCTATGGAGGTGTTTGGGATAACATCCGTGTCCCAATCTTATGCGAATGATAGATGTTTTGTATTTTCTTGCGAGTTTTGATTCTTCGAACCATGCTTTGTGTGGAATGTGGGGTTGGATCGATGCGTAGTGTTTCCCTTTGTATACTTGTGATGAAGTCCATGCGTTTGCCCATTTTGTAAGGGCCTCTCTTTTTATAGTTCTAATGAAATCAGTGTGAGGGGAGTTGTGTGTATTGTTGCTGTCCTTCCAGAGTGCTTTCTTTTGCTAGTTTGTCGACCGTCTCGTTGTATTGGATGGACGCATGGCCCTTGATCCATAATAAATGGATTTCTTTTCCTTCTGCGGAGGCTATATACATCATTTGTAATATATCATATAAAATCTTATTCGTTTCATTTTGTCTTTTAATATTCTCCAACCTTTGTACTACACTTTTCGAATCCGTCAATATAAGTATTTTATTATATCGGTTGTATCCGTATTGAATGGCCTGTCTAATGGCCATAGCCTCTGCCGTGTAAACCGAGGTCTCTGTTGGCAAGCGTATTTTCTGGTGTTCTTGCGTGAGTGGACAGTAGTAGGCGAATCCGACTCCATTTGCTGTTCTTGATCCATCGGTATATATTTGTGTAAAGTCGGGCCAAGTTGAAGATAGAAATCTCTCTGTCATGTTATTTGTCCTGTTGCTTCTAATAATCCATTCTGGGAGGTAGTAGACATTTGGTTTAAATCTGATGATATCGTATTGTTTTGTGAAACAGGGAAGAGTCCTTTCTTGGATCACTAATGGTATTTTGTGTTTTATTTGGTTGAAGCTAGTGGCCAATAACGGCGTGGAGCGGCGAGGGATGTTTCCCTTCCTTTCCATTATTGTTGCAAGTCCCTTTGCCTTCTGAGACACCGGATGGTTGGTGATTGAAGCGCGTCTCATTAGGTAGATATTTGATAAGAGTTGTCGCCTCGTTTCTAGAGGCATTTCTCTGGCTTCAACTAATAGCGCATTTGATGCTGTAGATTTCATTGCTCCAATACATATTCTAATAGCTCGATGTTGTGCTATGTCCAATTTACGGAGGTTATACTTAGGGGCATTCCCGTAACAGATGCTTCCATAATCGAATATGGGACGGATTAGTGCTCTGTATATATTAAGCATTATAGCCGGATCTGCACCCCACCAGGTGCGTGTTACGGATCTTAATATGTTCAAGAGGTGTTCCGTTTTGGTTATAATATGGTTGATGTGTCCCGTCCATGTTAGTTTACTATCCATTATTAAGCCTAAGTGTCTGGCAGATGTGCACACCGGGAAGGAGTAAGGTCCCAGATGAAGCTCAGTCTCTCGATATATAGTTCGTTTCCTAGAAAATATCACTGCTGAAGATTTCGCTGTTGAAATGGTTAGTCCTAGATGTTGTGCCCAATCATATAATCTCCCCGCAGCTTCTTTTAACCTCCAGAGAATTATTCCTAGGGATGTGGACATCGTGTATATACATATGTCATCTGCAAATTTTAATACTTTTATTGTGGGACTGAATATTTTTTCTATTGCCCCTATGTAAATAGTGAATAGTAAGGGGCTAAGGATTGCTCCTTGTGGGATTCCTGTTGAGACTATGAATGGTCCATGTAGAGAATTAGTTTTGTTGCCGTATATATATAGTTCTACTATAGAGAAGATTATATATTCCACAGACAAATACCTCAGGAAGGATGTAGTGCCTTGAGCTTTTCTATTAGTATCGGAATTTGAACATTGTCATAGGCTCCTGTAATGTCTAGGAAAACAGCTGTAAGAAAACCTTTGTTGATAAAAGTTCGTTCTATGTCTAATGTGAGCGTACTGAGACAGTCATATGTACTTCTTCCTTTCCTAAATCCATATTGAGTATTTAGGCAGTAAATTGTGATATTCAAGCCACCATTCTAACCTCCTTTTTACGATTCGTTCGAACGTTTTAGCCTATGCAGGAGGAAAGGGCTATTGGGCGAAAGGAGTTGGCATTTGTACTGTCTTTACCTGGTTTTGGTACCGGTATAATTATCTGTGTTGTCCAATCACTTGGAAATTCACTTTTTAACCATACATTAGTAAAGATCTGTACGATAGCTACCTTGGCGCAGTGAGGGAGGTGGTGGAGCATGAGGTAATGAATGTTGTCTATTCCTGGTGTTGTATTTGAGGTTGATTTCAGGGCCATTTCCAGTTCGTTTAGTTTAAATTCCTCTGATAGGATATTTTGTCGGTTATTTTCCGTGTGTTGGTTTGTTAGTTTTAGAGGCTCTGTAGGCACATATGGCGGGGCTACCTTGTTTTCGAATTCTTCGATACAGTTCATTGGCGCTTTTATTCCCACTGGTTTCTTCTTTAACCGATTTATCATGTTCCATATTAAAGTTGTTGGCGTGGTCCTATTTAAACTATTACAGAATTCTTTCCAACAGGCTTTTTTTCTTTGATTTAAGGAATCTTTTTGTTTCCGCATCTATTTTTTTGTAATTTATATAGTTTTCCCAAGTGGGTTCTCGTTTATATACTGTCAGAGCTAGTTTCCTTTTGGCTATCTTTCTAGAACATTCCTCGTTCCACCAAGAGGAGGGTAGTCCTTTTGCGTTTGGTGTTGTTTTGTAGGTGGGGATCGAGCATTTTGCCGCCTCGTTTATAACATTTAGCAGTAGCTGGTACTGACTTTTGGTTGTGTTTGCTGAGTACACTCGTCCTATATTTTCTTCAATGTGTTTCCTGTATTTTATCCAATTTGCTTTTCTTATGTTCCATTTGTTGATCGGTTGAAAGATCTGTGGGAAATTCAGCTGTTTTGTTGATATTAGGATAGGGTGGTGGTCCGATCCCCAGGTCTGTCTTAGATTTTCCCATTGAAATTCGGTGGCGATAGATGCGGAGCACATGGATAGATCAATTGCCGATTTCCTTTGGCCGGGTTTTGAAATAAGAGTAGGAGATCCGTCATTGAGTACAAATAGGTTGAATTCATCTATGAACTCTATCATCGCTTCCCCACATGCATCGTTCAGCTCGCATCCCCATAGCGTGTGATGGGCGTTAAAGTCTCCACAGATTAAGTAGGGATCCTCTATTTGGTGGAGGAGTGTTCGCCATTCATCTATTCTGATTGTTGTTTTGGGAGGACAGTATATTGAGACTAAGGTTAAATTCATATTTTGGCTGTGTACTTTGGCTGCTATAGCCTGAAAAGATTTGATGTTTGTATGATCGATGTATACAGCTGTGAAAGGTATAGATGTTTTTATTAATATTGCCACTCCACCTTTTCCATCTTCCCTGTCTTTTCGTAATATATGGAATCCTTTAAATGAGATATTAGTGTCCGGTTTCAGCCAAGTTTCTGCAATAGTAGCTATCGTTATGTTGTTTACGTCTAGTTCTCTTTGTAAAGATTCCCTATTCGCTCTTATTGATCTGGCATTCCACTGTAAGCACTTAATTTTGGCCGTCTTGTTGGAGGATATTGGTTACCATTCCTAGTATCGCTGTAGGGTTTAAGAGATCTTCTGATTGAGATTTTGCTTCTTTGATTAGAATCATGATTAAGTTGACTATTTTTTCTATTAAAATGCAATTTAGCGATTGTGGACTCTTAGTGGGATGCATCGTTAGATTGTTTTAATTTAGCAGATTGCGCATGCAGGTCTGTTTGTGTGTCCTCCCTGGGCGTATTGGGTACTTGTGGAATTTCCGTATAGCTGCCTGTTGCTGCAGGGATGGATCAAGCTTGTATTGATGGGAGCCATAGGTCCATTGTATGTGTATAGTAGTTGTCTTGTATTGAAGGATGGGTTATCTGTAGTATATTTAGCGTTCTTATAATTTTTAGGTCCTTTTGTCCAGATGTATCTGTTTGGGGGATTGACTCTGTATTGCTGAGGGGTGGTTTTTGTGTCGTACTGATTAATGTCTGTGTTTTCTAACTGCGGGTGCCAGGATCTGGGTGGTTCGGCCGCGACTTTTGCGTAGCTGTTTGGCATCTGGAGTGTTGAGTTGTAGTGAAATGGTTGAACTCTACTAGATTTTTCAGATCGTCTCCTAAGATGTTCGGGGCAGTTTTTGTCCGTTGCTAGGTGATTTCCTCCACAGAATAAACAACATGCGTTTTCCTGGGAGGGGCAGTGGGTTAGATCATGTGGTCCCGCGCATTTACTACATCTTTGCTGACCTCTACATTGTGCTCTGACATGGTTAAATCTTAAACACTGAAAGCATTGTATTAAGGGGGGAATATATGGTTCTACTTTACAACGCATGCCAAACAGATATACTGCTTCTGGGAGGACCTGGGATCTGAATGATAGTTGGCATACGGGAAGATTTCTTGCGTTTACCTCTCCATTTGGAGAATGTTTTTTTTATAAATCTTCTAACGCTAGTCACTTTGTATTGGGATTGTATGTTTTCCAAGATTTCTTCTATGCTTAATTTAGTGTCCACATTTCTAATAACTCCCTTGCTTTGAAGTCAAGTACATGGGGATAGATGCTTTTAGACCTATTTCTTGGAGGGACCCTAGGGATGCTAGTTGGTTAGCTGATTCGCCAGATCTACATTCTACTTTAACTTTGTTTCTGCCCGCAGTGAGAAATGTTGATAATGTTTTGTTTGAGGTGGTGATGCTTATTAAAAAGGAATTTACCTAGGGCCATGGGGTGCCAATTTCCAACATTTTTGTCAACACTTTCTATTATTACTATAAACGGGCCTCTGTCAGTTTCACTGAATCTATTATTTGCAAAGGTTCCGGCCTTATCCTGCGCACTAGTAACACTGCTGCCTGCGGGCGCTTGGTCGGTGAGTGGCGCTAGCTGCTCACCTGTAGTTGTGAATGTGTTGATTAACTTGGCGCTGGTGTCTGCTGGTGACGTGTTGCAGGGAGCTGTTGAGTAAGCTGTTGTAGCGCCATCTGACGATAGTCTTGCCATCTTTTCCGCTGATCGCGTCAGTCTTCTTACCTCCTCTTCTTCTGGTACTTGGCGCTTTGGTCGTCTTGAAGCTGATGGATTGGCTGCCACGCATCGGATCGTCTAGTACAGGAACGCGCGGAGTCGGCATGGTGACGGATAGGCTATCTTCTTCTGATGGTCGATTGGGAATCACAGCCGTTGACATTGGGATACTGGTTGCAATGTGATTATAATTTGAGGTCATAATTGTAGGTTTGTCTCCTCTCCGAGCTAAGAGGTGAACAGCTACATCTGGGGAGGCGTGCCGTTCTTGTGTCTGGTCATCTCCCGGTCCAGTTTCCATCTCCAAGGGCTGTTGCTGTTGATGATGTTGCTGCTGATGATGTTGCTGCTGATGATGCTGTTGATGTTGTTCTATTATCTGATATTGTTGCTGTAAGGTATGCTGTTGCAGTTGCTGTTGTTGTTGTTGTTGTTCATGTTCTGGTTGCTGTTGAGGATGTTGGGAGTATTGATATCTTAATTGCTCCTCTTCTGCTTCGTAAGGGATGATTATCTGCTCACTTGCTGTGGATACTGCCTGAGGGTGTGACCTTTCTACCGTGATGTAGTTCCCTGATGGTGAGGCTGGGATTTCACTGCTGGTGTAGCACGTTTCTAGTGCCATCTTAATCGTCTGACCCGTATCCGGCGGGTCGGCCATAATTTGCTGGTACCACTAGTTTCACTAATTAATTCTAATTGTTCACTAAAGACAATAAGCTGAAATATTGCGAAAAGTAATCGCTTTCGCGGCCTCGCGAACTTCCGGACGCGTAGAGCGCGCACACGATACAACAGGAACTAAATCGACAATAACACGTTCACGAGCTCTATGAGGAAGTTGTCGCCTCGGTGTCTAGCTCCGAACTGTGATTCGCACAGTTTGAAGCATGTGTGTTAAATTCCCTCGTCTTTCCGAAAACAATAAAATTTCATAGGAAGTTTTGACAGAAATCCCAACCGGCACGGGAAAGGGAGTGGGGGGGGGGGGGAGGATTGTTAGTTGTAATTTTGAGAATTAGATTTGAAAATATTATACCAATTTTTGTCCTCATTTTTTCATGAACAAAATTCTGCAGATGACCATTAGGAAGAGAAACGTAAGGTGTCATACTTTTTCCCTGTACACATTGAATAAGCCGCATTGTGATCTTAAAGAAATAAGAGAAACATGACGTTAAAAAATTGAGAGATTACATACACATTTTCACTGCCTGCTCCGGCAGAGATCACGTAGCATAACGTGAATATGTCGTCAAAATTGATTCAGCAGTTAGTTATCCCAGATTATTTTTTTAAAAATGTTGATGTTCGTAACAGATTTAAATTTTCTGAACCTGTTAATCAAAGTTCATGCTCCATTTGCAGTATATACTTGAGCGACTAATCCCCGGTGTAGCTCAAAGGAGATGGGTTGGGGTATTGGGGTTTACTTATTCCAACAATACTTATAGTCGCCCATTTACACTGAAGAGACAAGGAAACTGGTATAGGCATGCGTATGCAAACATACAGATATGTAAACACTCAGAATACGGCGCTGCGGTCGGCAACACCTATGTAAAACAACAGGTCTCTGGCGCAGGTGTTAGATCGGTTACTGCTGCTACAAGGGGTTATCACGATTTAAGTTGGTCTGAACATGGTGATATAGTCGGCGCACGAGAGATGGGACGCAGCATCTCCGAGGTAGCGATGATGTGGGGAGTTTCCCGTACGACCTTTTCACGAGTGCACCGTAAATATCGGGAATCCGGTAAAATATCAAATCTCCGACATCGCTGCGGCCAGAAAAAGATCTTGCAAGAACGGGACCAACGACGACTGAAGAGAATCGTTCAACGTGACAGAAGTGCAAACCTTCCGCATATTGCAGCGGATTTCAATAATGGGCCGTCAACAAGTGTCAGCGTGCGAACCATTCTACGAAACATCATCGATATGGGCTTTCAGAGCCGAAGGCCCACTCGTGTACCCTTACTGAGTGCACGATACAAAGCTTTACGCCTCGTCTGAGTCCGTCAACACCGACATTGAACTGTTGATGATTGGAAACATGATGCCTGGTCTAACGAGTCTCGTTTCCAATTGTATCGAGCGGATGGACGTATACGGGTATGGAGACAACCTCATGAATTCATGAACCCTGCATGTCAGCAGGAGACTGTTCAAGCTGGTGGAGGTGTGTGCAGTTGGAGTGACATGGGACCCCTGATACGTCTAGATACGACTATGACAGTTTACACGTACGTCGCATCCTGGCCGATCACTTGCATCCATTCATGTCCATTGGGTATTCCGAAGGACTTAGGCAATTCCAGCAGGACAATGCGACACCCCACACGTCCAGAATTGCTACAGAGTCTCCCCGGGAACAACTCTTCTGAGTTTAAACACCTCTGCTGGCCATCAAACTCCCCAGACATGAACATTATTGAGCATATCTGGGATGCCTTGCAACGTGCCGTTCAGTAGAGATCTCCACCCTCTCCCCCCCCCCCCCCCCCGGTACTCTTACGGATTTATGGACAGCCCTGCAGGATGCATGGTGTCAGTTCCCTCCAGCACTACTTCAGACATTAGTCGAGTCCATGCCACATCGTGTTGCGGCACTTCTGCGTGCTCGCTGGGGCCCTAAACGATATTAGGCAGGTGTGCCAGTTTCTTTGGTTCTTCAGTGTAGAAACATGTGTACCATTTTTCATCAAAATAACCCCAGCCATTCGTACCAAAACAGTGTAAACAGTAAATTACAAAAATATAGGAAATGGATTAACTGAATGACATAATTAACTGTAAAATGAATAAATCCAATATTATAGCATAAACCGGCGCACTTATAATGCAGAATGTGTCACGATATGCAATACTGCCATAAAAGCTTCAGTTAAATAACAAGTATCCAGAATTATTTTCCTAAACTGTTTTTAGTGCCAGTACTAAATGCATTAAACAGTTCAATTACAGTTAAAAATCCATTAGATACTCATTGTCTACAGTTAATGTGATTTCACTTCAAAAGGTCAGAGTTTGAGGCTGTGGGGCCTGAGATCGTAGCTTCAAAAAGCAAAGAAGCTCTCAGCAGTTTTTTCCATAATTTAAGTAGTTTCCTCGTGTGCCATTCGTGGGGTTTAAAGACTGATAAACAGAAATTTAAGGAAGGAACCAATAGATGCGGTAGTATGGCGGTAACAGGGCTATTTTTTTTTTTACTAAGTATGACGCATTAACAAGTAGTTGTTATTTCATCTCTGGTGTTTCACGCTATAAATTCAGTTTTTTTACTTACAGCTCCGGCGTTATGCAACGTTGAAACATAAGATATACCAAACGATTCAAGTCTGATTCTGAGCTTTAAAACGTCGAAAACTCCATCAAAATCTGCTCAGTAGTTTTTTTATTTTTCCCGGAACAGATATTTACGGGCTTCGTTTTATGGATATAGAAGATTACAGTTTAATTGTTTATATTAATGAATTAGAGATAAGCGAAAGATTTTGTACTGTGTGCCTTAGTAATATTTGTACAATGACAGTGTCTACAGTTTCAACTTCCTTTTTGAATCGCCTAATGCAACATACCTCAGTTCGTAACTTAGGAACAACGAGTCTATAAACATTGAAATAACGACCAAATTTTCTTTTAATTTGAAATCAAATTAAGTTTATATGACGATTACCGCTGAAAGTAGCACTTGTGGATAAAATATATATATTACATACTGATACGTGTGATGAATTGACAATACCTAATTTCAGATTTTTTTTATTGACAATTAACTGGTATAAGATTTTTTTTAAAACAAATGATCCATTTGTATGAACTTTTCTCCCTCCATTAGCGTTTTGGACAGTACCTGGAAATAGTTATTTTGAAAAAAATTATAGAGGAATGTGTTTCAACGCATAAAAAAGCGATTCATTCCTTTTTATCCGCTACTAAAAAATATAGAAATATATGAAGTGTCAATTATGAAATGCCAAAAACATTGTTTTTAAAAAAAAGCCCACGAAAATTAGGAAAAAATCCTCTGAGAACCGTAAAAAAAAAAAAAAAAAAAAATTAGAACGTTACCACACGGCTACTGGACAAACGCGAAAAATGTAAAAACATGTCAGAATGAAATCTCGTGTTATTTCGTTATGTTAATCACGCTAGTACTTGTCCGAATCTTTTGGAAGGTATCGTTGCTATAATGTAAAATTTATGACTAGAAGAATGATCTGAGACCTAAAGATACACCTGTATGTTTTCTAGGACCATTAGGTAGAATTTACATATAATCGTCGTCTTCACATGATTTGTTTCTGTTAATTTTTCAGTTGTACAATTGAAGAAAAACTACCGTTGAAACTGGGTAAAAAAAAAAAATAAAAGACTTACAAACATAACTTAAAATCATGAAAACACAGAGAAATCTATATAGTCAATTGATGGCGTCAATTGCATTAAACCTTCTTTTCAATTCATTAATTACTTATTCTGACTAAAAAACTGATATAAGCTACCAGTTATAAAATGGCATCGACTGTTGCTACTTAACACTTAACACTTACAAGTACGAGGTGAAGATTACGATGCACTGATGGAAAGTATTGCAAGATGAGGATAAATCGATCAGCGTTACCCTTGTTTCAGGGAACCAGTGCGGAATTCACTTTGCAATATCTACAAAGATGACATAAAATCGCTGGAGGTCATTCTTCCTATCCTTCATGGCCAGTTAAGAAAACGAATATAGGAAAGAGTCGGGTGTGGTTCTAACTTCCAATTGCTTTGTCATTGATGCCGTCAAAGAGTCATAATCATTGATGCCAAGAGAATATTTTTATTATATTTGTGAAAAATTTCAAGCTACTTCTCCTTCAACATTTACCGATGGTTGCAACAATTCAAACCATAACATTTAACACTACTCACTTGCTAGACTATGGTCTTCCACATGTGAGCCAAATTGAGCCAATAAACACAAATTTCTGGGCACTATATCTTCATTGCGCTAGGTTCTAAATTCGCAATCTACCTTTGACCATTTTATGCTTTTTTGTTACAGATATCGAAGCCTTCCAGACGTGACTGAGATGTTTATAGCCTCAATTGCCATGTTTGATTACAAATATCTGCCCACCAGGTAAAGAAATTTGCTAATTATAATCAGGTTAATTTGTAATTAGCACCGTATTTACTGATAAAAAAATTATCGCATACCTGTGGTGTGAATTGTTATCGTTGTTTGTTAGCATAATGCGCAACAATTTCTTCAGTACAAGTTAGAGCGGAAACAAGAAACATAACATTCGCAATTATTTCAGTATGAAGCACCAAATAATGGGATAACAGATCTACAAGGACTGCCAAAAAAAAAAAGAAAAAAAACGGTCTATAGCTAGGTTGTCAGAAGTTTAGAAAGCTTTCCCCTAAGTTGTCCTCAACAGTCCTACTGGAATGGAATGAAACAGTTTTAACCGTACCCAAGGACGATGTACCAGTACGTCTAAAAGAACTATTTTCATTCTGGTAGTCTGTATGCAAGACAATGATTATCATATTTAGATGTCAAAAAGTGTTAAATGAAAAGGTTGTGATTTCTTAAATCGATATATAAACGCCTGGGCTTATGGAATATAAACTGATTCAGCATTTACAAGCAAAAAAAAAAAAAAAAAAAAAAAAAAAAAATCTATTTGAGGAGTAGCTATTCGCTAACGTTTAAAGTAGACAAAATAATGAAAACGTACATCCATTACGTGCAACTCGGGATCTATTTCTTACTTCGACCGAGCGTGATGGGTGAGCTTTTAAAGCTCTAGCCTCGCATTCGGGAGTGCGTCGTTTCGAATACCCGTCGGATATCTAGATTTTGGTTTTCCATGGTTTCCCCAAGCCACTCCAGGCGAATGCCGGGATGCTTCCTTGAAAAGACCATGGGCAAATTCCTTCCCGTTCCTTGTCCCTCAGTCCTTTCCCGACTTTAATATCCTCGACGCCGACGAGGCGTAAAGCCATAAGCAAAAAATATGATTCAATATACTAAGATTTGCATCCATAATATGTGAAAGAATCAATAAAAATTTCACAACGCATCATTCAACCAGTTTCGATCACTTTTTTTTGTTAAGGCTTTACGACTTGTCGGTTTTGAAATGTTAAGAGAGAAATTAGGGGCTAGGAATTGAATGGAATTCGGCCACAGTCTTTTGAAGGAACTATCGCGTCTTTCACCTAGGGTGACTTTGGAAAAACATGAAAAACCGAAATCTGTCTTGCCGGACTAGGGGTTCCTACCGACTACCAGGCCTGTACGTTAGCGGCTCATACACAAGACTTAGTTTAGCACTTACTGCACTGAAACACAATAGTTACTCCAAACCCCTGTTGAAAATGATCACGAATTTCTTTCCTAAGAGTTACATGTCAGACTAGACTAATCGCCAAGTCTTTGGTATTTAATCGTAAATGAATCGCAGTTATGCATCCTTACAGTTGGAAATGGCGAGGGAACACGTTACATAATAGACTTTTGCAACAAGAGGTGGTCAGCCTCATTGCTGATCTCAGTATCATACTCGCATCTAACAAAACACTTGGTCTAATCTACCATCGCTCACAAAACATGGCCAGACAATTATTAAAATTCTTTCTCAACCCCATGCACGTCTGTTTTCAGGTGGTAGACAACGATGTCAGAGGCCACAGAACACACGCAGAGCGAGCTTCAGGTGCTTGGAAATCTCGGATACAAACTCGGCCGCAAGCTGGGTGAAGGTTCATACGCAAAGGTTTTCCTCGCCGAGTACTGCTCCGTGGCAGGCACTGATAAGGATCCCGTCGCAGCTGGTGGAAAACCCAAGGACAAGCTCGCCTGCAAGATCATAGACACCAGCCGCGCTCCCAAGGACTTTGTTCGCAAGTTCCTGCCTCGTGAGCTAGACATCATCCTCAAGCTGCACCACCCTCACATCATACACATGCACAGCATTTGGCAGGTACAAGGAACAAGATACTCATGATGATCCGTTGTATATTTGGTAACTGATTCGGAATCGTTTCTCAAGGAACAATTTTGGACACAAATATTCATTCCGGCTCCGTTTCCATCACTATTGAGAGCAGAGAATTAGAATTAGTTGCTATATTAATTTTAGTAATATTACGCTTTCATAAAGTACATTGATTCAAAGCTCTTTGTTTCATAGTATACATTACTGTTCGCGAAAATTCCAACACCAAGAAGTACATATATGATATCAATTAAATTTATTCCGTAGTTCACGTACATGATAATACCCTAATGATTAGAATTACAGATCTGTACATGCACTTTGACCGTGAGAATCCATCCTGTTTTTTTATGGCTTTACACCTTGTCGAAGTCGAGGTCATTACAGGCGGGAGTGGACAGGGGCAGGGAATGGGAAGAAATTCGGTCATGGCATTTTAAAGGAAGCGTCCCGGAATTCGCTTGGAGTAATTTGGGGAAAGCATGGGAAACAGAAATCTGAATGCCCGGCCAGAGCTCGGTGCGAGAATTCAGTATGATATCAAGCCACTACGTGCTGCAATCAGAACGTCTAGGCATGGAATCAAAGCCTGAATATATAGCTGAGGAACACACTGTTATGACTCCACAAAATATCGACAGTGGTCGACAGTAAGAAACATGTTGCCAACCGACCACATCCCAGACATGTTCGATGGGTGGCATGTCAAGTGAATGCGCAAGCCAGGGAAGCAGTGGTGCCCATCGTTCTGTTACGAATGCTACGTAATGATCATAGAAACGATCAGGTACGACAGGTTGTGCAATGACGTGTTAAGAAAGTCGAGTATGAACGCTCAAAAGCAACAAGTTGCATCAGCCGAACGCGGTATTGATCCATCGCGGCGCCCGAGCTGACGAAACGAGTAGAGGATTCGAGAAGCATGAGTGACTCACACGCGATGCGTCACCGCGTGCCTATAAAAGGAACGGCTCGCCCGGAGTGAGGGATGGATGTGCCAGCAAGGGGGACAGTCGTCGAGGCAGCGCCGTACAGATGACAACCCACCGTAGGAAGGGCTACCTATTGATCAATCCTGAGGGTTATTCTTTCTCCTATATAACCTACCTCCTGGTGATGCGCTACTTAAGACTTCTACAGAAAGCTTACGCCGAGATAGGCATCGAGATTGGTGACAATCATTGGCATTGGGTACCGACAGTGGAATTGCACACATTGCACTGACTGTAGGTTGTTTTTAAAAAATTCAAGTCGGGCTTCGTGAGTTGAAGATTTTCCTCACAATTCTCTCTTGTTATTTCTCAAGAACCTTTTCCTACTCCGAGTTCCCGAGTTTGAAATTCCTTACCCACCCGAATTAGACCAGCATAGTAGAAGCCTAGTTCCCTTCTCCTGAACCGCTCGCAGGAGTCATTAGCCAACCGGTCATAACAGTTCTTCAAGGAAGACTTGCACAATCCTCGCCACTTGTGACCGAGCATTTTCCTGCTGAAATATGGTATGTGAAGATGTCTACAGGAGGGACAATGCCTCGGGCTCTAAAACATCCCTGATGTAGCGGTTGCTGTTCATATTGCCTCGATACATAGGAGGCGAGACGCCTGATATAGCCAGCCAACCGTGCCACAAATCATTATACTTGCCGTTTGTCAGCTATGCCGCTAAACGGTCTGCCCGATTTTGTTCACCACGGTAGCATGTAACACGAACACGGCTATCACTGTAGGATGAAATGAAGCGGGATCATCTGAGACAGTAGCGGATCTAGGAATTTTCCGAGCCGGAAATGAAAACTGTGAGATTATCGCCACTGCGAACATTACTTTGCCGCCCCTCAGAAGTTGCCGCACGGGGCAAGCGCTCCGGTTTGACCCCGGCTAGATCTGACACTGGTCAGAGAACACTATTTTGCCACTCAGCATTACAGTTACGGCATTCACGAGCCCATTGCAGTCTGAGGCATTAATGGTTCCACGTCAGTGGAAGCTGCTACTAGTCTAGCCCTCAGCAAACAGAGTCGAACCGTGATGAAAGAAATTTCCACACACGTTGCATCGACCCAACAGTGTGGACGAAGCTGTTCTGTCAGTTACGGCCATGCGGACAATACGGCGGTCATCCCTCACTCTGGTCACATTGTGTGGTCCTGTTCCAGCTCTCCGTCGTGTCTACCCATTTGTTCCACACACGCATGACTGCCGTAACAGCGTGCCTTGTACGAGCTGCAATGTCACGATATGACAAACCCGTTTCCCGGAGACCAATCATTCTGCCACGTTCGAACTCATGTGCTGATATTGTGCCATTTGACGTCGACGAGGCATAGCGGCACTTAATTGGATTTTTCCACTTCGTTTGACAGCTCTGCACTGACTGAGCGTGGCGTAACGTTCAGCTGTAAGGGCGCTGCTGATCACTCTGCAATCTTAATCACATATTAAGTTTGCACTATTCTACATATCCTCCGATTCTGTAATGATTTAGACCATTCCTTCCGGATGTCGGAACTTTCACAAACAGTACCGCTAGTGTATAGATCGCCCTATATCTCTTAAAAAAAAAAAACCTCCATAAACCATCTTCTTGAACTCTCAAAAAGGGCTACAACTCCGAATTTGTACTATACCCTTCCCTTTTTGGCGCAATTCGATTTATCTTGATTTTAGAGAATGAATGTCATCTGTGAAAAAATCAGTGTGAAGAAGGATACAGGAAAATTGAATTTTATACGATGTTGGCATATCTAGAACATTTCTAGTTCAGTTTCACTCTCCTAGTGTTGCATTTTGTCTGATTTAGCTTACTCACATATACAGCGTGACCAAGTATCTTTCTCCTTGAATACCTATATCATAAAACTTTTCATGCCCCACAGATATTGATTACAATACATTTCTCATTCCTAAAAGCAGTGCTATGTTTTCGAATAATGATTTTTCAGGCATGTGAAAGAATTGTTTCTAGCCAACCTCTTCATTTTAAATATACCTATTTCTTTTATGCCGGGACCACACGCTTGCCAAACCTTGTCAAACTGTCACAAATTGAAACATGTGGATAGGGTGCTTGGCTTGTGGACACTTGTGGCTGATCCGACGGAGTGTCGGTTTTTTTGGCACAAATCAAGGCGTTTGCGGCAAGTGCTTGCGAAGCGGCTACACGTTAGTGCGGGCTTAGTATTGTTTGTGCTGTGACGGCGGACAAACGTGCGTTGCTTTTTGTTGCATAAAAGTGCTGCAATAAAAAATGAATAACTGGTCCAACGAGGATATTTTACAATTTCTCGAATGCTATCAAGCAGAACCCTGCATTTGGGACCCGAAATATGAAGATCATAAAGATAAAAAAAGGTAGCTGATGCTTGGAGTCGGCTAAGTGAAGTTTTAAATAGACCTGTCAAGGACATTAAAAAGAAGAAAGAAATTCTAATAGTCACATTTCGTAAACATTTGAAGAGGAAACAAGATTCGATTCGTTCTGGCTCAGGTATAAATTTATTTATTTATTTAAACTACATAATTGTAAGTTAAGACAGTACATTTACATGTAAAGACAATACATTTATATGATTCTTAAGACTTCCGCGGCTGTCTTTGTACATACTTTATTGCTTTACGGGCTATGCCGCGTCGTTTATTTGATTACCTTAGCTTTCGGCTGCTATACTACAGCCATCTTCAGAGATACTGTTTTTATTTAGGTTGACATAGCAACCGTCGCCAAGCATCACAGAGAAAGAGGCCGCTATCTTCATTGATGTTGTTTGAATTCTTAAAGATTTCTGCTGCCTCTTTCACACGTCGAAGCCACCACTGGTCTTCTCTCCACAGCAGCATCGTATCTTGAAATTTTATTTCATGCCCGGTGTCAATAGCATGGCGAACGACGGCAGATTTGTCGCTGTTGTTGTATTTGTAGTGGCGGATATGTTCTTTAAGTCTCTCCGCCACTGTGCGACCTGTCTCTCCGATGTATACACTGCCACAGCTGCAGGGGATTTCGTAAACACCCGTAAGCTGGTGTGGGTGTAATTTATCTTTCACTCTGGATAATGATTGGCCGAGTTTGCAGTGAGCTTTGTATATGATTCGCACCTCCACCCGCTTAAACAGTTTCCCAATCCGGTCAGTGATGCCACGTATGTATGGAAGACAGGCGAATTTCCTTGGCACATTGGTCTCATGCGATAAGTTGACGTCTTCCATGGGTTTTTTAGGTCTGAGAACCCTTCTGATGTCTGATTCACTATAGGCGTTGGCTCCGAATATTTTTGTAAGAGTCTCCATTTCTTCCCTTAGACTTTCCGAGTCACATACTGTCTTCGCTCTTAAATTCAGCGATGTTAATACGCCTCTCTTCGTTGCTGGGTGATGGTGCGACATGGCGTGCAGATATCTATTGGGTCGCCTTGCGGTACACCATATGACCCAAACGTCCATCACCTCGCTTTTGAACCAGGACATCGAGGAATGGCAGTTGTCCGTTTTCTTCCACTTCCATGGTGAATTTGATTCTTGGATGGGCACTATTCAGGTGGTGTAGGAACTCCTGCAAATTCTCCTTCCCGTGAGGCCAGATGACATAGGTATCATCAACGTACCGGATCCACATTTTCGGTTTTAGGCGCGCATGGTTAAGGACCTCTATTTCGAATGCTTCCATAAATATGTTGGCAGCTACAGGTGAAAGTGGCGAGCCCATGGCCGCACCTTCAACTTGAGCATGAAGCTCACCACCATATTGGAACACAGTTGACTTGAGGCAGAACTATAGTGAATCAGACATCAGAAGGGTTCTCAGACCTAAAAAAAAAAACCATGGAAGATGTCAACTTATCGCATGAGACCAATGTGCCAAGGAAATTCGCCTGTCTTCCATACATACGTGGCATCACTGACCGGATTGGGAAACTGTTTAAGCGGGTGGAGGTGCGAATCATATACAAAGCTCACTGCAAACTCGGCCAATCATTATCCAGAGTGAAAGATAAATTACACCCACACCAGCTTACGGGTGTTTACGAAATCCCCTGCAGCTGTGGCAGTGTATACATCGGAGAGACAGGTCGCACAGTGGCGGAGAGACTTAAAGAACATATCCGCCACTACAAATACAACAACAGCGACAAATCTGCCGTCGTTCGCCATGCTATTGACACCGGGCATGAAATAAAATTTCAAGATACGATGCTGCTGTGGAGAGAAGACCAGTGGTGGCTTCGACGTGTGAAAGAGGCAGCAGAAATCTTTAAGAATTCAAACAACATCAACGAAGATAGCGGCCTCTTTTTCTGTGATGCTTGGCGACGGTTGCTGTTTCAACCTAAATAAAAACAGTATCTCTGAAGAAGGCTGTATTATAGCAGCCAACAGCTAAGGTAATCAAATAAACGACGCGGCATAGCCCGTAAAGCAATAAAGTAATACATTTATATGTTAAAACGATTGATAAATAGATGATTCAAACAAAGGTTTTTTTATATTGCTATATTTCTTTTAAAATTTTTAAATAATAATTATTGAATTGGCGATAATTGAATTAAGTATTGACATAGCTGTAGGTATTACCGACAAAATATTGCTGTATTTCTGACATAACTAAATAATAGTTAATAAAACATTTTCCTCAGGAGTCGAATATATTTACGAACCAATTTGGTTTGCATACCAGCTTACGGAATCGTTTCTTCTGCCAGTATATACCACAAACATTACATTGAACTCAGAAATGGTAAGTGGAACACTTCAATATTTTTGAATTAATCATTTTTACATTTATTGGTTCTGCTGTAAAGTTAAGTTAGAAGTTAGGTAGGGATGCAATCAGTTAGAACTCGCTATCGTATTCCTACAAAAGTATGAAGTAAACTCGTCCCTAATCTTGATGGTATTTAGAGGTGATCTGCGAGGTACAAGTGGCAAATTTTGTATTGCATTATATTCATTTATATTCCGCCATGCACCAGATGTCATCATATTCCCATTACTATCGTAAACATCAAATGTTCCAGGGGGAGTATATTTTTCTGAAGAAGTTGTACTTTTTCTGAGAAAGTTATGTAGTAGCACACAGGTCATAGTAATTTCTTTCACAGTTTGAAGATCTAAATTAATGGGTCTTCGAAAAATTCTAAATACTGACGTTATAATGCCAAATGTATTCACCACTACAACCCGGGATCTAGACAAATATTGATTAATATCCTTTTTGGTGACCCGATCACGTGATTTCCAGGATAAGGTTTCATGACATGCGGACAAGCGCAAAAGCACCATCTGCTAAAAACACATATGGTACGTTTACGTTATTATTCGATCCTGGAAGTGGGCATGGTGTGGGAAAGTTCATTTCATTCCTGCAGATTCTTTGCCATAATAATGAGTTGTTGAAAACACCACCATCACTAACTCTCCCCTGGCATCCTATGTCAACAAATTTAAATTTATAATTGCTATCGACTAATGCCAAAAGAACTATACTGAATGTTTTTTTTGTAGTTGAAATATTCAGTTCCTCTATGAGCTGGGCTCTCGATAACAATATGCTTGCCGTCCATCGAACCCACACATTGTGGGAATTTGCTTCTGTATCCTCTTTCTATGTTAATCCAATCTTCCGCTGTTGAGGGCATCTGAAATGATAAGAGTATTATATTAAAATAATAATTAAAATATGAAGTAATTTTTTTCGTGCTGCTGTGTTTGTAATTAAATCAAATTCTTGCAGCAGTCAAGATCATCAGAAATAGGTGTCGAAGAAACGGTGGATGTAGCTGAGGAGACAGAAAATGATAACAATTTGGCAGGTTCGTCGACTTCTGCACCTGCGGTTTCTTTACTAAAGAAACGTACTACAGAGAAATCTCGCTGTCGCACTGCTTCAGATGTAGCTGAACAGCATATGGCCGCATCGTTTAGCCAGCTAACGAATGTACTTAGTAAACGTCAATCAGAAACTTCAGATACAAATAAAGAAGAAGATGAATGTGATTTGTATGCTAAACTTTTAGCTAATAAGATGCGGGAACTTTCTAAAGACGACAGGAAATTAATGATGTATGAAATAGATGGTTTATTTATCAAAAGAATTAAACAGAGGTCATTTTCGCGTGAAACACCATCCCCTCAGTATTCTTTTCAGTATTCAACACCATCATCAGCGTCAAGTGGATATATAGTAATACCAAACCATACTCCATATATTCAAACTTCATTTCATAACTCTTCTTCCACTTCAAACCATGATGCGTTCACTTCGAGTCCCAACTCGAATTTTTAAAGAACCTCCACTCAATTACCACCACCACCTCCTCCAAACAGGGATGACAACATAATTATTTGTATGAAATGCTCTCGGGTGACTCACCGAGTCAAGAATACGTTGTCCCACGATATTTGGGCGAATAAATTCATGTGACAACGCATACTTGACTCGGCTAGTCACCCGAGAGCATTTCATACATCCTCAACGCCAAGAAAGACTTCGTTCTTAAAACATAATTATTTACTTAACCTAATCTAAATCGTCGAATTCCATCCTCTACCATTAAAGTAATATCTGATAAAATATAAGACAAAATATAACTAACACATCATATCAGAAAGCATACAAAGATTTTGAGCAGTAAGATAAAATTGCATAAGTAATAATATTTTTTTGGAACACTGGTTAATATTTTTGTACACCTAGATTTTTCAACTAATAAAAATATTTAAAAAATATTAAGCATGTTTTACATTACCTTTATTTCATCTTTTAGAACAGTATTAATAGCTCTGCAGACTTCAGGTATAATTTTTGATATTGCCTGGGTGGATACTTTAAACAAATAGTGTAGACTTTTGTAACTGTCACCAGATGCTAAAAATCTTAATGTTATTGCCAAACGATATTTTGCTGGCATAGATTCTCTGAAGTCTGTATTTTCTTTAGAAATCAATGGTGAAATTTCATTCAATAAATATTCGAAAGCAGAACAGCTCATCCGGCAGAAGTTCTCGAACTGACGAGATGGCTCATAAAGAAGCTCATTGAATTTTTCTTCCATAAATTCTCTGCAATCAAAAAATAATTGATATAGACATAGTGCCGTTAAAACAATAACTATTATACGATTTTAATTACAAAACAATAATTTCAAATCCTTAAAGTAAACCAAATACATACATGAAACTGCAAAGCAATTATACAAGGCGTTTCATTTATGACGCCTCCGCGCGCACGGCAAAAATCGCCCGGGCCAGCGCCCCCTTGCCTGCCGGTAAGTCACACGGCGCATCGCCCGTGCTCTAGAACGGCTCATGCTTGCGCTGGTTTCTTACCTTATAGCATGTGCTAGAAATGTTGGCCATCGGGTTCAATACACATTTGACATATTCTAAGGATCTTTTGGCTAACCCTCTGCAGTGTTTGTGAAGAAATATTATTAATATTAGTTCTTATGTTTTCCCTAAATTCCTCTTCCGTACGGGGATTTGAATCATAAACACGCTCTTTTAGGAAACCCCACAAAAATAAATCACAAGGTGCCATGTCTGGAGAACTCGAAGGCCACAACCCACGACTGATAATTTGATTTTCATTGTAAACACGCTATAAAGCACGCATAGAATTTTCGGCTGTATGGGGAGTTGCACTGTCTTGCTGAAAATGACCGTAATTTCTTCTGTCATCTGTTAAAAAAATATTGTCCAAATAGCGAGAAGATTTTCAGTTAAAAACACTGGTCCAATAATTCGCCTCGCACTAATTGCACACCAAAGTCCAACTTTCACATCGTGTCGCGGCTGTTCGAGGATAAGATATGGATTTTATGTACTCCAGCACCGACTGTTTTGACTATTTACGCGTCCACTTAAATAAAAATACGCCTCAGTGGTGAAAAATGTCAATTGCGGATCCAGCTCGCCATCGTGCTCACTTTGCAGAAACCAGTTTGCAAACTTCATTCGTGCATTGTAATCTGCTTGTTTTTATTCGTGCACAGAAGTTGTTCGATAAGGGCTAAACTTAATAATATTTCTTCACAAACACTGCAGAGTGTAAGCCAAAACATACTTAGAAGATGTCAAGTGTGTATTGAAGCCGATAGCCAACATTTCCAGCACGTGCTATAAGGTAAGAAATCAGCAGCCGTTCTTGAGTACGGGCGTGCGCCGTGTGAAGCGAGGAGGCGCTGGTCCCGGCGATTTTTGCCGTGCGCGCGGACGCGTCATAAATGAAACGCCCTAGTTACATGAATGAAATTATAATATAAAATAGTTACCTGGTACAGTTTCTATGGATTTTCAACATCCACCATCTTCTTTGGCGTCTTTTTTGTATTTTTTCATTTTTTCTTAAATTTTTATAATAGAAATAGGTGAGGCCAGAAGTTATAGGAGACACAACCTCGACGTCCGTCATGCTTGCTTCTCCAAGGCATACTAGCGCACGCGCAACCGTGTGGATGACTATGTTTGCCTTCCCAAAATTAAACAAGCTTTGTAGAGGCTTGGAGTTTGCGGAAAGTGCCAAGCGTGTGGTCCGGTGTTAGGGTTATTCAATGGTTGTAGTGAGGAATCCTATGTCCTGGGGCAATATGTTCTTTGGACAGTCGTGAAGATATTCCAGTCGTCCACTTGACGTTATCGTTTGATTTATTTGTTTGGAGTCATTACAGGTCACGTGAGGTAAAATGACGGAACACCTTGTCACTTGAAATTGTCACGTGTAGCAAATATCCAGTAACATGACATAAATTGGAGGAACTTCTGATCACGTGACATAGTACGGTGTTCCCTTTAATTCACTAGGCTGAGATGGCGGGTACATACATTTATGCAGTCATACTCTTATGTGACCAAAAAGGAATGTCGCTCCTCATGCCTGTCATGTTGACAGAGTGGCCTAAGGAGCCAAGATAAAATAGCGGTTCCCGAACACGATTGTGGATTCGAATCCCTCGCCTGATACTTTCTTTTGATTCTGCTCCCACCATAAGAGCCTCACGACGCTGACAGATTAAGTCTAGTGAAGTACTTCTGTTTTTCGTCTTCATATATGTTAAATAGCAGTGACACCAAGCGGCTCACTGTTGGATTGGCATTTAAACTGGAACTAAACAATAGTTGTACTGTAAAAAGTTGTGTATAGTAATATCACCCTTGCAAATGAAGAATGGGAGGTACTGAGATAGTTTCCTCACACAGTTTATAGATTCTTTAACAACTCTCAGCATTTGTAAACGATTATTTCACTTGGCGACCGCACAATCCTTTTCCGAACAATGCCTGGAACGAGAAACATATGCTTTTTCAATAATTTTGTTCCTGCCTATGGCGTGTTTCTCGGTGAATCAACAAAGAACAACGTGATCGACGCCTAGTCTGTTGCGACCAAAACCAATGAGTTATCAAGTTATAAATTACCTCATCGAGAGCGTGGACATGTTATCTTATTACGTAACTATTTTCATAGTTCGATGCATGGACTGTGGGACTAGTAGTAGTGCATACTGATAACATAAACGTCTCACAACCCCAGTTTAACTCTGGACGATGCACGTTTAAAACTAAAAATAAAAGCATATAAAAATTGCTTGTGCATGATTATATTAAATGTAAAGTAAAACATGATTTAAAGAACCGTGTGGGAGATACTGATGTATGTGACACTGCCAAAATTTAAGCGATTTCTTTTCTTATATTTCATCCATCATGATTAAAACAGGTTTAAGGTATAAAGGGAATTAATATAAGAGTAACTCATATATTTAATTTATTTGACTGATGTAAAAGTGAAAATTAACTGGCCAGTCTACAGTATTCGTGATGTACCCTCCACACAACGCGTTCTTCAGAGTGTTCTCAATATATTCCAAATTTTAAAGAAAGGGTAGGGCCAAAACAGTATGAAATTTCACTGAATTATCTACAACACTGAAGGAAACAGCTTTACATCTGTGAGTTAATCATTTTTCAAAAGTCTTAATCATTTTTCAGTTTGTACTGATTTCGTTTACAAGGAAGTACAGACTGTAACTTAATTTTTTTAAATTTAAAAATACATATTTTTTATTTAACCTTGTGTCACAAGATTAACAAAGCCAGTACGTGTAGACCAAACAAGATTTATTGTTCTGAAATGTCTTTGCATCTTTGTTTTTACAAAATACAGTTTCGATGCCATAAAACCTCAGCTATAGATAAGAATCCAATATATTTCCTGTTGGTGTCTCATTGCTGACGATTCCGACGCTTTGCGGAAAGCCGCAGTGATTCCATTCTTTAGTATGCGAGCCTGTTATAGGATCTACAAAGTTTCCGATGCAAAATATGACAACCATCAATGTTTTTAAGCGTTTAATATGATTTTCGTACATCAACATACAGAAAGTTTTCATTGTTTTCGCTGATAATGCAACGTGAAACCCGTTGTTCATCGGTTTTGTCTTATTAAAGTCTTCTTACTGTTGCCGAAGTCAGTAAAAACCATGGAAACTTTAATAAAATGATGGAACCTAATAGAAAAGACACTTGTAAGTACCGTATTTATTTGCATTGCAGCGGCGCTCGAAGTATTTCATCTTCATGCGCTTCGCGGAACGAGGCGACTTACTGGACTTCGTGCTGAGAAACGGAGCAGTGTCCGAGGACCAGGCGCGCTTCTGGCTGCGCCAAATGGCGCTGGCGATCCAGTACCTGCACGAGATGGACATCGCCCACAGGGACCTCAAGTGCGAGAACGTGCTCATCAGCGATAACTACAACGTCAAGCTGGCTGACTTCGGCTTCGCCAGGCGCGTCGTCGACGCCAAGGTAATTGCTGTCGGTGTGAAATAATGCAGTATTCAGAAGAAAAACCCTTGTAGCCATCAGGGGGAAAGTAACGTGGTCAGCAAGTGGCATTTTGCTTCTTTTTCAAACAAGTAGCTGGAAGACAAAGCTAAGCCTCAAGAAAATATACAAACATCGAGTTTTTCAGTGCTTTGATTGACCTTTTTATATGGATATCAGTATGCTTACATGTTCACGCAGTATGGCATATATTTACCTTTGACTACATTACAGGAATCTGTGTTATTTTTTCTTGGAGAACATACAGCCAGCGCAATCGTGTATCTATTCCACTGTTTATGTGTGACATTATCTTTAGCATTAGTATTTTATACTATCGGAAAAACAAGACAAACCCATCACTTACTTAAAACACTCTATGGCGTATTCCAGTCTCAAACCGACGGCCCTCAGTGCTGGGAACTAGCACTCTAGCCCCTACGCTACCGATATTGAGTATTAAAACAATATTATCTGATAAGAAGCCAAGTGAACACCTTGTTTGCACACGATATTTTATCTATAAATTTCACGTCGCCCTTTTCTGGACAAACGTTATATTAATTCTGACAAAGCGCGGTCTGGTGGTTCAGTAGCTAACGGTCTAACTGGAGACTGAAAGGTCGCCGTTTCTAATCCCAGTCTCACCTGAGTGTAAAGGATTTGGCCGTGGTTGTAGTGGTCTTTCACTTTGTGGGCGTTTTATGATATTATTAAATAGAGCGACTATCAAGTGGGCAGATTAATATAGAATTATATTTTATTGTCAGTCTGACACCAGGCGAGTTTAAGTGAAGCAGATTCACCAACTGCGTTAATTATTAATAAATGAAAGTTAACATTACTCTTAACAATAGATAAAACATGTACTTCTTACCTTGGGGACATATTACTCGCATCATATACGTATATCTGAAACAACTGGGTAACTTACTCTAATGACTGATAAATGATTGTGAACACCAGCGGAATTAATTGAATGAGAGTATTAATTCTTAGATACAGAACGTAATATATGCGTCCGCATTTCCATCTAAGTTATGACGGGAAGAATAACACACGCAGTAGCTCCCAGAATTACCAATATGGTATTGACAATAATGGAACTAAGCCTTCTTCAGACGTGAGATAATGATTTAATTACGGCATGATTGGAACCAATGACAACTGTTAAGATTATGAATAATCAAATAAACCCAACGCGAACATTATAAAAGTATTGATGTAAGAGACTCAAGTTATAAGTTAAACATGATGCATGATGATACTGGAACTTACAGACAGACGAACTATAGAACAGAATGAAATACTGTACTAATTACTACAAGAAGACTAGAACAGACTAAGTCCAACTTCCATGAGGCAGCAGACCGACTCGCAACTATTACCTTGCTACATCGTGTCAATCCGTTGATCAACTGAACTGCAGAGAGCAAGATAAGATGGCGTCTCCCTTTAAATACTATCAAGTCACTGACGCTAGCCAGGGCAATGCTCTGCGGCATGTGTATGGAATTCGCGACTCAGCGTCTGATACCTACGGCTGAGCGCTAAGTGGAGCAGCTCTCTCGAATTTTCACGAATCCATCTTACAACATTTATACTCACCCCCATAATAATATTTGGACCTTTACATGAGATTTTCAAAGGCTCATAATCCTATCTGCACTTTTGGCACAGCTTGAAGTTTTTATTGTGTTCCAATCCGATCACATTTTCGGAATGACTGTATTCGACAACAACCAATATTACCATTTACAAATTAACTTCTCCCATAGGCTGTTTACCTAAAATCTGTTTATTGCTAGTTGTTTTCACAGAATAATTTGTTATATGGTCTTAGTGAAAATTATGATAATAGTGCAGAACAAGAGTTACAGCTCACCCGTGGGAAGATCTGTCAAGTCTAAATTAGTTTCGCTCCATTGAATATTTTAATTGCTACCCACTCTCTATGGTGTCCCTTATAAAAGAAAAAAAAATCGAATATTTAAACGCAAACCCTCTAATTCTTTTTAAATCACTGTAGCTTACTTACATAATAAATTTTATCCTCCTACGATAACGTTAACCCGTGCCGAGTAGACCAGAAGGATGGTTATTTTGACTATAGTTTGATATGTGACTAAAATATTAAAAATTTTGTGTTAGTCTGGGTTAACAATGAAATCAAGACAACAAAAAATAATATTTAATTTTAGTAAGAAGTATTAAAATTATGAGGGGTATTTTCTTTTTAGGATATTTTTTTTGCAGTGCGAGTACAATTTTTGGTGTTTTTGCTTGAAAATTGTTTCTGTTCTTCATTGGATGTAATTTAAACCACGAAACTCCTACATTAATTTTACAGCTCTTTAAGATAAAAGACTTTTCTTATAGCCTACACAAAACACGCAGTTTATTCCATGCTTTCAATTTTCAATCGAGAAAACAAATGTTTACTCTTCACGGAAACAAATTCATTGTAGTTTTTCTTAAAACAAAATATAGGTAAGCATTAATCAAGATGAAGAAGATACATACAAGCAATAATATACAATGTACATACAAGGCATCTAATTTTATATACCATAATAATACAGTATAGAGCCTGATATTTCTGCCACCAAACGAGTGTTCATTTCTACAAAGTCAGATATACTCTCCCTTTCTAACAATGTTGTGTTCCTTGCTCAATTTAAGTTAAAAACTTAATAAACGTATCTTAAGTGACTAAATGGCTCTCGCAAAATATCATACTTGATGTACTGTGCGAGGATGCCTAAGTTTCAGTTCTTTGTCACTATCTCCATCCAAAAATATAACTCATAGCTCAATTAGTTCTCTGTAGTCGTCTCACGAAGGATTTTATTTTTTTAATTCAGTCAAACAGAAATTTTTCAACTACTCAATTTGTCTGTCATTGATTTTTTTTTTTTTTTTTAGTGCTTGTATTAGTTTGATGGCGTCATGCAAAAAATAACACCTTTCTTTCGAACATTTGCTCCAGAAGTACCCAGACACCATTGAGACGACGAATGTTAGATGCTATTGTGTCGCAGCTCATTATCTACACTTTTTCACCTACTCAGAGCATTCAGAACAACTCCACCTTGGTCATTATCACAAGAAGTTGCTCCCTGTTACGAAATGTAATTGTGAGACAGATTGGCAGTCGTTTTTCTTTAGAACTTCTTACGCCCAGACCACGCAACAACTTGCCATTCCACTGAATGGTCATGACTTGGAACACGTCATTTTTAAATCGGTTACTACAGCTTCTGCTCGTTCCTTCCTCGTTTGTGTCCTCATTCGTTGAATGGAAGATATGTTCAAAGAAAAATCGTCAATGCTAAGTCCAAGTGCTTCCACGATAACTTGAAGAACGTATACTAAATCTCTTACAATTAACTGACTTCTGTCCAAGGCAACTATTAATTTACGAGTAGTAATATTTTTTATTCTGCGCTTTGCAGTAGTTCCTGATTGAATTATTTTGGGTGAGCTTGTTAAATTCTCTTCCTGATGTTCTTCATATCTAGAAGATGTATCATTGAGTTCGTCAGATCGCAGGAACAAATCATAGGACGCTGAAGAGCTTGCCTACCCACTGGACCACATATATTTTTGTATTTTTCTCTTTATTTATTTTCATTTGTTTTTCCCTTTCTTCTATTCAGCTATTTTTCCGACACACACATCAAGCAACCTGGTCTCCCTGACGCTGCAGGAAGATTTTACCATACTTTGTTTACACCCTTTCGAGGGCGTAAGCGTGTGTACTACCATAAACATTATTTAATTCACGTTGCAAATCATCTTCTTTTCAAATGTCTCCATAATATTCTCCAAAATATAATGCACTCATATACAGCGACTTTAGGGCTTTTACTCATAGTCAATTTGTCTTCGCAGATATTAAAAAATAAAACTGATAGAACTCCTGCAATTTGGTAGTCTGCGTCTCCTAATAAAAAATATGCTTTTTGTTGTTCTTCATAATCTTAAAATTTTCTATTAAAACAAAACAATACGTCATACTATTCAAGAACTGTAATGACAGTAACAATTAAAGTGGGCGCGCGCCACTACTCTCGCGTAACTTATAGTAAGATGAATCGGTGCAAGTCGGCACGGTTTACAGTTATCCGAATGACATAAAAATTTATTTGTGAGTGTTTTAGGGTAAAATGAAAAAAATAGGATCTATGCGTTACAAAATTTTGTCTTTGAAAAATAAGGGACACCCTTCCTCTCACATCCCCTTCCCCCCACTGTAATCGATACCACCGCTAACCTCAGCTAGGTTAAAGCTTCAATGAACATTGTAATTGATATCCGGGCAGGACTCAACAGGTTGTAATCGATACCACCTCCCCTACTTTTAATTCATACCTCCCGCCCCTCCTTGAAATCGATAACCCCGCGCAAGTGTTCAGGCATAAACCGGGTGTAATTGATATTACCCCTCTCCTTTTTGTAGCCGAAACCCCCGCGCAGGTTTTTGGGCATAGTCTACCACCCCTTCCCAACCGACCTGGCATCATTATGCAGTCATGCCTCATCAAGTACTATTGTTATCGTTAGTGTATCAGCTGGACGCTGGTGATTCAAAACGTTTGATATTTGTTTTTACTTTAATACTTATTCTGCCAACGGGGTCTTCGGCGATTCAACATGGTGGAAACTCATTGACGGCCAGCCTTCTGTGACCAGCGTCTTGACAATCAAGAAGTGGGGCTATATAGTTGGAAGATATAACAGGGAGTTTGTGGACATTTTTGGTAGTAAAGTGCTACGTGACTATTATTGTATAGCTACGGTACATTTAGGCATTTGTTAAGTGTTCTCTGACTATCAACAGAATTGTTTAATAAATTAATTTTGAAATTCAATTTCAGAATCCAATAGTTCGCTTACTAAAAATTTCTAAATACAACATCAGTATTCCCTGAGTTATCTACTTCGTTGTATTTATTATGCGTTGGAGTACGAAAAACAAAATTATAATTGATAAAGCACGCTACTTGATATATATATATAATGTTTACTGGAAATGTCACAAAGGACCAGATACAACAGAAGAACATTCAAAATTAAAGTAGAAAAAAATTGAAGGAAACATCTTCTATAGAGCAAAGCAGCAAAATTCAACTTTGATTTCTTTCTACGGCTTAACTCACAATGGTCGTAACAGAAAAAGTTTTATCACCCATATCGTGCTATTATGAAAAATGATAGAAAATTTATTATATATTGAATACTTCATACCCAGAATGAAAGAAGTATCTATTTATAATGTTTTATCTGCAAACTGGTGGCAGATGTGTGGTTCACTCTTTCGCAAACTTGCCACAGGAGATTATCACTACAGAATGATACATTTGTAACTCATTTATTTGATTTTTAGATCTATTTTTATTCATTAAATATTTTTTATGTCTCAAGCTAAATATTTTACAACAAAATACTTGTTTTCGTGTCACGTAGTCGGCAGCCCTTTAGCATTGCTCTGAGGATAAAGGCGAGTTCCACAACACACATACAGTCTTAATTTTTAGTGTTTAGATTTATTGCAAACGAAATCGACAGCGTTCTTCTCTGGGTGCGCTTCGTGGATGTACTAGGGTGAGTCAAATGAAAACCTTAAATTTGTAATAAAAAATCGAAATTTCGCGCCATTATCCTGTAAGTTAGTAAGCGTGCTACAAGCAGCGTGCAGAATGGCCTGCAGGTGGCAGCATAGTGCAGATGCACAAATACCGTCACAGTATCAGTATAAAGATTGCTGCCCCACTTGAGACTTGCCCCAGGGAAGAACAGCGTTCTGTTATTCGGTTTTTGATTAGTGAAGGTGTGAAACCTATTGAAATTCATCGAAGAATGAAGGTTCAGTACAGTGATACATGTTTGTCACAGTAGCAAGTCTACGAATGGAGTAGGAAATTTGCAAATGGTGTGACTTCAGTGGAAGATGCTCCTCGTCCAGGTCAGGCACAACAAGTTGTGACTCCACGGAACATTGCAGCAGTTGAAGCCATAGTGATGGAAAACTACCGATTGACACTGAATGACATTGCAGCATGTTTAAAGATTAGTCATGGTTCAGCACACCACATTGTGCATGATGTGCTCCAGTTTCACAAAGTGTCTGCAAGATGGGTGCCACGGCAGCTGACTCCTGAAATGAGAGAATGACGTGTTGATGCTTGTGAAGAACTTCTTCGACAGTTTGAACGAGAAGGTGATGGCTTCCTTGCAAGAATCATTACTGGCACGAAACCTGGGTTCACTTCCACCAACCGGAAATGAAGAGAGTGAGCAAGGAATGGCGCCATTGCTCATCACCAAAACCAAAGAAGTTTCGAACAGAACCATATGCAGGGAAGGTTACGCTGACTCTCTTTTGCGGCGAAAAAGGCATCATTTTGGAGCATTACATGCCTATAGGGACCAATGTCACCAGTGCATCATACACAGATCTCCTAAAAAATCATCTTCGGCCTGCAATCAAATCAAAGCGACGTGGATTGCTGTCATCAGATATCCTTTTGCAACATGACAATGCAAGGCCCCACACTGCCCATACAACAGTTGCAACAATCACAGACCTGCATCTTGAGTGTCTTCCTCATCCACCATACTCACCAGACCTTGCCCCAAGTGATTTCCATATGTTTGGACCACTCAAAGAAGCAATGGGAGGAAAGAAGTTCAGTTCTGATGAAGAGGTACGACACGCGGTGCATGAGTGGTTGCGCGGACTACCAAAATAATTTTTTTCTAAAGGAATTTATGCACTTTGTAAGCGCTGGAGCACTTGCATTGAGTGTCGGGGAGATTATGTTGAAAAATGATACAGCTTTGTACCACTTCTGCACAATAAATAATATTTAAAAAAATATGTAAGGTTTTCATTTGACTCTCCCTCGTAATTCAAGGATAACATTTAGGGATTTCAACAGAAATTAGAAGTAAGAAGGTAAAAATACTAGCTATTCATTTTACCTTTTTGGTTTTCAAATAGAGGGATTCGAGAAGTTATATTGTCTGTATTGATGCTCAACCTCCAACAAACATGGGTCATAATTTACTTTTTATTCTCAAAACGCAGCTTAATATAGTTTCTTGTTTAGGGTTGTACTACTTTATTCATTTCTATTCCGTATCAAGTTCTACAGATTAAAAAAACTAACTAAACAATTTGAAATGTTTCAGTGAAAAATAATGAATGGTATTTAATACGTCTGTGTTAAAGAGTAAGTGGAATAGGGATACGGGTTAACAGAGGTAGCAGTAAACAATACTTGAGATAGTTTTTAGTTCCAGTTTTTTTTTTCTGTCATCAGTCCTTCTGCTGGTTTGATGCAATCTTTCTTCCCTTCCTATCTTGTGTTAACCTGTTCATCTCTACATACTCCTTACAAACCGCGTCCTCAATTATGTGCTTTATGTATTCTAATCTCTGTCTTCCTCTATAGCTCTTACCTTCGACTGTTCCCTTCACTAACAAATTAAACAATCCAGCATGTCTCAAAATACGACCTACCAGCTGTCCCACATTTATGTTGTAGATATGTTAAGACAAAAAAGAAAATGGAAAAAAGTTTATATCATTTATATATGATATGTGACCGAGGAACGGAGCAAGATGGGACAAATATGAGCCACAAATTACTCTGTATTTAAAATGACCATTCCTTTCAAGAAATATTCACAAAAAGCCTCGTTACTACTCTGTGGAGTCTGTTTTATGTTTTTACTTTAGTTATTTATTGCTTCAATTTTCTGAAAAGTAGCACATTAAAATAAACGGAATAGCCTACTTCATAAGCATAAGTAATATTTAAAATTTTAATCATTTCTAAATGAGTTAAATATCCGCCACAGATCAATCTGTATTTGAGATGAGCACTCCTAACAGAAAATACTGAAACAAGATCACTATCCTGCCCTTAGGATTCTGTTTTATTTTTTGACTTCGGTTATTTATTTCTTCAGTTTTCTGAAATGTAGGACATTAAAATAAAAGTAATACGTGAATCTAACGTAAACTAGAAATAACATCTAATTTACTGTAAACCTCTTTTCACTTGAAGAGATACTCATCTAAGATGACTCTACTACAATTTGAATTATTTTTATATTGTTACTAGCTGGTACCCACGACTTCGTTCGTGATTTAAAGAATTCATATTGACAGCTATAGACATCTAACCACCATAGTGCACGATGGGAGACTCGATACTATTACCACACACAAATACCAGTCTTCTGCGCGATGTAGTTCAGGCAGCAAAGTAAAATTTACGGATAAACACAAGTCTTTGGATGAAATACGAAAATATTCATGATCGACCAATTTCAAACACCATATCTCACACACTCCCACAGTTACCGAATTTTGGCCAACGCTGTGATCGATGGGAGACTCTGTGTTACTACCACACACAAACGCCAGTGATCTGCGAGTAATACTTTTCACTTATAAGTGATACACCGTGACACATGCGTCTTTGGCAGAAATATGAAATTGCCGCATGTCGACCATTTTCATCCCCCATATCTTCCACACCCCCATAGCTACAGACATCTAACAACCATAGTGCACGACAACAGACACGATTCTACTACCACACATAAACACCAATGCTCTATGCTATGTAGTTGTGGCAGAAAAGTGAAATCTGTGGAGACACATGCCTTTCGTCGAAATACGAAAATATCCTTGGTCGGCCACTTACAACCACCATATCTACCACAGTACCACAGTTTCTGAAATTCGGCCGCTGTTGTGATCGAAAGGTGACTCTGTGTTACTACCACACACAAACGCCAGAGATCTGTGATCGATAGTTTTCGCTGAAAAGTGATACACCATAACACTTTTGTCTTTGGCAGAAATATGAAATTGCCACAGGACGACCAATTTCAACCCCCATAGCTACCGAAATCTAACATCCAAAGTGCACTACATGAGATACGATTCTACTCCCAACAACAACACCAATGCTCTATGCTACGCAGTTGTGGCAGAAAAGTGACATATGCGGAGACAGTTGAAATACGAAAATATCCTTGGTCGGCCACTTACAACCACCATATCTACCACAGTACCACAGTTTCTGAAATTCGGCCGCTGTTGTGATCGAAAGGTGACTCTGTGCTACTACTACACACAAACGCCAGTTACCTGTGATCTATAGTTTTCGCTGAAAAGTGATACACCATGACACTTTTGTCTTTGGCAGAAGTATGAAATTGCCACAGGTCGACCACTTTCAACCCCCATATCTCCCACACCCCCATAGCTACCGACATCTAACAACCATAAAGCACTACATGACATACGATTCAACTACCTCACACAAACACCAATGCTCAATGCTATGTAGTTGTGGCAGAAAAGTGACACATGCGGAGACAGTCGAAATACGAAAATATCCTTGGTCGGCCACTTACAACCACCATATCTACCACAGTACCACAGTTTCTGAAATTCGGCCGCTGTTGTGATCGAAAGGTGACTCTGTGCTACTACTACACACAAACGCCAGTTATCTGTGATCTATAGTTTTCGCTGAAAAGTGATACACCATGACACTTTTGTCTTTGGCAGAAGTATGAAATTGCCACAGGTCGACCACTTTCAGACCCTATTTCTCCCATACCCCCATAGCTACCGACATCTAACAACCATAGTGCACTACATGAGATACGATTCTACTACCAAACACAAACACCAATGCTCTATGCTATGTAGTTGTGGCAGAAAAGTGACATATGCGGAGACAGTCGAAATACGAAAATATCCTTGGTCGGCCACTTACAACCACCATATCTACCACAGTACCACAGTTTCTGAAATTCGGCCGCTGTTGTGATCGAAAGGTGACTCTGTGCTACTACTACACACAAACGGCTGTTATCTGTGATCTATAGTTTTCGCTGAAAAGTGATACACCATGACACTTTTGTCTTTGACAGAAGTATGAAATTGCCACAGGTCGACCACTTTCAACCCCCATTTCTCCCACACCCCCATAGCTACCGACATCTAACAACCATAGTGCACTACATGAGATACGATTCTACTACCAAACACAAACACCAATGATCTATGCTATGTAGTTGTGGCAGAAAAGTGACATATGCGGAGACAGTCGAAATACGAAAATATCCTTTGTCGGCCACTTACAACCACCATATCTAACACAGTACCACAGTTTCTGAAATTCGGCCGCTGTTGTGATCGAAAGGTGACTCTGTGCTACTACTACACACAAACGGCTGTTATCTGTGATCTATAGTTTTCGCTGAAAGTGATACACCATGACACTTTTGTCTTTGACAGAAGTATGAAATTGCCACAGGTCGACCACTTTCAACCCCCCATTTCTCCCACACCCCCATAGCTACCGACATCTAACAACCATAGTGCACTACATGAGATACGATTCTACTACCAAACACAAACACCAATGATCTATGCTATGTAGTTGTGGCAGAAAAGTGACATATGCGGAGACAGTCGAAATACGAAAATATCCTTTGTCGGCCACTTACAACCACCATATCTAACACAGTACCACAGTTTCTGAAATTCGGCCGCTGTTGGGATCGAAAGGTGACTCTGTGCTACTACTACACACAAACGCCAGTTATCTGTGATCTATAGTTTTCGCTGAAAAGTGATACACCATGACACTTTTGTCTTTGGCAGAAGTATGAAATTGCCACAGGTCGACCACTTTCAACCCCCATATCTCCCACACCCCCATAGCTACCGACATCTAACAACCATCGTGCACGACAGGAAAGACGATTCTACTACCACACACAAACACAAAGGTCTATGTTATGTAGTTGTGGCAGGAAAGAGAAATATACGGAGATACGAATTTTTGGTCGAAATATGAAAAACGCCCTGCACTGACCAACTTTAATCATTATATCTCCCACATCCCCACAGCCATCGGCATTCCGCCAACGTTGTGGGCGACAGGAAACTTCATGCTACTTCCACCCACAAACATCAGTGATCTGTGCTAGGTAGTGGTGGCTGAAAACGGAAATATAGGAAAAAACACGTCTATTTTTATGTATATATAAGATTTGACTATGGTTATTTGTAATGGTTTTTATAATTTACTAAATTAAAATAAATAGCATACGCCAATCAAACCACTTCATCATAGATTATCATATCAACAAGCGCAATGAAATTAATTTACGGTAAATATCTTTATGCTGTGCTTATTGTCAATATTAACACCTGATAGCGTGTTGTTGTCACTCTAGCCACTACATCGTTTATTAACACTTCCCTAAGTGACATAGCGTGGTGGGTAAGGATTGCAATCCCGCAGTGTTTTCAATCCCGTGGGATTGGTACAAAAAGTTTTTTAACTCATATATTTAAAACGTAGTTACTTAATACCTTAATAAATTAAATAATAATTAAATTAATAAATAATTCTTAATGTTAAATGATAAAAATTAACAGTTACCAATATTTTGATTGGCAAAATGACATTAAAACTTTTTAGCGTGTCTTAAGTGTATTTCGAGGTTTTACTTTTTTTGTTTTTTAATCTAAATCAATTTTTAAATAAATAATAAAAATGGAAAATACTGAGTCTTAGGTCATATTATGTGCCTTACAATACATCACATAGGTTTAAAAATATGGTATACTTAATGGCCAAGTTACCAGAGTTTTTTTTTTTTTTAATTCTAAATAAACGTTCCATAACACCGAGAAAATAATTCCATTTCACAAAGTGAAGTGAATATACTCTGTAAAGTATAGACTTGGCTCAGAACAAAATCTCATAACTTTTTGTCACTGCACAAGCACGAGACTTGGCCTTTTTTTGCGTGATTAATTATTATATCTCCTGATTCCTTGATTGAAATGGCAGTTGATTCAATGTTATAAAAGAAACTACTCACCAACACGTAAACTGTCAAGTATTTCAGATTTACTTATATGGCGTAACAACGTTTTTAGAGTGGAAATTATTATTTTTTAGTAAGAAAGGAGACTTTCTCGGCGAATGATTCCAGTGAAGTCCTCATAGGTTGTATCTCCGGATTTCATTGCAAACACACGAAATTACACACGTGAGGAAGACGGCGGAGGCAGCCGTCGAAGTGTGGTGTTCCTACAACAGAATTCGTCGATACACCCGTGAAAATTTCATTATAACTTTTTTTAACTTTAGTCGAAATAATAACAAGGAGAAGAGGGATTAATCGAAAGCCTGAGTGGCACATGTAAGCAGGTGGCTTTCGTCAAAGAAACGCATTGTGGCAGTGGCCAAAACAACAATAAGTCAAAGGATATACAGTTTTCTTTTGATAGCTGCTAAATAAATAGGTACGCGATCGTTAAAATTACGATAACATTAGTTTCATATCAACGAATAATCAAATTTTCAGCCGCAAATTAGGAAATTGTCACAATTACTTCATCTGCAAATACAGAAAATGGGAATAATGAAACCGTGAATAAAAAGCTGTAACCGTGTAGTTCAGATAACGTGTGCGACACTTAAAAAATAATTATATAGTTAGAAAATCGTACTGAATACGCACCATAACTCAAATTACAGAAATGTGTACTCGAAACAAAAGTAAGTTTTGATGAATACGTAAAAGTGTATCTACGAATGACGAAGGTTGACAAAAACAAACGCTTGTTCACATGAGTCAAATGCCAACTGGAAGGGTACAGGCAAACAGTGCAAAATAACCAACAGAGACCGAGTGGGGCAGCGAGTCACGCAGTCTGACACGCGTTTCCGCCGGATTTTGCGGATTGCGGATACGCTTAATTTTGTGCGGGATCCGCCAGACTGTCTAATGATGCGGGATTGCGGGATCCCGCTTTGCTGGATTGCAGTCCCTAGTGGTGGTTGAGCGATAACGCTCTGGTCTCGCATTCAGGGGGACGCGGGTTCAAATCCCCGTCAGGATTTGGGTTTTCCATGGTTTTCCCAAATCACTTCAAAAGGCCATTTCCTCCCGTTCCTTTCCCACATCTTTTCCCAGATTTAATTCCATTGACGTCGACAAGGCGAAAAGCCATAAAAAAAGTACTTTCCATAAGCATAACTAAACAGAGATTTTTAATTTACTGTAAACACCTTTTGGCTTAATATTGATATTAAAACCTAATAGCATGTTGCTGTTCTATTCCATATCAGCATTTAAAAATGTGATTTAGTTAATTTTTATGGAGATGATAATTTTCGTCGTTATCACAGTTCTAATATCACCGAAGTTGATGCTTAGTGATATACCGGTAATGCTATACTTCTTCATGGGTTAGGATAATACTAATGTACAATAAGCGTCTCTGCGTATTGATATCAATAATTTTTCACCTCAATTTAAATTTCTTGTACTTTACTCATTATACTGTGTAAATATATACTGTAAGCGAAACAAAAACAAAAACTTTCGGACATCAGTGTGAAAACCGAATCTAAGGAAATAACTAAAAAAGGAAAAGTTATTAAAAGACATTTATGATGTTTCAAGTTAATATTTGGTATTCGAATAAAAGTGGTAAAACATTGTTACACACACCAGGGTTGGTGCGCGCGAAGCAGCGGGCATATGCTAGTTAAAAGTTAAATATATCAATCTATGTATTCAAAGTGTGCAATTCCAGATGGTTATGCAGCCATGTATTTCACTTGGAGAAGCTTCCAGAATAATTTTCTTGATCGTTCGTTATTTGTCCGTTGAATAATTATGATCAGCTACATAAAAAGGAGCATCTGCCAACAAGTGATAAAGATGCTACTGGAAAAAGTATTTCAGCAAGAACAAAGAGAAAAAACTAAATGTTCAATGACAAAACTTTAAAGAATACAAGTAGTGGCTGAAAATCCTCTTTGATTAAGCAGACCAGAAGCTTTTGGATAAAAAGATAAATTTTATGAACTGTGATATTAAAAAAGCGAAACAGGGGAAAAATGGAGATAAAATGCTATAATCGGTTCCAATGTCGGCAGCAAAATTCCTTGACGAGTGACAGACGTCATTATGGTAACTTATTCACAATATGACGCAGTTATAGAAATCGATTTTGAAGTAGATTTATCCTCACACTCGTTTCTGCAGTTGAAACTCAACATCTTTTTTGGTTAAGAGACCGAACAATTACTGACATTTGCTATTGTTTATGAAGGTGTAAGAACGGAGACTTTCCCGGCGTATGCTTGAAATGAAGTCTTCACGGGTGTACCGCCGGATAGTGTTTTGAAAACACGATATTTCGACATATCACTATCTGGCGGTACACCCGTGAAGACTTTATTTCCTTTATAAAGGTATTTTGACTCTTGTACTTCATGTTCATATCGCAGACACAAATGGGTGTAGTAATGATTTGTCGTTTCTTTCGAACAATAATCTTGATTACTTTAAAGATTTCTTCTTAAAGTTCAGAGTTAAAAAACTTTGAAGCCCATTTACTGTTAGACAACCCTCAGTACTAAATTGGATATTTACATTTATGCAGAGCTTCCACGAAGAACTGAAATTAGAAAATTCCACAAATTTGTATTTCTTTTATTTATTCACTCTTAGTTGTATCATGTTTGAACACTCTGATACTTCTGACAACAAGTGCTATTACTTACAACTTTTCAAACTTTACGTATATTATGTGACTATGGTTGTTAAATTCTATTTTCAGTGATGAATTATGTGTACTAACAATTTTCTAAATATGAAAATAAACATACTTGTTCCATAGCATTTAGTGAACTAATTCTAATGAAAGTCTTTTTGGTGGTTAATGTACACTCTTGACTACACATTATTGATCGGAAAAGTGAAAAAAAAATTAAAAAAAAATAAAAATCTTCGTTCATTCATTGATAAATTTCAGGGTGAATATTTCTTTCAGTCGTCGAATTTTACAGTAAGAATTCAAGAACGAAGTAAGTTCACCAAACAGGCTTTCAGCTCTCTTTTCTAAGTCGCAGTGCTCAAGCGCCGTACAGCGGTAAAGATTAAGTCGACGTTTCAGTGAAGAATACCTCAACCTTTCTCTTCCTGCACCCAGGAAGCTCTAGGCCGGGCCGCAGGTAGTCTAATGCCGCTTCTACAATCACGGCGCTTTGCACTTTCTGCCTCCTCGTTCGTTCAGCAAATATTGAGCGAATTTACCGTTAACATTAACACAAATTGGCAAAATCATAAAAGCAACGCTCAGAAGTACAATTAGCCGTCAGGAGCAAGCAAACAATTGTACAGGTATATTTACTTTTAAATCCATCTCAGAATTAACATGCAAGAAATAATGATATTTGGAAACAATGTGCAATACAAGTTATGACGACCTCAGACATAGGTATCATAATACTGTGACTGTGTAATACTGAAAAAAAATCATGGGTGCCACGAATGAACAAATATGCCATTCGAAAATAACTAGTTCTGGCTAATTACGCCGCTGGCTCAGGGGGTTTTCAGTTACAAAGTTAGAACATGGATCTAGCCTCTCAAAGACGCTTAAGGGTTCAGTTTCACAAAATGCACAATCAGATCACTTGGTCGTAATAATTTACCATTGCAGTTCTGCGTCTGATGTCTGCGGTGTTCGGAGATGACCCACGGTATGTGAGACTGTCTCACAAGGCGGCTCAGGCACTTCTGTAGTGGTAATGCGCATTATTGCATTACTGGCTGTGTCGCCGTGCGGAACCCACTCCATCAAGCAGGCAGCGTCATATTTCTGACACCAGGAGTCGGACTCAGCAGTTAGAGAGAAAAGCCAACTTTCGGAGTCTACCACAGAATAGACTAGCATAGGATGAAGCTCGTCGCTCTTCGATCTACGAGAAAATTTCTGGCTCCGCCCCTTGCAGTCTTGAAGATCACATTTAACAGAAAATTCCCAGGATTTTAAGTTATATGTTCATTTGGATTGGATCTTCAGGTTGGCACCTAATGTCACGTGATATCCCCGATATCTTATTTACCCCGCGTATATCACAGAGGTCGGACATATTCGGCTAAGTTCGGGGACGACTCTGTGCTTGGACGGCAGGCATTTCCCGCCAGGTGAGCGACCTTGTTGACCGCCCATCCCCAGGGAGCAGAATGTGTCGTCCGGCAAATCCTTTATCCGCGACTTCCTGTCGCCGTGGTTCGGGAAGGCCACGATTAGCTTCAAGCCTACACAGCTCAATAATTCTTTAATATTCCTTGCAACAAGATACACTGAATGTTCACCATTGCATTACAGTCCTCACTTGGAATCTTGCGTACTTAAGGAAATTACAAAAAATTCTATCTAGGTGTTCGCCCAAGATTTATGTAAATTACTCTAACATTATGATTTATATAATAAAAAATGCACATTAGAATGTGGCGACAGCGCGTCACGTTATAATATATATATATATATATATATATATATATATATATAAACGCCAAAATTCCAATTATTATCACTGGCCGTGCGAATAGCTTTCGCAGGCACCGTTCAGCAAATGTTTAAAGTTGTTTCATGATGAATATATGACCTATACTCCAAGCGCTATGTGCATTGGTAAAGTAATTACAATTTGCACAAAAAAGGCCTATTTGATAGTTAAAAAACATTAGAGAAAAATTTCCGAAATACAGTTCCATTTTCTTTAAAAGTTTCCTTACATTTACTATAGCTGTCTTTTAAACTTCAGGAGAATTTTAATTTAATCTTTTTTCTTTAGATTAAAGGCTGTGTCGAGTTCTTTTACTCTGTCGGTTATTAGGAAATAAAGTTGTTTCATATGTTATTACTTATTAGTCATAGTGACTGACACTACAGTATTCCTTTAAGTCAACAATTTTGAAAACTGTAGCTACATGTGACAGATTAGGCCTAGTACCATTCTTAAATGTTCTCCGATTTTTATGTCACTGGTAGGGACGGCCTGTGCTCAGCGACACTTACTGTGGTTCGCTGTCGTACGCTGCGCCTGAGGTACTCAAGGGTACGCCATACAACCCCAAGACGGCCGACTTATGGTCGCTGGGGGTCATATTGTTCGTGATCCTCAACAAGGCGATGCCCTTCGACGACGCCAATGTCAAGCGTATGCACGAACAACAGCTGAACCGACGCTGGAAGTTCCGATCGAGGGTGGCTGATTCACTAAGCGACAACGTCAAACGACTCACCACTAGCATGCTCGAACCGGACACCACCAAGAGGATCAGTGTCGACCAGGCAAGCACAAATAGGATAATTAAAATAAGATTGTACACGACATCTAAACAAAACAGAGTATCAACATAAAATGTGTAATCTAGTATTGCTTTCTGTTCGTTACGTATGTCGAGGTCAACTATTTTTTAGTTTTGAACTCCAGGTTAACTATTCGAATCTTACCAATCAAAGAATAGGTGTCATCCTATTGTTTACATTAAGCGATTCCAAACTGTACGTAAAAACTTTAGGAGACAATACTTGCTAGAATTTGTTACAAACATAGTCCAATAAACAAGATGTACAATATACTGAGCTCGTAATGAAATCTTTTCTACTAGAATAAAATCAACTACAAAATCATCACACATGAATCTATTTACAAAAGCATTAAACATTAAATTTTTTACGAAACACTCCGCTCTGTAGATCGTATTAATTAGATTCTGCAATCATTTTTTGTGTTCAATGTTATGACATTATTGTTGTTACGAATACCCTACTACTGAGATTCATACACTGCTCCGTGGCACACCCAGCGTGGAACAAAGAAGATCTAATGTATGTTGTAGAGATAAAGCTACAGTAGTTGAAAACCTTGAAGCATTAAAGCCAGGAAATCAAGTGTTGCAACACAGACGTCCGCTATTAACGCGGACACAAGCACAGTGTACTCGTGAGAGTGCAAATGTGGCGCCAAATCGAGAACTTTCAAGACCACTGATGTCCATAGTGACACTTTTGCGAGCCTGACGATTGAGGCAGTTAACTGTTTATAGTGCTCACCAGCAACAAAATCCATAAAAACTGTAACAACAGCAAAAGCGAAACTTCTTTAAGACAGCAAGCACCTAAAAAAAAGTGGTCCGAAATTCCAGCTGACGGATCCGGCCAAATTTGTGAATTCCACATCTTGCTCGCTTCCAACACCACTCAGTTGTAGAGAAGGAAATAGTAAGAGGGCTTCTAAGAAGATTTAGTTATGTTAATGGACAAACCTCTTCCCTTTACTCAGCAAACATCGAAAGAGGACCCATGCAAAACGAGTCGGGTAAAATTGAACAAGTAGCATGTATCCTCGGATAGGAAGTAAAACTATTAGCATGGTCTAAATCTGTGTTTCTCTAACTATTCAGCTCCACGTACCCCTATAAAATTTCCCAGGCAATCGCGAACCCCCTTAACAAACACCTGCGAACTTTTTTTTTATCTCCACTACTGGCAACAACGAGCGATACGCGAACCCCCTACGATCAACTGACGAACCCCTACGGGTTCGCGTACCCCACTTTGAGATACACCTAAACCATTGTGTTTCTGTATTTAGGAGACACGATTTAGACCGACACACCATCCACTGCTAAGAGAGTACAAGCTGTAATTTAAGGACGATACTGATGGAGAGGTGCAGTGGCTGCTTTTGCTCCACTCCGGACCTGTTGCTCTTATCTCCACCTTAAAAGCAGCAGCAGTAATCTACGGTTAGATTCAACTGAACGGGTGCTCTATTTATTTATCGCCTAGTGCGCACGTTGATGGTGACTTACTGGTTAACAAACTTACTCGACTGTTTCACATGTCAAAAGATTTTAACATAACGAGTTGTGGGGTACTACGAACGATTTCCCAAGAGATCCAGTAATTTGTGGGCTTATAGAGAGAGATAGACAGAGAGAGAGATAAAGAGAAAGAGAGCGAGAGAGAGTGAGGAAGTATATCTACTGAAAAGCTGGCATTATTATTAATTATTATTATTGTACTGTTACTTCCAATTCTTCCTATTTCATTGACCTCTGCCCAGTGGAAAATACATTGAGAACAAGGGCAAAGGCTCGTCGTATTATTATAAAAAGAAAGGAAAATGTCATGACACAACTTTATATGCACCATTAGCTGTTTCCAGGCGTCATGGAACGTATGGGCGTCTATCCGATGTATGTATGGAAGATTACTCTACGAGAAGTATCTGAATGAATGGATAAAGGGCACCACGTTAATGATGAGCGAAGCATAACATACTTGAGAGCACAGATGTTCGATGTCATCGTTACACCTTGCACAACATTATTTTCTGCTGATAGCAACATATAACCTACGATTTTTCTGTGACCAGTCAAAATATCATGTGTATGTTATACTGCATAAAGCCGACATAAGAATTACACGCTGTTAATTAGAATTAAATGTGAGATCCTATTATTTATTAAATAATCTCACAATCATTGGTGATTTAAAGTACGAGAAATGAAATTATTAAACTCTGAAATAATATGAAGGAATTACAAGTTAAAAAAAAAAAAGTTTGTGTTCCAAAGAAGTGAATAAGGTTTTAGCACAGTGAGGTAGGTAGTAATTATATTGACGATTGTATACTGCATAGAAAAACACTGACCTAATCTGATTTGAGTTAGACACTTATAGCAGAGAAGAAAATATTTATCAATAAGTGGTACAGCGAGTAATATTACGATTAAATCGATTTTTTAGGTTTGATACCAAATTCCCGTGACGTAATTAATTTGCGTGGGAGATGAAAACCTCTATCGAAATGGTCTGGAACGGAGGCGGTGATTTACCAGGAAAGGATGATAAATAGGCTGCGACACCAAAATTACGGAATCGAACTTGGAACAAGGCGAAGGGCGGCCTGGAGTTGCGAAGAGGCTGAAGTTGTTAACTACAATATTTTCGCAACAGTGCCCGTAAGCACTGTGGTTGTGGTTAGAGTGCTGGACTTGATTAGCCCGGATGGGCTTGATACCCACTCTATGTTTACGGAGCCATAGCAATAATTAGAAACATTAAATTTATCACAATGCGCTGTCATCTGCTCAGACATGATCAAGCAGGATGCCTTTTATCATGATTACTTAACCATTTGGATAAATAATATGTAGATTACTAGAATGACGATGTTTGGTGCTTTTTGTCAGAGGGTGTGTTATGATCGCGGCAGGTGGTGCAGTCCGACTTCATCGCGATGAAGCCCGAGCTGGTGCCGATGTCGCCTGACGAGAAGCAGGCGCTGATGCAGGCGACGGTTTGGAAGCGCAAGAACCGCGCCGAGGGCGGGCGCAGCGAAGCCCCGCGCTCCGCCAAGGGCCAGGTGACGGCCGAGGAGGCGGCCAGGGCCGCCGCCGCCAACCTGCCAGAGATGCACGTGCTGCAGGCGCCGGAAGTCGAACTCCAGGGCGGGTCGCCGTCCCTTCTGGTGCAGGAGCTCGCCAAATAGCATTAAAACACCCATGTCTGTAGGAAACACGAATTCATTACTAACATTTAGAAATACATATTGCACGCCCCATATTACCACGAGAAACTTGCAACATTTCACAAAATACATTTACGTATATATTTTGTGGCTCTTGTTCCAGAAAATTTCGCATTTCAGTTGAATGAGATGATGCCGAAACCAAACAGCCGGTGCAATGTACGATCGGAATCTTTTGCATTTAGGCCACGCTTCCCTGAATTATTTTTCTGTACAATAAATTACTTCTTATTCGAAAAAAATCCATGCAATTTTATATCTATTGTCGGAACCGCAATTAAGAAGGAACATTACAAGTTTTCCAACGGGTCAACATCGCTAGGATTCGAAGTTTGATAATAAATCATTGTGCAGGACGGTCACAATACGAGCCAGAAGCCAACTGGTCGCCTAATCGCAAAGCAATTTTCAAACAGTATGGTACTCTTCAAAAGGAAGTCAAGAACCGCGGCCACGAAAGACATGTTGTCATTTTTGTTGAAACTATTTCTTTTGTAACTTAACCTCTTGCCTGTAGTTAAACCTCCTAGGTCACTACCATAGGCGACCTACGTGGAAAACTGCGAACGGAGAAACAGTAGAGAGAAACCAACATGATAGCTACATTTTCAGGAGGCTTACAGTATGTCATGATTAAAAGAACAGTTTGATTCAAAATTAGCGCTAAAGGTCTAACTCAACTGTAATCACATGAAATGACGCAAATCTGTACAGTTTTTATCTTTACTTTACAAATTTTCGATGCAACCATTTCTGGTGATGCCACAATGCTTTAGTACAACCAAGAGTATCCTCAAACATCTGCTTCCTGCTTCAGTGGTCTGAATTTTGAGGTTCTGTGATTTTCCTGGCAAAGGAGTGGCGCAGCTATGCACCTCTTTCTTGATATTTCAGATAAAATAATTATAATTTTTTAATCAATCCTGATTTTCATCGCAATATTTGCGGCTTGATATCATAACGTTACCAGCGGAATTTACCTATGCTTCCTTATAGAGTTTCATCTCATAAAAACGACAAGTGAAAATTATATGCCATGGCTTTGACAATACACATTAAATTGGATTAACCCCAGGGCTTTTATATTGTGGACAGTTTGAGCGTTAATTACTCGTTGCTCGTTAGCATCGTCTCCTTGATGACCCGGAACGACAGCTGAGATTCCAGCGCTGATCAGGACAGGCCGCACCACTGTGGGCCCATTTTTTTAATTATTTTAACTGTTTAACGTCTCTTAACAGCGGGGTCTTTAGAGACGAGAAAGGATGGTGGGGGGGGGGGGAAGGATTAGGAAGGAATTCGGCCATGGCCTTTTGAAGGAAGCATCCCGGAATTTCCAAATCTGTATGCCCGGACGGGGATTCGAACCGCCGTCCTTCCGAATGGGAGGCCAGAACGCTAACCGTTACACCACCTTCCTCGGTTGTGGCCCCATTGTGCTGGACTCTGAGTGCTAGTGTTCAGTTTGCATGTCTTGTGGCTCCAGGTTCAAATGTGTGCTCTTTGTGCTGCACCATACTGGAACTATCGTATTTTACTTTTCCCCATACTGGAATGAATGCCTCAATGGCCTTGAATTCTATAGAATTGTTTCTCATATGCCGTTATCCCTTCTCCAATCACAGGCTGACACAAAACTCACTGATTCTTATTTGTCCACGCTATCTTCAAGGGCGTGTTTTAAATACGCGTTCTATCAGAAATTTCTAGTAATTGTCCTCCCTTGTTGTCCGGTCAGCTATCGCAGTAATTCGATTTCTCAAGTGGTTCTTACAAATTTCTCTGACGAATCGTTCTTGTTGGACAGGGGTACATAACCATAGCGAATGTTGATAATTTCCCTTTTATCACGTATGAGTGTTTGTCATTTAGTCTTGGGCTACTTTTGACGAAAGATCGTGGCGAATTTAAGTGCTAGCATCTATAGACAGCGGTGTTATTTATTCCAGCACTTTTTTTTTTTCAGTGCTACAGTTGAGATAGCCAATCAGTTGAATATCCTATCCTTGGTCAATTGAGAAACAATTTTTTCCTGTCCAGTGGAAGGCAGTTACTCACAATTTAGTGACAGGATTTTCCCAAATGTTCGAAAGATTGTTATTTTTCACTTGCGAAGAAGTGTCTTATTACAATTGTTTTACTTTCAATGAAGTGTCCTGTTACAATACATTTATAATTTACAATTTTACTCAGTAATTTGCAATAGAAATGACAGTTTCAATATTGCATGTACACATATTACTCCTTGCTCTCTCCTTACAGAGATTGTTCTTTCACTTCAGGAGCATATAGACTGTTATAGACGGTACGTTAATCATAAATGTAATTATTTGCGTAAAACTTCTTTCTTTCAGGAATGTAGTTACACTTAGATTTTACAGTTTCTTCCTAATTTGGTTTCATTATGAACGACGGCATTATTTAATTGACCGAATCGTAGCCGTTTTTGCTAAAGAGCAGTAACTATGCTTCTTGCTTGAATAGACGGTAGCTGGTTCAAGTTCCGGCTGTGGAATAAATTTCCCTCGGTCTGCATTTGGCCCATAGGATATCACATAAGTTTATGCGCAGTTTTTTTATATCGTAGGGTGTAGCAAAGGCATGATTTAAATTCCAAACCTTTCCTTAGTGTATTTGGAGCAAGTAAAAATGACGCTATTGATGATTCGGCCATCGAGTGGGAATATAAAACATTTCTGTCCCATTGTTGTCTCTCGGAAGAGTTATCTTCTAAGCAATTCTCATTAGTCCGTGCTTAGTCCTCAGTGTGGGATGCACAATTCCTTGTCATCAGATTCTGTGCAAAGGCTTTTGTTGAATTCCAAATCTCTTCTGGGTGCGTTTGAAGTAAGAGCATACGTCTCTGTCGTTGAGTGGTCCACTGAATAGGAAATACAACATGGTGACCAAAAAGGAGTCTTTCAGCAGAGTAGGCGTCAAAGAGAACACACCAGGTTTCAATCTTTGCCTTTTTTATTTTCATTCTAACGTTCAACACGTCTCCCGCATTATAGTCATCAACGCATACTCACAAGTATCAATAAAAAATAGACTATCGGAAAATTGCACAAATTTCCCAGGAAATAACTATGGAAAGATAACATATGTAGTAGTCGCCGATGTCCCAAGTGTCATATTTCTTTTTCCATGTGGTCAGCCTCTCGAATGTATTCACGAAAACCTTAAGGTCTTTCGAATACGCACTTACTGATTTGTAGCGAGTCTCGTTAATGTCCTAGGGTGTACGTACGAGTTGGGTGTAGCGAAGTGTTCACAGTAGGTGCCGTTGAAACAATGGTGAATTATACTTCTACTCATAACAGATAGCTGACAAAACACTGTTTTGATAAACATATCCGTCTGACTCTGAACACCCGCGAACACTATATCAAAACTAGTTCTGATGCGGTAAAAAAATGATATTTCTGCTGAACGTCACGACATCTTCTTTCCCATAATTTTTGCCGTGACCTTTAATAAATTTATTTTTACTTTATCGTCTTAAATGAAAGCGTCGTAAGCAAATAATAACATATTTATTAATTTTCTTTGTATCTTTGTTTGGTAATCAAGTTTTTAATAATTATAATTTTTCCTTTTCATGCAGAACGTCAGCCGTAAGAAGTCACAGCCTCTAACCCCCTACAAGGTATCTTCGTTTATACGGACAAGTTGGCAGCCAGTCTGTACAGGATTTTTTTCTGTTTTGAACGAAATCATGAAATATTAATGCTTCGCTATCTTACACCTGAAGTCTAAAAACGCCTCTAGTGTAGGTGTCATCCATCTAAAACGAAAGATATAAATCCATATGGTACAACGCAAAAATTAGTAAATCACCCTGATATATTTACTACAATTATCTGAAACTTACAAGCGTGAAATTATAGTTAAATTTAAATGTGAATATTTAAATACAGCTGGAAAATCACATATGGAAATCATATATTCTACTTCAGTTACCATTTAAAGCTTTTCTTTCACATGTGAACTATAGCCTCGAACTCCTAATTATAGGAAAATAAAAGGAATTTATTTTTATACTATTTACATTAAATGATGAATAGTATACAAAAATACTGAAAGAATTTAATTTTAAAATTCGTAGAGAGCAAAACTAGGTAAGTAAAAAAAGAGGGGGGAAATGGGTGAGTAGGTAAAATGCCACCATAGTGTGCGCCCCGTCGCAGTAAAATTGAATTAAATACAGGTATATATTAGGTACGCTAAAATTGGATAATTTACAATGTAGTGACTTATTCTACGTACTTATAGCTGTGATGCGCATGAAAGAATTCACGACCTGCAAGTCTCACGCTAAGAAAACTATACTACCGGCTGACTGACTACTAAAATGAAACTGATCCGAATACGAATTCTTTGGTGGGACTCACCTGCATAGAATAAGAAAATAACATGTTTGTTGAAGATACCCGTTGTGAGAAGAGATGAAGAATGGGTTCTACTGGACTTCCATTTCTTATAGTTTTCAGATCTTATTCTGGCTTCTGATTACTTTTGTTGTTATGGTATTTTACAGAACAATATCAACAATGGATGACCAAGCAACCGGACTGAGTAAGTTGATGGCTCCGCCAAATACGAGTATTCCGCTGCTGTTTTCTTGACCGTCGTTCGATTTACGATTTATGTTCTCATGTTCATCAGGGCAAATGCTGCAGCGTTCCTAATTTTCGCTTCATAAATTCATATTACACAAACAGTATAGCACAAATCACCTATCACAATGCTTACATTACTCTCAAACAGATGACGACATTCGCTTCCGTCAACAGGACATTAAATTCATAACAAAAATAAGGGTTGCTGGGAATAAATTCAGATATCTATGTATTCAGCAACTGTTTACTTGAAAACAAATACGAAGAGTTAGCTTCTTTGGGAGTACAAACAAAAAAGCAACTTCATACGGAATTATAGAAATGAAGATCAGCTGTCGTATGAAAACATTTAGAATTAGTAAAGATGGAATTTAATTTGATGAAAGCGGAAGAGAACGGGATAAGTCACAGACAAGAAAGGAAATGCATACAAAGCTCATTGTTGAATACAGTGAGGGTTTTGTATATAATGAAGTTATGGATGTTGATTATAAAATTGCTGTCAGGCAGTTTAGTAGCGCGGGTAAGTATACCAAGTGTAAACGCACGGCAATGGCAGAGACCTTCCAGGCAATATTATTATGTTGTCTATCTGGATTATCAACTCTGCATTCGACGACATTTTCAACCATCATCAGCGAGTATGACGGCCACCTGGGGAGAGGACCCATTCCTGCAATGTTTTGGAGAGGCAAGCAATGTTACACCCGGTATCATAGTGGGAGGAGCCATCAGGCATGACATCAGGTCAACGGTGGTGATGATTGAAGGAATTCTAATGGTACAACGGTAACGCCACAGACATCCTCATGTTACCTCTCAAGCGGCAGTATCGTGGTGCTATTTCTCAACAAGACAATGATCGTTCGCACACGGGAGGTGCCCTTGTGAACTGTCTGTGAGATGTTGAGTTACTCCCGTTGTAAAATCATAATAAGCTTTCCCAAATTCATTAATTAGTTGTTATACACCCACTTATGAAGGTTGCAAGTTAAGATACGGTCGCCACTCAGCGTAAAGCTGGGAAATAGTTCTGAAACGTTTTAGGTTTCCTAAATAAGAAGTCAGAAACTGTAACATGACGCGCTGTCGCCACGTTACAAGGTGCATTTTTATTATATATGTCATAATGTTAGAGTAATTTACATAAATCTTGGGCGACCACCTAAATAGATTTTTGTTGTAATTTTATAAAGTACGCAAGATTCCAAGTGAGGACTGTAATTAAATGGTGAACATACAGTGTATCTTGGTAAAGCGAATATTAAAGAATTATTGAGCTATGTAGGCTTGAAGCTAATCTGGTCTTCCCGAACTATGGCGACAAGAAGTCGCGGATTTGGGGTTTGCCGGACCACACACTCTGCTCCCTGGGGATGGGTGGTCAACAGAGTCACTCACCTGGCGGGAAATGCCTGCCGCCCGACACCCAAATGTGCTCTCACGCCGGCGAACTTAGCCGAATATGTCCGACCTCTGTGATATGAGCGGGGCAAATCACATATCGGGGATATCACGTGACATGAGGTGCCGACCTGAAGATCCAATCCAAATGAGCGTATAACTTAAAATCCTGGGAATTTCTGTTATATGTGAGCTTCGAGACTACAAGGGGCGGAGCGAGAAGTTTCCTCGCGAGAGAGAAGAGCGACGAGCTTCAATTCGATCTTCGAGTCCATGCTATGCGAGTCTAGTCCGAGGTTGACTTGGAAAGTTGGCTTCTCTCACCAACTACCGTTGTACGATTTCTGGCTGCCAGCTTGCCTTGCTGGAGCAAGCTTATCACGGCAACACAGCCGGTAATGCGATGACGCGCATTGTCAGACCAGAGATGCTTGTAGCCGCCTTGCGAGATAGCCTCACATATCGTGGGACCGCTCCAGTCACCGCAGACATCAGACGCAGAGCTACAATGGTAACTTATTACGACCAACCCATCTGATTGTGCATTCCATGAAACAAAACCCTTAAACGACTTTGAGAGGATAGATCCATGTTCTCACTTTGTAATTGTAAAAACCCCTGAGCTAGCGGCATAATTTGCCAGAACTAGTTATTTTCGAATGATATATTGTTCATTCGTGGCGCCCATGATTTTCTTTTCTTACTGTAAAGTCACAGTATTATGATACCTTTGTCTGAGGTCGTCATAACTTCTATTTTTCATTGTTTCCAATTGTTATTATTTCTTACATTTTGATTCTGAGATATATTTAAAAGTAAACATACAATTGTTTGCTTGCTCATGACGGCTAATTGTACCTCTAAGCGTTGCTTTTATGATTTTGCCAATTTGTGTTAATGTTAACGGTAAATTCGCTCAGAATTGTAATCGCCAGTGATAAGAAAATAAATGTCATATTGTGACAATTTTTCCTAAATTCCAACTAACGTCGAGATTCTTGAAAAATTAATAAATTTTCACTCCTTCATAAAAATTAAAATTAAAAATCCACAATTATTATTCATAGAGGTATGAAAGATAATTGTAACAACGTAGTTTGCCCACTAAGGCACCCACTACAGAAACAGCTGTAAGTCTTCAAAAGTTCAACTGTGACCACCATCTTACAATATGGCCGGGAATTTTTAATTTCGGAACTTTGTATTTCCGAGATGCAGGCTCCTGCGTTTTTTAACACTACCACCAGTTTGATAATGATTTCGACCACAAGCAGTTGTTAATTCCGCGAGATCACACACACTGTTTTCTACAATGAAGTGGCTGTCTTTTCCTGTTAGTACCGCCTACCTTCACTGTTCTGAATTATTTAATCAACACGACACCATGCCGAAACATTACCTCACTATATCCCGCACAAATTAAATCATACTTCACTTCCTTGTCGGAGCAGCACATAAACACGTCCTGCTGCCCGGCAATCGCGGCCGCTACTCACTGGTCCAAGCTCCGTCACGTGACAATACAGGCACAGATATACTGGCTGTTTGCCCCTGTATAGTTACACCGTTGTCAGCAAGATCCCCACATATGTCCCGACAGAACATTCGTGGGACGATCTCGGAATTTGATGACCAACTTACCGCATGAGGGGATACAACAGCTTATGACACCCTTCTGAACCGAATCGGTGGATGCACCTAGGCCAGAGGGAATGCAACGTTATACTGACAAGTGGTCTCATACTGCCAAGTTATTTGTAAATTTGGTTCAATTTTGTAATCAGACAAATGACATCACATACCCTCTCATCCTGTGAGGTTTCGTTTGGTTTCCTCCTCCTCTTCTAGGTGCTTCACATTATTTTCTCAAGCATTAAAGTTGTATTCAATTGCCCTGCTGAACCCTCCGAAAGTAGAAACTACGTGCTGTAGGAATATTAGTAAAAGCGCTTTATTCTGTCAATCATTTATCAAAATATACGTGGTAGGAAGTATTTCCACATACCGAAGAGGTAACAAGTATGTCTGTTACGGCACACTCGGTTTTTAGGGTAGCAGAAGAACCATATGTTCAACATTGTTTCCACCTAAAATTGTACTTGTACCTCGGCATTTAGAGTATCTGCTAACGGGATAACATCATGACAAACTGGCAGCACTCACATATTCAGACATACATCCCCACATTTTAAATCCCATTTCGGCTTCTTTATTAGGTACAGATGCTTAGTAGTTGATGAACTTCATGAAGTTAATTTAGTCATCATTTTTCTGTTGTAGTTATCCGAGCATCGAAGAGCTTAGGTCCTGATGTCACAACGTCCCACCCGCAAATAAGGTTTGATTTCTGAAATATGCGTTTATTGATTAGCCTTACTTCGCAACAAACTGAAGTAATTTAATTGTAGAGAACCATTAGTTTTTATGTCTTTTAGACGTGAACACGCCAGGCATTTTACTTTACCAGAAGATAATGTCATATGTACTCAAGTTTTATTCACTCAAAGTCAACGCTAAGCTAATCTGCTGAATATCATGGCACCCACCATAAGATAGCCTGTTAGGACGTGGTAGTTGAAAACATGTCAGATAAACATCTCTTCAGTAACATGGATCTGACAAATAGTAGCAATAATAGTGACTTTCTTATTCCACGTAAAATACAAGCAAGTCTATGTAACGGGGTAGCCAAACCACAAACTCATTTAAATTAACGGCTAACTCACTCCATCGTATACCTAACCAGATACCAGTGATACAATGTTCGGAGTGTCGCTGTTTAGAATCCAGGTCCAGGACTTGGCTTAACCTATACTTCAGCTTTGCCACAGCTAGCTTTGTGCATGTTAAGTACGCCAGAGCTTCGGTTTCCACTCTAAACTGTAGGTAGGAAAAAGGCAAATGGCGCGTCCTGTAAAAAATTCTGCGACCAAACATGACACAAAATTGAATCATATTACTTTTTTTTCATAGTTAAAATGTTTGGTCAACCAGTTTTTTCGCGTCATTCAATCAGGACAACGCCATGACAAAATACATAACAACAGACCATGATATATACACATACAAGTATGCCGACACACGGTCAAAGACACCTCGCCGTCATCCACACAAACCATCTGACTCACTCATGCGCACACACACCAAACCACATACATTAAGACATTTTGTGAATACTTGCCAAATCATAAACAAAGGCGGCATCCATCAAAATACTTCGGAATTCGTCTACATCATCGAACAACCAAAGACACGTGCTCTAACATGCAACCTAATACTTACACTAAACAAACCTCCATACTCCTTCACCAGTAAACTCTCGTGCGTGCGGACAGACATGCAACAACACACATTTGTACACACATAAGCAATCAACAACTCATATGCAACACACACAGGCATACACCAGCAAACATTAACAGTCACTAATACACAGACACTAACTTACCCAGGAAATAACTCATTCAGCCACCTCCTGACCTCCATGAACCAACATACACATAACAGACAACATACACGTCTTACACACCACCAGTCCCTCACCCTCGGACTCTATCTCACTCACCGTCCTACTCTCGCACACAGACACTAACTTACCAGCCATCTCCCAGATGCAGTAACTGAAAACAAACATTCCGAACCACCCTCATTTAAACTCTAGTTCAAATGCCCGCACACCAAACACATTCAAATGTTATGTAATCACACACAGACAAAGGCACATCCATCACAGGGCTTATACAACCAACTCACACACAGATAGACATCAACAATCTGCCTTAACATTTATGCAGTCACCAACTCACACATATCAAACTACTTCATCACACAATTCTGGCATGCAACAACACTTGCCAACAAACACCACACACATACGTCCACAAGCTTGCGCAAATACTCACGCATAAACACAATTATGGTCAAAATCATGAAAATTAGTAAAAATCGTTAAATTTTGTAAAAGCAATGAAATTAGCCAAATTCCACACAAAAATACATCGTCTACACTGTGGCGGGCAGACGTCAGCATGTATAAAGTGTTTCATTCCATGACTTTCATAGTGTTAGCTGTGAACTTTGTGTCGTTACTGCGGTAATCAAATTAATTGCAGTCATGATGTAACACAGACCCCGCTGCTATGATTGCAATGTGATGGGTTATGAGCATCTTAAACTTTGAATTGCGAAATTCCTTGTAATTTTAAGTACGACTCTAACCCGTCTCCTCCACCCGGTGCTGAAGGGTCATGTTCATTCAAAGGTATATTTCCACTTCCTTCTGAAGCACCACATTTGAATTTTTTCTGACTAATCCTTATATAATTCATTAGAATAAATCTCCCACATCTTGAAATTTCAACTACGGCTCGCCCACTTAGAAACAGTTCTGCCGTCAATACTATGTCCTTCTGAACCGACGAACATTTGTAAATAGGCCGCCTTTTCACACATCGTACTCAAACATGGCTCCACCAAATACAGACAGACATTATCGAGATACAACTACATAGACATGACACAGAAAACGTCACTTGCATAGAAATAAGGTCTTACAATGTCGGGTAATCCAAGACACTGAATTGGTAAACTACATGAAATTCAACACCTTCTAAGTACCTGTAACGAACAAATTAGTCGCAATGAATTTTGAAGAAAGTGGATGGTTGTCTTAATGTGTGAGTGGGATAATGTCTATGCTCAGGGTTTGTCATGATATTGTCCAATTAACAGACGGACTGAATAACGAGAATCTTCTTATTAAACAAGAACGATGAGTGGTAACACTCTGACCACGTATTAGGGAGGATTAAGATTATAGTTATCATCTGGCCTTCCACATTGCCCAAAGTCTTTCACATTCATTCTTCCTCAGTACGTTTCTGCCTCTATTACCTAACGTCGACGAGGCCATAAAATATAAAATAAGAATTACATATTTGGTAGGAAATACGATTGATTATATCGTTCTTTCGCTAATTTTAAAACAACGTGTAGTGTAACAGACATACTTGGTGACTATTCGGTATGTGGAAATACTTCTTGCCCCGGCTATTAAGATAAAGGATTGACAGAACAAAGCGCTTTTAATTTAAAAAAAAAAAATAAGTAAATTCGCGTGACCTTGCGACATGGCGACAGGGTTTCGATCTGCCGTTAAATTCGCCTCTGTCGTGGTTGAACGTACAGTTTAACGTTGAATCCGAACGACAGAACATCCTGGCGTAGCTCATGAGATCAAACACAACTCTCCAAAATGCCTGGCCCTACCGGGATTTGAACGGGGGCCGGATCCTGAACTTTCTAAAGCAAGTGCCTTAACCACTGAGCTAGTGGACCGCTCGCTTTTACTATTATTCCAAAAGTCCTGTAGCACGTAATTTCGATTTTTCGGGTGGGACATAAGCTATTAGACAGCTGCTTCTAGCCAACGAAGTGTATTACTATATTGAAAAATAAATGAAAATTTTATCTAAACAAGTGGATAGAAATACAGTCATTAAAATCGCATCTCCTTATTTCATTCATCCTGACGGAGGCTATACGTTCAGGCAAGATAACTGGCTGAAACACTAATACAGGTATGTATACTGCTAAAAAGATCATTTTAATAGACCAAGATGCGTAAAACAAATGAAAAAGCGACAAAAGGGGGATATAATGTTTCTATTTATCAATTCCTTTTGCATGGTACTTTCAATCTTTCCGCACTTTGCAGTTAATAGTACCACATACTGAAAAATCTTTGTCTTTATTTCTATTTTTAACTGTCCATAGTCCAGTGTTGAGCTGGAATTGTATGACGCTTCACTGACATATACTGTACGTCCTCAATGCTCGTATGTAATAATTTTTACATCGAAGCACGAGAGTAGTCATGCAGCTCATTCGCCGAAAATGTGTTCACATACTCGTCTTAATACTTCATAACTTGAAAACTTCACGACTTTTTGGGGTTATCTTCGATTTTCAACTGGAGTCACTGGTTCCTTTAAAACGCTATGAAGATAATATTTTGCTTGCTTGCTAAACGAGAGGTCACGTCACGCAACCTACTAGTCGTGGGACCTCGGAACACTTCTTCGATAAACTAATATACGCTCCACATCATTAAGTACTATTTACTGAAGCCAGTTTTTGGTGTTGTTAGCGCTGAACACTGAAGGCTGAAATGTTAATTTGCGAACAACAACAACAACGAAAAAAAAAAGATTTGTAAGCCAAATTATCACTTACTCATCCTCCTCTGGCTCAGAAAGGCAACTTTTTATTGTTTTAGACGAAGATCTAACATTCATCTATTTTTGGAGCATCTCTGAGATGCGTATCACGGCACTACGACTTTTCTATGTGTATCAGCAATGTAAATGTATGGTTTCATTTCATTTCCTACAATTATCTCCCTTACCTACATCACAATCAGTCATTTCAAGGCTTTACCAATACAGACGTCATTCAGTCTCTTTCCATAGCACAAATTGCTTGCAAACGCCAACTGAAAAAGTGTATCACAACAGTTGACAGTGAGTGGAGTTAGGCGCACTCAGTGATTAGGGTAAATTGTTATTACTACGCTCGGCTGACACGCGATATAATACTTGGAAATTTATCGCTTACTGATGAGAAAGATGTTATTGTACTCGATGGTAATGAATATCAAAGAACAAAGGGATTAATGGATTTTTTTAAAAAATAAAAAGATTTAAAAAGTTTTTTGAACTACTAAATTTCTGGAATGCTTACAGAATTAATCACAACCCACTCAAAAAAGTTTTCAAAACTATGAATACGAAGCTTAGAAATATGATGTATAAAAATATGAGGTACGAATATGAAGTATAAAATATAATCTTTAAAGAATTGAGATTATAAGGATAATCTTTTTAAATGTTAAAAAGCTCTTTAAGAAAATGGCATTATAATGTACGGAAATCGCAATACCGCAATAAAGCTATCTATTTTGTAAGCGTGTGTCTTGATAGAAGGTGTAAGACAGACCTAAACAAATCCTAAATGGCTAATTGGTTTGATCCGGGTAGTGACCAGGTTGAGGAATTAATGGACTAGAGAATTGAAGGTAATTAGAACGATGTAAATGGTTCAAAGAGTTCTAGAAGAGTGGCTATCATAGGAAATTGAGAATCTTTGCAATACAAATTACAGACGAAAATTCGGTATGGTCTAAGGGAGGACACGTAATGAGAAGAAAAAAGTGAAAAAACTCAGAGGATAAGGACGAAAGGCGTCGCTGTTGATTAAGAGGGACTTATGTATGTATGTTGCATGTACGAAGTGATGATGTACTGTGTTGTTTCGAGTTTCTGTCTGCAGTCTTAACGAGGATTCGAGGTCCATAGCTTGAAGAAGAAAGTGTAATATGGTTTGGTACCGTATCATACAAAACGAATTTCAAATAAACTCATGTGTTAATTCTATTTGGAGTGAATTTTCAATTATTATCAAGCAAAAAAACCCTTTCTATGAGAACGTTTCTAAGTAGAACTACAAACCTTTCCTGAGTAAGGGATGACGACTGTTTAATTTCAATTAATATCATCAACTTTCAAATAATAGTATTTGCATTGTAATCCGGTACCACCTTCACACGGCCAAAATTTTATAAACGTATATTGTGCAGAACCATCGCCTTCTAGTTGAGTTCACAGCTAATTATAATAACAGTATAATGACATCAACAGGCTTCGCCATGACAAACGGCTTGACGCATCGCAGTCACCGAACGTGTTGGGTGAGCCCTAACGTTCTAGCCTCGCATTCGGGAGGATGCGGGTTCAAATCTCTGCAAGGCATCCAGAATTTGGTTTTCGATGGTTTCCCCAAATCACTCTAGGTGATTGCCAGCAAGTTTTGGACTAATTCTTACACATTTCTTGCCCCCCCCCCTTTCCCGCCTCTAATGACCTCGACGTCAAAGCCATAAGAAAAAAAAGTATTGCAGTCGGCTCACCTGTTTTTATCTGCCATAGACGTGACTGTATTGCCGGATCCAATGGCACCGAGTACCGGGGTCGGACGAGCGATGAGGTGAGGTACACAGCCACATGGGCGGTAATACGTGCATACCCCAAAGAACTTTGATCGATGAAAGTGTTACCAAAAGGTCGGCTATCATGGCTATGAGGTTGTTATCACGAGACATTACCCGGATATCAAATTAGTGCGCATGTAACAGCGAATGCAGGAGGCGCCATTGCAGAGCGAAAGCACCAGAGGCAATATATAGAAAGCACGTAGATTGCTGGGGCAGGCAGACACGGGTGGTGAGAAAGGTAGAGCCAGGTGCCCCACAGAACCACCAGTGGAGAAAAAAGGGCTGGCGGGACGTAATCGCAACTACATGCAGACATAACATACACAAATTCTACGGCAAAGTGATATCGTGCTCTCATGGTTACAAGTACAAAATGGACAGAAAAGAAAAATATACTAAGTTAATGTGCATTACATGCTTGAATTTTTTCTCCATTTGGGGAAAATTAACGGTTCATCGGTGGATGGGCAGGACATTGTCACAGATAAAATTGACACGGGTGAACTTAACAAATCCATCAACTGATTGCCAACATATGTGAAACATGAAACGCAAGTTAGATTTATATACACAAGAAAAATTATTCAAGGCAATCACAGTTAAATAATTTACTTACCAGATATAGAAAATCACTAATATTATGTAGGCCTATATTCCCAGCAGGTCATGGTTCTGACTTAAATATGCGGTAAAAATTAAACACAATTTAGAGTGAAGTAGATACAAAATTTATTCCAAACAATCACCGTAAGATAATTCAATTACCAGATTATAGAAAATCACGAATCTCGGATAGATTCTCAAATGGTCCGTGGTACGAATTAAATCTATGGAAATAAGAAATAGAATTTGGAGAGAAATACAAATGGAATTTATTCAAATCAATAAGTTCAGTAAAATCAGTGTAGATAAATTCCTAGACATATTGGTGAGCAACAAGGGAACACTAGACCTATTACGCAAGTGAAGGGAGAGCTGATCGGTATGCGAGAATATATACACCGGGCCCGTTAAGGACGCTTAGGATTCATTTGATGGAATGGAAACGTGTGGCTGCGCTTGGGATACCCGATCTGGTGATATGCACGTCCCATAAAATGGATCTTACAAATATCTATAAACATTGCGTCAGCACAGCGAAAAGCGTACGCTCTAGAACCAAGAGACACAACTAAGTTCACGTCTCCTTTAATGGATTTTACGGATACCTATATAGAATGTAAACATTGCTGGAATAGCTAAGTGCAGGATGAAATTTAGATGTGCAATACTATACTCGGGAAATTTCCAGAACATCAGTCGTCCGTCGCTTTCGACACACTCGTATTCCACGACGCACGACGCTAAATTTAGATTGAAATACCAATGATTGAGAGAAAACGCAGATGATGTGAAATATCCTTCACACGCATGCGTAGATGCGTGCGCTTTCTTCCGGCATGCACCGGTGTCATGGCGCAGTAGAAATATCACTGAAAATATTAGTTAGAATGCTTTAGGGCGCAATCATAAATAATATCGTTGGAAATAACCGTTAATTTAATTTACATAGTACAAATTGAGTGACCACCGACAATTCCTGCCATAATTTGAATTCCCCACTAACACTCGCTATTGGTCTCTTTATCCATCAGCGAGTCGCGCAAAATGTAAACAAACTGCGTCAGGACGTTCATTATCACGCTAAACCATCGAATAATTTCAAAGTTGACAATTATTCATCACTTCGACTCTCGTTCTTCAATGAAGAAGTTTGTAACTATGCTTAAATTGTTGTATTTTGTGATTTTTAATATTTTTAACAAATGATTAGCTATTTTTTCATTTACCGTGTGGCTTCTTTGGCCTGAAGATCACCTAGGGGATAGTTCGGCCGCCTAGAGACAATTTTTTAAATTCACTCTCTCTTCTGCCTCTGCTTTTAGCGCTAAACTTGTGAAAGAAATAAAATGCTGACATCTGTCTGCGAAGGGTGTAATTATGTCCTGTGTATCAGAAGTGTATTTTTGTTTGTTAAATGTGTAGTTTATCTCATTAATCATTAAAACTATATAGGATTTTGAAATGAAGTAATCAGTTACATTGTTACAATTGTACCGAGATCTCTGACCCAAAAGTTTTCGTTAATAACATTCTGAAAATGACACGAATTTGCGGTGACACACACTTAACAAACGCGGATAACAGATGGGACATCTATAATTGGTCATACTGGATTTTGTCTTTTAATGGCTGTTAACAGGGGCGGATCCAGGGGGGGTGGGGGGCTAGGGGGCTCAAGCCCCCCCCAAAAGTATCTAGGTCCACTCCCGACACTGTAATTTTGGAGACCTTTTTTTTTTTAGCTCTACGGATTTGAGGCCCGAGAAGGCTATAAAGATTACCCTAAGGCCGGCTCAAACCAAAATCCTCTGAACCAAATTTCATTCAAGCCTACCCCCCCCCCCAAAACCAAAGTCCGCTCAAGCCCCCCAAAACCAAAATCCTGGATCCGCCCCTGGCTGTTAATAATAACTTTACTGAATCCATCACTTTAGTTTATAGTTAAAACTTCCAGTATAACCTTACCTAGAGAGCTGCAGTTTAACTGATAATAGTACACTGGAAAATTTAAATTATATTGTCTACCGCGTTACTAGACTCTGCTAAGTCTTTAAACATATATCTTCAAATTTCTCCTTTACTAGGAAAGGTAAGTAACGCTCAAAAGAGTGAAAAGCAGTTGATATATTATTTAATGTTTTCTGTTAACTTGCATAGGAAGAAAAACTTGGAACAGTCTAAAAAGTAGTGTGAACATTAAGTGATGCAAATCATCTAATATTTACATATTCAAGCCAATATCGCATTAATCATCTGTTAAACAACAACTATCCCATACTTCAGAGATTATACCCTAATGAACTCCTCAGAACCTACGTTAATCTGGACTTCTGGCTCAACTTTTGTTTACATTTGTTCTGTGGTCGGCGTTCAGTATTTCATTTTTGATGATGGTATAAAATTAACAGTGATCTATCACTCACAATGGCTTCATTCTCCATGCATACAAAGGATCCACTAGTAGCAGGTCAGAATCAAGGAGTAACAACGCTGTAAATCCATATTAAAGACACTAAGTATAAACAACAGTATGGTCTCGATCACCACTTGTGACTAACTGCACTAAAAGTTAAAGATGCTAAATATTCTAATAATTAGTTATAATGACTAATAGAAAGTCTCAGTAAACGTTTATTTGTTCGTAGAGAATGATTCTCACAGCAATGCTGTTTACAACTAAGGCTTAGAACTTTTCGGGCAGGATAGTAATTTACTATTTAACTTCTTGCGCTTTGTCGTCATTGTTTTATTTATCGGAATCATAATAGGACGTTCTTCCTATTTAACTGTTCTTTATCTGTACTAAGTATTTATAATAACAGTATTTAAATATTTGGAAATACAAAAAATCTCCATTACACACCTGCCTTAGGGGAAAATACTCATTTGTTTTTCCAGCAACCACCAAAGAGAACCGGTACAATTTGTTCATTAAGGGTCCAAAAATAAATTACTAGCATTAACCTAAAAACTCCATAACATACTATGGTAATAACTTAGATTTCAGAAGTTAATTCACTATACAACAGTTTTATTATGATTTGCACAACAATAAAATTAAAAGTCAATTTATAAACTGATGTATTATTTGCTTACATCCGTGAATAGAGTGTAATATTAATCGCGTCGTTTATGGTTCCACTGACAAGAATATGTGAATTACAAAAACGTTATCAACAAAATTTTCTCGTAATAATTTCAAATGCTCATTCATAAGGTGACCAATCGTCCTCCTTTAGGGAGGACAGTCCTCTTTTTGGAGGTTGTGTCCTTCGTCAAAAAGTATGATATATTGACAGAAAACATTAATTCAATGGAAAAATAATCGTTTAATTAAATAATTAAGAGGAATGTAAGCATAATTAGTGTATTTTTCGTTTGAATTAATATAATGTTTCATTTATTTACGGTTGTACTCATTCTTACATTTTTTCGTCCTCCTTTTTGATTGTAAAAAATTGGTCACCTTATCATTCAACACAATACTGGAGAAAGGGAAGGCAAACTGCCTACCTAGAATACATTATTCTAATAAGTAGTTTAGCATTGCCGTCATATTGGCAGCACTATAACAATCGTGGCGCCGCGTTTTGATAATGAATTCATATGTAACTCGACGAGCAAAATTGAAAGAATAATTTCTTTTATATCTAGCTTAGTTCTCGAGATTTGGAATGTCAAAAATTAGTTATAGGTATAGTTCCTTGTTCCTTTTCCAACGTTTTTTTTTGGTCCAGGCCATATTTCAACCTACACACAACCGGTAGTGAGAAATGAAAACATCCATGAAAACATTTTCAGTTTGTAGTTCCTTGTGGATTTGACAATTATCAACTTATCTCATCAACTTATTTTTGAGACAGTAGGGTCTATATCTCGAGAACTATCGAAAAAATTTATTATTTACTTTCGATATTTTCTTATCGAGTTACATAAGAATCAATCATCAAATTGCGGCACCAAATTTATCGTGAATCTCCATCAAAATAGTACAATGACAGTCGCTATACAGTTGGAACTACTTACATGTGGTTGAAGTAATGTCGTTCGCAGAATGGTGCTCCCGAAAGCAACAGAAATTATAATTATTTACCTAATTCTCGTATTTTATACCATGTTGTGAAATGTTAACTGTAATTCTGGTCCAGGCAGAGATCCTCATGAAGCAGTTACGTCAGGTAAAAGACTCCCATTAAAGCTACGTAGATCATAAATAAGTAGTATGTTCCTAATTCCTTTTGCTGTAACACCCTCAGCATTATTGCTGATTGAGGATAAAAACTTAGATCGTACATGCAGGAATACATTCAATATATCAGCATCTCGAATTAAAGCCATCACTTTTTATTTCACATCACCAACAACAAACCTTATTGAATTCACTTGATGGTTAATTTCTTTATTTCATGTCTCCGTGAAAATTGTAAGCTTCATATCGTAGGAATACTTGCGTCATTTGTTGTGTTAAGAGTACTCAACCAAAATATCATCATTTCCGACTAGTAACTTTACATTATTACTTAAAAAAATTTCATTTTAACGTAGCCAATTGTAATACAATATTCCTGTTACAGATATGTTGACTTTCACGGGGCATGATCACGGCGAAACTCCTACGCTCTTCGCAAGAAGAACGTAGGGAAACAAGCTCTATTCCCACAATCAGAAGAAAACAATGTTCATGCTGAGAAAGGTATCTTTCTACTACTCCTTCTCTGAATTTACAATTTTTTTGAACTGAAAGTAATATGTACATACCATGTTATTGAAATTTAAAAACAATTTTTGCACACTGAAAATTGTTTATTTTCGTAAAACATAATATTTGTGGGTTCGCTGCGGGATTATGTTTATGAAAGACGAGCTTTCGGCGACGTCTGATATTCAGGTCTGATGCTCCCGCTGTGTGCACCAGTGCAGCTCTGGTTGTCACCGTGTGATCATCAGACTTCGAGATGGAGACAGAGTACGCCGCCAAATGCTCGTCTTTCATCGACACAATTCGGCAGCGATCCTACGAATATTATATTTCAGTGACACGCAGGGAAAGCTTTCGTTCACATACGTTTATTTTCGTGTTTACTTCAAAAGATGGAAGAGTATAGAGCTACCTAACGAGGTATTCGAATAGAGTTCGTCAATTCAAATCCAACTTTTGGTTGGCACTTTCAAAGCCCTTAACCCGTTCCTCACCCCTGGCAAAGTGTTCTGTAGCTCTACTTTACCCGCCAGAGTTAGATAAGAAGATGTTGGATTCTGCGGCCAAATGAAACACTATCACCCGATATATGAAGTCGTGCGAAATTATTATTGTACATAAAGATTTCTTCTTATGGTGAACGGAGCTATAAAGAGTATCTTTTTGTTTATTAGCCAATTTAAAATTATTACTCAGTTAAAATACTGATCGTAAATACGAAACGGCTCTTCCAAACTAACAGCAGTAGTCCGTATTAGGTGAATTTGGAAAGCTAAGATGAAACAAAAATTTTCTAGAGAGAGTATGCAGTTACGATTTTGTTTTAAAGCTAGCTGCTTAGATTCACTTGTCGTGGAAGATGTTGTGCGAACAGAGTATGAGTAAAAACAAAAACATTAAAAGTCGACAATAACTCAACAAATGATAAAGTTAAAAACTTGATGTAAATATTAGTACCTTCTAAGTAGTAGAAGTATCCGGATGCTGTCTCATTTTGTATACACAACCAAGCTCTCTGATTGGCTGAGAGGCTGGAGTGGGTTCACAGTCCACGAAGAGGGGGCAGTGCGAACAGCTCGGACAGCGGCTCGTGTGGTAGTGGAGGAAGTGTAATTTCTTGACGCAGACAAGATTTTATTTGTCTAGCTGACGACAGTTAGTGACGCAGTTCGTATAACTGCACACAACGGTTGGTTCATATGTGTTATTGTAGGTGTGAGTTATTCTGATAGTCTGTGTGTTGTATTCTATTAAATGAGATCTGAAGAAGGGAGAGGGTGAAATCTGTTGCCGGCCCATACAGGTCTACATTTCCGAAAGACACCAAAGGGTCGTAAGACTTAACATCCCCATCCGACGAATGAATCACAATAAACAGAGTCGTATGCACTTATAACTTATACACTGCGGTAAGGTTTGGAATTTAACCTAGGATCTTGATGCCCGTGATTACGAATTGTGTACCACCAACTCTCCTACTCTGCCAGCCAAGTTCTCTCACCACAACCAGCTGAACCACGATCTCACATGGAGAAAATAATTCTCAGACCTAGGCATTTTGAAAAAAATTGATGGACTGTATAATTTTTTGGTTCTTATTAATATTTTTAAAATACTTTTATTCGTTATCGTAGAAATAAAAATTTAGGTCACAAACATTTTGTTTCAAATAGGATAATCTACAGTTTTGCTCGAGCATATTCTTATCAGCATTATATTTTTATAGTAACCTGTAACACTCAGTTTGTCAGTGTTACAGGTTTGCAGCGATATCGTGGACAAGCAGAATTTAAGAATTTAGATTTGGCGAAATACTAAGTGAAGGAAATGAAAAAATTCAACTAATGGCGAAACAATAATTTAATTTTTTTATATCATATGATTTTCAAAATCTTATAAATGCAAACATTCTATCTACATCGAAAGGAAGTAAAAAATCTCATTACACAGAGTGTCCAGGAATGGAAGGATAATCCCGCAACCGCTGACAGGTCACATCAATTGCTACTATATCACAAAATTTTATTTTAGTAAAAGTTTCACTATTTTCGAGATATTGATTTTTTAAAATATTTTTTTTAGAAATATGTGACTTTGTTCAGATTATTCCATCTCATTTCTTCAAATTAAGACTTCCTGAACCATGTTTTTTTTTTTTTTTTTTTTTTTAATTTACTCAGAGATATTTTCATCTAAAACAATGTTGTTGTTTTTTTCTTAAAATGTTAACAAAAAACCTCATAAAAATCTTAAATGACGTAATTATTTTTACTTCTTTTAAAATGATTGTTTTAATATGGTAGTTCAATCTGCGTAGCTGGCCACTAGAAAACCCTCACGCCATCCATACTCCAAGACCGGACTCAAGCACAATTTGAAGTCAACATTTGGACTGGGATATTAAACGGGCAAGTGATAGGCCCCTATCAGCTGCCACAAACTTTAACAGGAGAAATCTATCTCGACTTTTTACAAAATCAGTTACAAAATCAGCTGCCGAGTCTTTTGGGGGATGTGCCGCTCGCAACAAGGGAAGAACTGTAGTTGCAAAACGATGGCTGCCCAGCACACTAAGCCCGAGATGTCCGAGACCACCTTAATGAAATGTACCCAACAAGGAGGTTCGGCCACCAACATCGCCGGACCTGAATCCTTTGGATTTTTTTTATTGGGGCTGCCTAAAAGATTTAGTTTACGTGATGGAGGTAACTTCGATTACACACTACATATCTGCGCGAGAAAATAAAAACAGCTGCGGAACACATTAACCGCAAAGGTAATGTTCGCCGAATAAAAAGATCATGTATCAAAAGGGCGGCCATTTTAACCATTTTTATAATTAATGAAATAAAAAATATTACTGTTTATAATTTGTATGCACACCAAAGCAAAAAACTATTAAAAAATCATTATCGTCATTTATTTACTGCATGTTTAAAATGCACAATGGTCTCTTTAGCAGATTGACTACCATAATACACTCACTTTAAAAGAAGTATAAAATAATTATACAATTCAAGATTTTTGTAAGGTTTTCTTGACGTTATAAGAAAAAAAGAACATTGTTTTAGATGACTCAAATATCTGTGAGTAAATTTAAAAAAAAAAACAGGGTTCAAAAAGTCTTAATTTGTAGAAATGGCATAGAATAAAATAAACAAAGTCACAAGTTTCTAAAAATATTTAAAAAATCAATATCTCGAAAACAGTGAGACTCTTACTAAAATAAAATTTAGTCGTATAGTGGGAAATGATGTGACCTAACTGCGGTTGCAAGATTATCTTTTCATTCCTGGACACTCTGTACCTAACACAAAGTACTCTGTAGCTAGATTTTATTGCGGGAGGAAATGGTATAAAAAAGTATTCTTATAATTATACATGTCCTTCAAACCGAATGGGACTAACAAATAAATCGTATAACAATAAGAAAGTAAGTTGAGTCTTAATTTTATGCAGAAAATACACCATACCGTGGTCGTCATTATGTACAAGGTTAATACCAAAAGTAGTAGGACTGATTTAAAAAAAAATATTTAAGATATGTTTCCAATTCCTTAATCCCCTTCGAAATAACACCCTTGGGCAACTACACACTTAGAATTACACTGCTGTCATTAGCCGTATGCCTTCTGGAAGTCAGATTCGAGGATGCTGTTGAGAGCTCTCGTCGTTGCTGCTTGAACGTTCTGAATCGAGTCAAACCGCTGTCCCTTCAGCTGCCTTTTCATCCGTGGGAATAAAAAAAAAGGGCAGTTGGAGCCTGATTGGAACTGTAGGCGGGGTGCAGCAAGGTGGCAACGCCGAATCGGGCCAACAGTTGCCTTCCACATCCTCCCGTCCAACGATGGCTCGCATGAGCAAATCAAAGATCAAGACAATGCTGATCGTGTTTTTTAACCGTTGTGGGGTAAATCATAAGGAGTTCGTTACCCCTGAGGAAACTGTCAATACGAACTTCTGAGTGCAAGTGCTAAACCGCCTGCGAGACCGAGTGAATCGCGTCCGACCAGTCATCTCCGACACTGGACTCTGCATCACGACACTGCGCCGTGCCAAGGCGCGCCGTCATGAGGCAACTGTTGGCCTGATTCGACATTGCAGCGTTGCTGCATCCCGCCTACAGTCCTGATCTGGCTCCATCTGACACTTTTTTACTCACACGGATGAAAAGGCAGCTGAAGGGAAGGCGGATTGACTCGATTCACGACGTTCAAGCAGTATCGACGAGGACTCTTAACAGCGCCCCCGAATCTGACTTCCAGAAGGCGTACGGCCAATGGCAGCAGCGTAATTCTAAGTGTGTAGCTGCCCAAGGGTGCTATTTCGAAGAGGATTAAGGAATTGCAAACATATCTTCAGTAAAATTTTTTTTTTTTAAATCAGTCCTACTATTTTTGGTATTGACCTTGTATTTTATCGTGTTTATTTTATTGCACGAAGGCTATAAACATTTTCAAATATCTCTGGACTGTTAACGGGCGGTATTTTAAACAATTATCTGTGCTGTATGGCCTTTCAATATTTTGCTCATCACCTATCTTGTCGCTACTTTCCCCGAACTGTCGAGTATTTACACGCTGATAGTTAAAAACGGTCCGTTCAAGTTACGGGTAGTTCGTTTCACTTATTTTTCATAAGCGCTCAATGTCGTAATACTATCCTTTATTCATTTGACTGTTTTGTATCATACACAAATTGTAGCCGCTTTTATCAGAGGACTGTCACAGCACGATGGCTGAAACTTTAGGTTTTAATAAATCGACGCGGCTCCACCCGGAGAACAAAGCTAATACAAACTGCTATCGTTGCTTGTTAGTAGAATTGACAACGATTTTACGCTAGCGGAAATTAGAAATATAACACGACCCTACATCTGGGTAGTCAGATATTCAAAAAGGTTTCTCCAAAGTTGTCTTCAATACTAGTAATAATGGTTCATTCAATTGCCTTATCTAAAAATGATATACAAGCAATTGTGGATGGACTATTTTCATTCTGGCAGTCCCCACATTATAGGAAATGAAATAGGTACTGATTATCAGCTTTGGTTTAGATGGCAAAACAGTGTCAGCAGGAGCGGTGGTAGTTTTCTTTTACCGATATGCAAATGCCTCGGCCAAGTTAACGCTTAACGAAACGAGCAGGCAAATGTACTCCATGCACAAGGAACATAAAGGTTTCAGCTACTGGAGGATGGACTAATTCAGCTGTTACTGACCACAAAAGCAGCTACCCACAAACAAAGCAAAAAATCGGTGAACACATACATCCATCAGGTAAAACTAACTCATGGTCTATTGATGGCTTCGTGCTGTGTGATGCAATATTGTAAGATTTTAATTTGCGTCAAGGTACGTTAACGATGCAAGGAAAAATGCATAAACAATCTGAAACATCTTTCATCCAGTTACGGTAACATATTTTTTTGTTTAGGCTTCACAGCTTATCAATGAAGAAGTGCTTAGAAAAGGATGAGGGGAAATTTGGCCTTGGTCTGGAGTTATTTTGAGAAAACTTTTAATACCGACGTCTGGATGGCTGAAATCCCTGTCCGCAGGCATGTCAGTCCCGAGGATTACCACACAACCACCAGGTTTGGTTTAGAACTTGTACCGAGAGATGTATTCTTACAGCAAAATAATTGCTAATTACATACTGCATTGAAAACACAATAGCTACTACAAACCCCTGCTGAACGTGATAAAAAAATTCCATTAGTAAGAGTCAAATAAAGAATTGGCTGATTGTAAAATCTATTATTATTATTATTATTATTACTCCGCGATTCACTAAAAGTGTGTGGCGGAGGGTGCATTGCACCTATCGAAAAGGGTTATGGTTTGGAAGGGATATAAGGAATATGGCAGGAGGCGCCCATGGGCTATTGTGAGGAACCATCCCCGCATTCGCGTGGAGTGATCTGGGAAAACCATGGAAAACCCAGATCAGGATGGCTGGAGTGCTTTATCGAAAGCTACTCCTGTCGGATTTTAGTTTACTCGCCCGGTAAATCCTTTCTATTCCATTCCCTAATCGCTCATGGGAAAAATGAGTACACAAATGAATCGGTTCTGGCCCTGATTTCTCTTATCTTATTTTCGCGGTCATTTCGAGATATGAATGTTGCTGGTAGCAATATTTGCTAGCTGTCGTTCCGAAATACGTCTGTCGTGAATTTTTCAATTAGCTTCCGTCGAGAGCAACGCCTTCGGTGTTCCAGGTCTTCCCAACCTAACTCCTTCAACATCGCACTTACGCTTTCCCTCCAACTATATATACCTGTGACGAATCGGGCGACTCTTCTTTGGACCTTCTCTAAAGCCTCCATTAACCCCTTTTGATGGGGACCCCACACAGAACAACAATACTCTAAGTGAGGACGTACTAGTGACTTGTATACAATCGATTTAACTTCCTGAGTGCATTGATTTAAATTACGACCTAGAAATCGGAGCATACGATTTGCTTTTCCCATTACATTCTCGATATGCTCATTCCACTACAAATTATTACGAATTGTTACCCCTAGGTATTTAGCGGAATCTACCGTTCTAAGGACAGTGCCATTAATTTATAGTCATAGGTAAATGGTGTCACCTTTTTACTTACACGCATTACTTGACACTTTTTAGCGTTTAGTTCCAACTGCCAATCTTTACACCACGCAATTATTTTCATAATATCGTCTTGTAACAAAGCGCAGTTGTCCTAGGTTTTTATTTCGCGATAAATAATAGCATCATCGGCAAATAATCTTTTCATCCCCCTATTATGTCGCATAGATCATTGATGTATATGAGAAACAACAGAGGCCCTAACACGCTTCCCTGGGGAACTCCAGACCCCACTTCAGTAAGTGATGAACGCTCACCGTCTTAGTTATTCATAACTACAGTTGAAAATGGCATGTGACAATATTCCATAATACTGTACAAATTTGAATTAACATTATGATGAAACTGCAGCAAGAGGTGATCATAATCGTTGCTGATCTCAGTACATGATCATACTCGAATGTAACAAAACATTTGATCTTCTCTTCCGTCACTCACTACACGTGGCCAGACGAATATTTAAATTCATTCTCATCCCCAGATGACCAAGGCACGTCTGTTTTCAGGTGGTATACAGCGATGGCTTTGCATACGGACCACAGGAAGAGCGAGATTGAGGTGCTCAATAATCTAGGGTACAAGCTCGGCCGCAAGTTGGGCGAGGGTGCATTCGCCATGGTATTCCTCGCCGAGCGCGGCACGGAGTCAGCGAGCGTCAAACACAAGAACAAGCTCGCGTGCAAGATCATGGACCTCAGCCGCGCACCGGAGGAAATTCTTCAAACTTTCCTGCCTCGAGAGCTTGACATCCTCATGGAGCTGCACCACCCTCACATCGTACACGTGCACAGCATCTGGCAGGTACAAGGGACAGGATAGTAGTGATCATCATTTATATTATTGGTAACTGTTTCGAAATGGTAAATAACAATCTCAGGCACGTACATTTATTCCGGATCAGCTGCTAACACTATCGGTGACAGTGAATTACAATTAGTTTGCGTATTAAGCTTAATAATAAGTTGTCACAAGGTACAATATTCCAAAAACTGTTTTTATATATGTATATATATGTATAAACCTTCAAAAGTCATGCTGCGTCCACTTATGATATAATATGATTTTAAATGAGTGACAGAAACTTTTTTATGTTAGGGAACAGTTTTTAGCCTGAATGGGCCAGATCGGATGAACACGGTGGTCTGTGGTCCGTACTGAAACCTACTCTCAAGTATTGACCATGGCAATGAAAACTTGACTAGAAGCTCTGTCCTCATGCAATGTCACTTTTTAACCGACTTCAAAAATGGAGGAGGTTCTCAATTCGTCTGAATTTTTTTTTTTTTTTTTTTTTTTTTTTTTGATGTATGTTTAGCGATATCTTCGCCAATTTTCAACCGATTTAAATGAAATTTTGATAGTGGATAGAGTATACCTCCAAAGTGGTCCCATATGAATTTCATTGAGAAACCTCCCCCTTCTACCCATTTACACCACTTAACTTTTATACAAACCCACACCTTTTTATCCGATTTTGATGGAACTTTGGAAATGTATAGTAAAAATAAACAGAGAAATACTGTCAACTTTTGGTTTGAAAAAACCGAACCCTTCTCCCCCCATTCACCCCTTAATTTTTGCCAATGTTCTTTTTACAAAGCTAAAGTCGATACCATTTAACTGATCTCCATTAAAGTTGGCATAAACATGTAATTTTTCATCGAAAAGGTTCCTGACCCAAAAAAATATAAAAAAACCCTCTCTCCCTTTACACCCCTTAATTTTTATACAAACCCACATTTTTTATCCAATTTCAATGGATCTTTGGACATATATAGTCAAAAATAAAGAGAAAAATGCTGTCAACATTTGGTTTGAAAAAACTGAACCCCTCTCACCCTATCCATCCCTTAATTTTTACCAATGTTATTTATACAAAACTGTAGTCGACCTCATTTAACTGATCTCCATTAAAGTTGTCATATACATGTAATATTTCATGGACTGGGTTTCTGACCAAAAAATAAAAAAGCCACCCCATCTCCGCCTTTACAACCCTTAATTTTATAGAAACCTATATTTCATATCTGATTTTGATTGAACTTTGCCAATGTATACATTCAAACAAACAGAAAAATCTTGTCAACATTTGGTCTGCCAAAGCTCAACCCCTCTCCTACTACCAACACCTTAATTTTTGTCCATTTTTTTTAAATTTTTAATTTATTTTTATAAAAAGCTACAGTCGCCAAAGTTTGACCTATTACCATGAAAGTTGGCGCTTATATGTATTTTTTTCACGAGGAAGGTTTCTGACCAAAAATAAAAAACCACCCCCACTCCCCACTAAACCGTTTAATTTTTATACAAACCCATAGTTTTTATCCAGTTTAGATAGAACTTAGCAAACTTTCACTGTAAAACAAAGAAAAAAATAATGTCAGCTTTTGGTTTGCAAAAACTGAACACCTTTCCCCGTTTCCGCCCCTTGACTTTTGTCAGTTTTCTTTTTGAAAAGCTACAGTTGACACCATTTGACCGATCTGTATTAAAGTTGGCACATATATGTATTTTTTTATGGAGACGATTTCTGACCAAAAAATAAAAAAACTACCCTAGCTCCCCTTTTACATCCCTTAATGTTTGTACAAACCCACATTTTAATCCGATTTCGGTGGAACTTCGCATGTGTATACTTTAAAGCAAATAGAAAAAGAAACATACTACTCACATTACTTTGACAAAAACACAAAACCTATTCCCCTTTCTACCCCTTTAATTACTGTCAATCTTCATTATATAAAGTTACAGTTTCTATATGATTTTGAAGGAAGTATGCACATGTATACTTCAAAACAAACAGAAAAACACTGTCTGCTTTTGGTTTAGAGAAGCCAAACCTCTCTCCCCCTTTCCACCCCTTTAATCTACACAATGCACAGTTTCTTTCTGATTCTGAAGAAAATTTGCACACGTATACTTTAAAAAATACATAACAATTATGTTTAAATTAGGTTGCAGAAGCTCAACCCCTCTTCCCTTCTACCCCCACCCCTCCTAATTTCCAATGTTCTTTTTAGATACCTACCGTTTTCATCAGATTTCGATGGAACACTGCAAATGTATACTTAAGAACAAAGAGAAACATTCTGGCTTCAAAACCCAACCGCTCACTCCATTACCCCATTTAATTTTTGTAAATGTTCTTTACACAAAGCTACAGTTTTTATCTGGTTTCGATGGAACTTTGCACATGTATCTTTAAAACAAAGAGAAAAATACTGTCCACACTACCTTAACAAAAACCAAACCACTCTTCACCTCCAAACCCCATAATTACTTTTTTATACAAACATAAAATTTCTATATGATATCAATAGAAATATTCAAACGTATACTTTAAATCAATCAGAAAAGACAGTCTACATTTGGTATACAAAAGCCCAATCCCTCTTCTCCTTTACCCCCATCGTTTATAATTTCCAATATTCTTTACAAAATCCACAGTTTTAAGTACCGTCAAAATAAGTTAAGCTATTTTTAAGTAATTGCAGAATATAAATAAAATGTATTTGCCCTAATGTCTCAACATGTACTTCAGATTTCAAATTGGACCCCGAGCTTTTACGTTGTGAAAACCAATTAAATATCTATATTTTCTGTGTGATGCCGGAACGAACAGATATATTCCAGAGACAGATTTGTGTATGTGGTATGTATTAATGTCTAGATGTTAGAAGTTTCGGTTATCGAGCAGCAGCTTAAACAGATGTTATGATTAGATCGAAACACAGCCTGGATCAAAATGTAAACTGACATTCCTTAACACAGCATCCAATTCACCCCATTCTGAAAGTTGTTGTAACGCCAGATTTTTTTTTAAAGCATTCGCTTTAACCACTGAGCTACCAGGAAGTTCGCAAAATGAGAACTGCTGCGGCATATTTAAATACTAACTATAATACCACTAATAATTTAAAAATAAAATAATTGTTTAAAAAACATAAAAACCGCCTTCAAAAAAGGGCACTAAATTTTTTTAAATAACTTTATACATTGCTTAGAAGAAAGTAAATTTAAATGGACAATATTTTACATTACTGTTATTGAAATATTTTCATTAATTAGTTATTTTTGGAGTCGGTGCTAGATAAAAACAATAATAAATAACAATAATACATAAAAAATCATATTACTACTTACCTACAATTAATTCTAGAAACATTTTTGAACAAAACTGAAACATACAGATGATACACCGATATTATACTAACTATAAAGTATTTACTGCAGCCTACCAACGGACACTGTAGCGCCAGAGATATGCCTGGATAACCAACGAAGCCGAGCAACAGAGGACATACCGTTAATTTATTTCCCTAAGCTGTCTCCCGCAATAAAACTATCTTCCTCACGACATGCTGTAAAATATTTGGAATTTTTGTTCGTACTCTCGGTTCGCCTCGAACACCAAATAAAGTTCAGTATTTCAATCTGCGCGATCTGACAGCTGGCACCGACTCCAAAAATAACTAATTAATGTAAATATTTCAATAACAGTAATGTAAAATATTGTCCATTTAAATTTACTTTCTTCTAAGCAAGGTATAAAGTTATTTTAAAAAATTTAGTGCCCTTTTTTGAAGGCGGTTTTGATGTTTTTTAAACAATTATATTGATTGATAACTTACCTCTTCTCTTTGACAGCTGCTCGCAGTTACTTCAGAACAATTAGCTTAATAATTGCCCGTGATGGTTCAATCCCTTTTCAAGAAACCCTCACAATAAAAAATAAAACACATCATCACTTTCTCTGCAGGAGGAGCAGTTTTAGCTTTTATTGTAAGTGTGGAACTGGCATGCTTTCCCAACAAGTTATTTTGATTCTGGGGTAAACTAAGATTGTCTCTGCTAAGAGCTCACCTTTTGTCCTTTTCCTGCCACCATATCGTCATAAATTTCATTTGCTAATATGTTGTTTTCATACACATTTTTTTCTTGCAACGGGAATTTCTTTCTTCTCAATTTCAAAGTAAACATACATCTCATCTTTTTTAAATTCCTGCAGAAAAATAACGGTTTGTGCCAGGATATTATAATCTTTACAATATTCTACAAAGGACAAAAAATTATTTGCGATTCCCTTAAGCTTGTACAATTTCATTTTCCTCATGGGGCCAAGAACTTACAGATCACACACTACTGCTTGTGGAAATTGCAACACCAAGAAGGATACATGTATTACACTGAAATTTATAATGCCGCTTAGGGACATGACGATAAACAAATGATTAGATTTTCAAAACTATACATCAATTTCAACAGTTCTGTCCTAATAATATTACAGTTGCCACAGAAAAACAACAGTAAAATGATAGATCCTAATAGAAAAGACACTTGCGAGTGCCGTGTTTGTGTTACAGCGCGGAACAAAGATATTCGTCTTCATGGGCCTCGCCGGTCGCGGACACCTAGGGGAATACCTGCGTCGGAACGGAGCAGTATCAGAGTACAAGGCTCGCATCTGGCTGCGCCAAATGGCGCTAGCGGTCCAGTACCTGCACGAGATGGACATCTGCCACCGAGACCTCAAGTGCGAGAACGTGCTCATCAGCGATAAATACAACGTGAAGCTGGCAGACTTCGGCCTCTCCAGACGCACAGTCGACGCCAAGGTAACTGGAAATAATAGTCCAGGAACGGCGTTCTCGAAATGGATCTCTAGAGAAGTCTATCAGGAAGAACATTTCTTCTTTTTATTTTGTATATGTTGGTATACATAATCAAGTTTTACACCTCCGACCCCCTCGGCGCTATTTTTTGTGGCCAGAGAACAACATTTTTTTTTTTTTTTTTTTTTTTTTTACAGTTTTTTGGCTATAATTCCTTTCTGATGAGTCCTAGCAAAGCAATACTTTATTTTCACTTTAAAGTAGGACAAACGTTCCTACAACTTTAGTACGATAAAGTTTTTTCTAAATTAATAACTAAGCGAACTACAGATCAGCAAAATTGAGTGTTATCAACTTTTTAGCTCTAATCGACTTGTAACAGCGGAATATATGAATACATAGTTGTTACATATGTTTAAATAAATAATATTAAAAATTTTATTGTGCGATTAGGTGGATTCCGTCTTCCCGTGAGCTACATAGGGTGCATTGGTGTAACAATAAGGAAGCGGCTTGGAGAGCTCCTTTACGCTTACATGTTGAAAACAGTTTGGACCATGTTTTGTATAGACAGCACTTGCTCGAACAGTAAGAGCTATTATGATGGTAATATGGTGTTGTCAACTTTCGTCTGTGAGGAGACTGAGTTCATGGATAGTGAAAAAGCTGTAGTCGAGGAATCGTTGCTTGTTCAAAAGAGATCAGGAATTCTGAACTGTCATGGAAACGAAATTTATAATTCTGCCATATCATCATTAGATGAAGCACTTCACACTGTTGCATGTAGAGGGTGTAGCGAGACTGAATTTAACCATTTTAATATTGATTAATCATTTATTTATTTTAATTGTGAAATTAGAGAAAATAAAGTTCCATGAGCGTGACGATCAATGACGATTCTTATTGCCACATTACTATATATATATATATATATATATCGCGGTTAGTCGGATGCAGAGTTGCATCTTCTAGAAGTCATTACAAAGAGTTTTGGAAGATTTAAATGAAGCTATGCAATCGTCGCAGTGGGGCGAAATCTCAAAAAGCTGGTCAAAATATGGAAACGTTATCCAAGTTTAATGAAACTTTGTAAAAAATCTGTTTTGAGCACGCTGATTACGATTCCAATGTCAAAATTGCAAAAATAAAAAAAAAACAGAGGATCCCATATGGCGGATTAAAAATTAAAAATGGTCTAAAATGTTTCAATTGTCATACAAATTTGTATACAGGGTTTAATAAGCTCGCTGATATCGATTATAATGTTAACAATACAAAAAAGAACAAATGGCGGATTCAATATGGCAGATTAAAAATAAAAGGGGTTAGAATATAAATAGGTTTCAAAAATTGAAAAATGTTTGAATTATAAATTTTTGTGGATAAAAATGTGGTGTACTATACATTCCTATTTCCTTTCGTATGAAGCTAACTTTATCGTCGCTCTCGTAGGTTGGACCAGCAGATTTTGGAGCAATAAAATATAACTTGTATTAGCCTTTTATATCCCATAAAATCAATTTAAAAGTATTATTAAAGATTATTTATAAAGAGGAAGTTAATTTCGTCTGGTATTCTTCAGTATATCGTATTAATTAAGTTAATTTCGCCAATAACAGACTAAGTTATAACCAAAAATTTCGCACTCCTATAGGTGTATTTAACTCGAGTCAACTTAGTTATGCAAGATTTTGAAGAACAATGTTTTAAACTGCTAGATTTTGAAATGATGTGTTATTTCAGATATATAGATGATAGTTTTATAATAATACCAAAAAACGAAATTGATTATACTTTAAATATTTGTAATAACTATGACAATAACTTACAATTTACACATGAAATTGAAAAAGACCAAAAACAAATACCGGTAAACTGCAGATAAATTAAGCTTCACGAATTGTGGAATAGCAGTTTATAGCAGAATTTTTTTTGAGATTTCAATAGATAAATAGTAGAGAATGAAGTTAAAATAGGTTCGTTGTGGGACTCTGTGGAACTTATAGCTGTTTTCATTTTTGAAAAAGAAAAATACAAATTAACTGTTAAAATTTGTTTAAAAATTATTTATTAAATAAATAACTTTAAAATGTTTTTTTATGTATTTGTAATACATGTAAACATTGTACTCACCATCACGATCTCTGTCCATTTTGAATGATGAAAATTGCTCAAAACTGAAAACTTTTACTTCAGTTCAAAGTAACGTTTGATTTGCTTCTTCTGTATCTCGCAATGGTTGCTCGCTCAACGGTCACCTTTCAAATGATGTACAGCGTTGCGTCAAACCTCGGACCTATTCTAACCATGAAGTTAGACACTTTGGGAGTCAGTCTACCCAGCTGTATACTTAAAATTCCTTAATGAAAAACTTTATTTTTCGACTTTTGGCCAGCTTTATGAGATTTCGCCCCACTGTGCGTCGGATAGAAGTTCTGATTATAAAACAAATTAGTTATTTTATCAACAAAATCTTCAAGACGTTCAGAGATGTAGAACGGGTGTTGGTTTTATAAAAGTTGGTTTTAGTATAATAAAATATATAAATCTAAATTACATATTATGTTAATCATGTTAGAAATTAATTGTAAGTAATTTTATGTATTATAAATGTAACACTTTATTATGAATATATTTAAAAAAAAAAAATCAAAGGAAAATTTTGTTGAAACTGAGTTTACTTTCCTTTAAAAGATAAATGTATATTATTTCTGAACAGCAAGGTCATAAAAATTATTAAAAAGGAAGAAAGCGACGAAGTCAGCAACGAGAATTATCTTATATAAACCGTTACATCGGCCAACCGTAAAACTGGTTGCGGTATTTTGATATTGTTCCGCTAATGAATCGCTTCATTGAGGTAGAGCGAGTGGGAAACTGGACTCTTCCTTCAAACGCCATTAAAAAATTGCTCCCTTACTTACATGCTGAAGGCTATTCCTTATAGGCTAAAAGTGCCCACCTTTGCCTGCAAAATATGCAAACAGAATAAATGGATACTGTAGACTTCAGTAAAATAAGAATAAAAGGCTTATTCACGACCTCGCGTAGTGATAAATTTGGGAGCGGCATATGGTCAGGTATGAAATCAATGAAAGTCACTGACGATATAGCTCATGGACGTGGGTTTTCAGACTCTGGGCTTACAATGTGGACTCCAGGGATTGATAGAAGATTTAAGAATACTTTGACTTAGCATCCAGGACAAGAGAGCAACATGTGATTTTGAGACATTCACGCAAAGATCGAGACACTGCAGACAGGTACAAAATGACAGGTTGGCTGTCGCAATACCTCCCCGTTCCAAAATATGTCCTCATCAAAAAGCTAATGGAAATATTGAAAAAAAGAGGCATCTAAGTTCAACAGGCAAAAGGAGATGCAGATGGATTGATTGTAGACGCAGCTACTTCCTAAGCAGTAAACTCCGATGGTGTAGCAATTTTAAGAGTGGACGTTGACGTTCTCGTTCTGCTGACGGGAACACATACGATGACTTGTATTTCTAAAAACCAGGGAAAGGCAAGGAAACAGGTTTATGGTACTCGATCACTTCCTTAAAGTTTGATCTCATACATGCCCTCTTCCTCCATGGATTTATACGACGTCTCAGCATTTATCGGCCACGGAGACCTCGAAATCTCCCAGCGAGTAATGGAAAGAAGAAGCTGTCGACAAAGGAATAACAGCAACAAAGTGAAAAAACTAAATGTCGCAAAGACGATAATCTTTGAAGAGATCAACAAATAGTGATTGAAAATGATACTAGAATAAGGTGACTGGAAGGTTGTGGCTCAAAGGGTAACTTTTATCAACTGAAATATTTCAGACGAAAAATATAAATTGTTTCTTATGGTTTACTACGCGGACGTCGAGGTCATTGGAGGCGGGAGAAAAGTTGGCAAAAGGAACGTGTTTTTTGAAGGAACCATCCCGGCATTCGCCTGGAATGATTTCGGAAAACAATGGAAAACGGAAGTTCAGGAAGGCGATTTGAACCCGCATTCTCCCGAATGCCCTGCCCGATCGTTGCAGCTAACTCACTCAGTGAGAAATAATGTAGACAGATTGAGGCAAATAGTGTCAATCTTTAAACAAGTCTCACGGAACGAAATCTCACTTGACGAGTAATAGACGCAATTATCGTGGCCAAACACATTACAATACCGCTGATAAAATCAGTCTTGAAGTTATTTATCCGCTCCGTACTTTTACTGATTAAAAGACCCAACAGAGAGTGATAATTGATAGGGCTGATAAAAGTAGATCACATTGTGACCTTAGTACTTCATGTTTCATACAGTGGACACGAATTGTCGCAGTAATAATCTGTTGTTTTTATTTTCAAATCATGATGTTTTAGACAAAGTTTAAAGATTTGATCTTGAAGTCCTGGAAAGACATTTTTGCGACATATTTTTGAAGCTCATGTACAGTTAGTCAATACTCCATATTAAATTGGATGTTTATAGTCATGCAGAGCTTTCATGAACGGACAGGGATTAGAAAAACTCTGCAAATTTGAATTTCTTTTATTTATTCACTTTTAGGAATCCCATTTTTAAACAAAAACAAATGCTATTACACGCTTTCAAACTTCATTTAAATATATAATGTGACTATGGTTCGAAAGTTCTATTTCCAATGATAATTTACATAGTCAAATATGCTCTAAAAATAAAATTAAATATTCATTAGTGACAGCTGCATTGGTCAAAATTTTTCAGAAATATATTCCTGTTTCTTTTAGAATTTCCAGACATGTATAGTAGTTGCCTTTTTTATATTTATAAAACTCCATAAGAAGTTTAACTCCATTCATTCCCTTTAGATTAAAGGCTGTAACGATTTGTTCTAATCTGTCGGTATTTAGGAAATAAAGATGTTTCTTGTATTTTTTGTTATAGTACTCACTACAGCATTCCTTATATTTTGTTTACACTGGGTTAATGATGTTGTTATGATAGATTAGGTCTACTGTCACTCTGGAATGTTCTCTGCGTAGGGCCGCCCTGTGCTGAGTGAGACTTACTGCGGTTCGCTGCCGTACGAGCCACCTGAAGTACTCATGTGTAAGCCGTACAACCCCAAATTGTCCGACGTGTGGGCGCTGGGAGTCATTCTGTTCGCTATCCTCAACAAGGCGATGCCCTTCGACATACATAGGCCGATGGTGGAACATCAGATAAACCGACACTGGAAGTTCCGATCGAAGGTGGCTGATTCACTGAGCGACAACGTCAAACGGCTCACCGCCGCTATGCTTGAACCGGACACCAGCAAGAGGATCAGTATCGACCAGGCAAGTAAAAATAGGATAATCAGACCAGAGACAATAATGAAAACGCGTAACCCTCGTTTTCTTTCTGTACCAACACAAGCATAGGTATCATATGAGTGTCTACGTTACGTGATTCCGAATTTAGGACATGGTTCATGATAGAATTAATAATAAACATAGCCCAATAAGGAAATTCAAAGATGTAAAATGAACGCAGTAAAATGTTTTCTTCAAAAATAAAACCTACTTCAAAATAATCATATATAAATTTATTTACAGAAGCATTAAATACTAAAAATAATATTTGCTAATACATTGTATTTTTTAGACTTTTCAATCTTTATGTTCAATGTTATTACTGATACTCTGCCACTGGGGTTCATCAACTGCTCCGAGTCGCACAAAACCTGGAGTTAGAAGTATCGAGAGTATCTTGAGCAGTGAAGGATGCAGGATTGAAAACCTTGAAACGTATACCTTTTAATCAGGCCAAAATGTCAGTTTCCGGTTCGTGCGTTGTACAAGTTATGAAAACTCTCTTCAAGAAATCAAGAATTTCAACACAGACCTGCACCGTTAATACTAGCACAAGTACAGTGTATTCATGAGAGTGAAAACGTGGTGCCATATCGATAACGGTCATAACAACCAAGACCCCTGATGTCGATAGTGAGACATTTGCAACACCAACCACCGCTACAGTCAGCTGTTCATAAGTGCCCACCAGCAGCAATATCCGTGAAAACTGCTGCGCAGCGGCAGTGATAGCAAGTATCTCGGGGGGGGAATCGTGGTCCGAAATTCCAACAGATGTAATTCGTGAAGTGCTCTTCTTTTTCTCTTCCCACATCACTCAGCGATAGATAGAGAAACGGTGAGAGAGAAAACACACGACCGTTTGAAGCCTTCACAGAGTCGGAGTTGTCGGGCCTCTTCCCGTCCTTCGGCAAACATCGAAGGAGGAGGCGGGTCATATAAAACTGAATAGGTAGGTTAGCTCCCGTACTCCAATGGAACGTAAATTGTTTTCAGGCCCACGGAGAAAAAGTAAAACTCTCAGCATGGTCTAACTCGTTGTGTATTTTCGTCTCTAGGAGACACCTTTTAGACAGACACACCATCCGCTGCTACGGGAGTACAGCATGTAAAGCAAGGCGATAATGACAGTGAGTTGAAATGTCTGTGTTTGTCCCACTTCGGACCTGTTGCTCTCACCTCCAACTTACAAACTGCAGCAGTAATCTAAGGTCCGATTCAACTGAACTTGTACTCTATTTATCGCCTAGGGTAACGTCCTAACTATCATCTTGAGGCAACATACTTGAGTATTTCTCTTTTAAAGTTATTTTAACGCTTACAGTGTAATGTGGGATTTGACGAACGATTGCCTCAAAGATACAATAATTTGTAGGCTTACAGAGCGAAAGGAAATGTGCACAATGAATGACGAGCAAATGATGCAGTTTTTAGTACTTCCGGTTCGTTCTCTGTCGTTGACATTTCGATGCTCTCTTCTTCTCTCGCATAGTCTAACCAGTGGTAAATAGATCGCAATCTTCAACTTAGCAAAATGGAATCAAAACGCGAGCAAAGAAACACACCATGTACTCGTAAATGGAGTATCAGCTTTAACAGCTTAGCCTACCACGATCGCGACTGGACACTGCAAAGGATGAGTTACTAATGCTTTCATGGCAAGAAATTTATGAACGCATGAACGCAGCGAAGAATACCCGTCCCTTGTTATAAATAAAATTTTCGTTCAGCTTTTCGGCAACGAAAACTAATGTTAAGAAGTTTTAATTTTCAACCAAGAACTGAGATTCTACTAGCGTTCGAGATTTCAAGGGCGAAGACTCGTCGCATTAATAAGAAGAGCAAAAAAAAAAAAAAAAAAGATCATAACGAGATTTCAGGCCTCATCGAACTCACAGGAATCTTTTAGAAGAAGTATATCTTGAAGGTACTCTCAGTCACCAGTATCTGGATGAATCGGCAACACATGCATCGTTAACGATGAACGGAGGATCGCATATTTGATTTCATGGAGGCTGGCTGTCATCATGTCAATTACCTGTCGTGGTCTCAGGACTGGCAACGAACCACTGCGTAGAAGGATAATTAGTATTCCGTTTCGTCGAAAACTGAACAGGAAAACTGTCCTTTTACTATGTGAGAACTGGAATCTGCCCTTGGTTGTGTAATCGACACCATACCAGGGTCCAGCTTGATCAAATTTCATATGATGAGACATCTCAGAAAAGATTATCTTCCGGATTTTATGTTAGAACATAGAATATTTCTAGGGAATTGAATCTTTTAGGCATTATTCCAAAATATTGTCTAAAAACCTAAAAACTGTTGACTTTGTCGAAACACCTTAGCTAAAATCAAACTATAATTTTCTGAGTAGGTAATTATTATTTATATCTGCTTAGATGTTCTGTAGATTAGTTTGAAAATGATAAAAGCGGTATGGTTGTATAGTTTGTTCTCAGTCTTTAAGGTATCACCCTTTTTATAAAGTGTTTTGATAATTCAATTCTTGAGTGAATCAGGAAAGACCCCTTCTTCAAAAAGCTATCAAAAATATGAATAATGACTCTGCTAATGCTAGTAATACATTGTTTCAGTATATGGGAGGAAACCTCATTGCAATTTTTGCCAGTGCGCTTTTGATAATAAGGATCTAAATTTTGTAACAGCATCCATATCAGTAGTAAACCCTTTTTTTGTAACTCTTAAGAAGTAGTTAGACCTATTAAAATCACATACTACGAAAGAAGGGTAATTTATGTTTAGGGCTTATAATTAAGTAGGCTGTGTCACGCGTGATTTGATATTTTTGCTGTTAATTCACTGATAAACTATAAAAATATTATTGGCTGGGTAGGTAAATGCAGAAGGGGTAGTCATGTTTTCTCTGTTTCCTTGGATTTCGTCCTGAATTTAAATTGTATGCAATACATTAATCACTTTGGAGCGAATTATTTGTTTCTACCTCTTCTTAAAACTGCTACTTACCATTGGACAAATTTGTTTCTTGTTGTCCCACAGACACAGCTCAGTATTGTTCAAGTAGCTTCTATGCAAACAATATCTAGGGTGTGTACTCACAAAACTAAACACATCAGTACCGCATGTATACAGCACTTTCGTGGTAGGCATTTTGACTGCGAGAAAGCTTCGCCAAAGTTGAATGGATATATATTTTTTTTTTTTTTTTTTTTTTTTTTTTAAAAAAACCTATGGTTTTCTCCCCTATTTCATGGACGAAATATGGTAATAATCAGGGTAAAAACTATCCTATAGATTAACTGATGGCATAAGCTATCACTATGCTAAATTCCGTTGAATCTTTCATTGGATTTTACGAGTAATGCCCGGAGATAGAAACAAAACAAAACAAAACAAAAAAAATAGAAATTTACGGTTTCGGCGCCAGTGTAATGGGGAAGTAGGCTCTAACCAGCATAAAAAGAATCATATTCCCAACCGGTGGCATTTGGACTCTGTATCATCGAGAATTAGTAAGTATCTGTATAAATAGCATCCTAAATTCTAATTGATAATATAAGCTATCACTTTGTGCAGTTTAGTTACGAGTAAAGTCCGTCCATTAGTTTCTGTTTGAAGTGTGAACGTACAGACAGAGACAGACAAAAATTCTTAACTAATGTAATATATAATTGATAAAATTGCGATGGAGCCCCCGCTTCGGTGGCAATCTCCCTACACACACACCCCTTTCTCCTTTCCTCTTCCAACCTACTTTTGCCCTCTACTAATTTTTACTATAAATTCCTTCAGTGTTTCTGGTAAATTATTCATTACTTCTCTTGGCAATTTATTCCAGTCCCTCACACCCTTGGCATCTTTATCATCAGTAGTTACTCTTATCATCAGCGATTACTCTTTTCGAAATAAATTTCATGTACAGGCAACACAATTCTACAATTTTATTATATAATACCAGACGACCTGTGCGAAAATTTCACAATAAAATACAATGAATAGTGAGGTTGAATGCTTGTAATACAGGGCTAGTCAAAATGATTGCAGTGATTTCAGAAAATTACTACAGATTTATTATTTGACATATACTTACAAGATTACACAGATATATAGACAAACAGTGAAAGTTTTTTGTGTCTACATACGCTCAATATGTGCACCTTTAGTGACTCTGCACTCATCAAGTCTATAATCGAGTTCTTCCCATACCCGATGCAGCATGTCTCTGTCAATGAGAGCAAACGCATTGGTGATTCGAACCCTCAGGTGTGATAGATCAACTGGTACTGGTGGCACGAACACTGTGTCTTTTACGAAACCCCAAGCAAAGAAGTCGCAGGGGGTTAGGTCAGGGGAACGAGGAGGCCACGACATCAGCATCCCCAGCACGACCATTCCATCTGTTTGGAATCCTGGTGTTTAGGAAATAATAGACAACTAGAGAAAAATGGGGTGGAGCACCGTCCTGCTAGAAAATGAAATTTTCACTGTCAGCTTCCAGAAGTGGCGTGAGCCAATTCTGCAACATTTACAGATAGACCTCATTAAAGAAAAGAGGCCCATAAACTTTCTTTTGTGAGATCGCACAAAACATTTTCACATTGGGAGAGTCACGAACGTGCTGCACAAACACAAGTTTTTCTGCGAATGTTTCGTCTTGTTCTAGACATTGACACTGAATTGAAAACGACGCACTTCATCGTTGTGCGACAGTGTTTGCAGCAACTGTAACCTGTATGGCTTCATACACAGTCGCTTCCGTAGGATTCTCCAAACGGTCTTCTGTGGAATAACTAATTCCCTGCTCGCTCGAGGAGTAGACTTCTGTGGCGCGCTTACGTTCAATGGTTTCTTCAGACACAAGGAGGACGACCCGTTTTTGTACCTTTACAAAGCTATCCCGCGGTTTTAAACTGTTGATACCATTATACCAACGCCGAATGGTGTTAGCATGCGGAGGATCCTTGCAGAACTTTGTTCTAAAGTGTCGCTGAACAGTTATCACAGACTGAGTCGAATGAAATTCGAGAATAAAGTAAATGAATCCGTCAAAATAAACTGGTTTGGTGAATTTTGTTTTTTTATTTGATTCCCCAGACGCGTTTCGCCCTTGTGGTGTAGGGCATCTTCAGTGGCTGTAAAGTTTTTTTTTACATGTGTTGTTACAATAATTATCTACAATACAACTCTTAATAAATATGTATATACATATGTACACACTGTACTCACCAGTACCGGATTAACCACATAGCACAGGAGGTAGCAAATGCTACGTGCCTCGCGCCTTCTAGGGGGCCTCGCGCCTTCTAAGGGGCCTCGTGCCGCCTCCTAGGGGGCCCCCGCACCTAGGCTCGCCGGCGACCTTTTTTTTTTTTTTTTTTTTTTTAAGCTCTACAATTTTCCCCCGGACGGCAAAAATAAAGGGCCTCTTCTTCACATTTGCTACGGGCCTCGCGCTGTCTTAATCCGGCCTTGGTACTCACAGATAAAGTGGTATTCCTTTACAGAACAACGTACGCTTTCTCACTTTCAGCCATCTTGCTCTCTAGCGGTCTAGCGGTCACCGCGGGAAGCTTGCATTTAGTGCAATCGAAACATGGAGAGCCACTTGTCTTATAACAGCAAACCCCATCATCGTATCTATAATAGGACAGCCAAAAGAAAAATCGTGAAATCGCTGCAATCATTTTGACTAGCACTTTCTTAATATACGATGTCACCCAAGCTGAGACATTACTCTTCATAATCCTACTTCATTTATCGATTTCGGCTAGATTTCCAGGGAGATGGCTTGAAACACAAAAAAACGCATTTGAGAAATATTGACATTTTTGCCCTTTAAGGGTCGAATTACGAAAAAATCCTTTCTTAAAATATAATGTGACCGAATTGGAGACCATAAACTTTAAAATGACACTTCATTCATTGATTTTGGTTAAATATGAAGGGAGATAATGGCTGGTGACCAAAAATACCTTATAGAAATAATATATATGATGATATAGATACAGAATATTATATAGTGCAAATTATGCAGTGGACTCCGCTCTCCACGGCTCCGAATATCGCACCACGTAGCTACTCACACTGCTAAATAAAATGTTTCATAGATGTTAACTGATATCATAAGCTATTACTATGTGAAGTTTTAGTTTTTGCGAGATGCTTGGACAGTCAGAAAAAAAATCAAAATTCGAGGTTTAAGTCCCTGTATCATAATGGAATATGTAACTTATTGTGGTAAAAAGTATCCCATATCTCGACCAACGATATAAGCTGTTACTATGTATAGTTTCGCTAAAATCCGTCCATTATTTTTTTAAGTGATGTACGAAAATACTGACAGACAGGCAGAAAGGCACAAATTAAAATTTTAAATTTTACACTTTTTGGCTCTCTTTTTAAAGTAGTGTGGATTTCAAAGATTCTTTTCGAAACAAATTTCATGTACGGAGACAACCTTTTATAAAATTTTCTTGTTTACTATAGATGTTTGTAGTTAAAAATTCATACAATGGTGTCTCTTTTAATAGCGCTCCAAATAATTTTTATTTTATTATCTGACTGCTAATTTCCTTGATGTATATAGGTTCTTTAATTGATTTGGCTAAAATTCTACAATAAGTTTTATAATGCCTTTTGAGAATCACATTATCAGACTTCCTAATTTATGCGTTAAATTCTCTTTAGAGCTTGCAAGATGTTTAAAAACTTAAAAAATGTACTGTAAGCCAATCCTTCTTTACTCGTTTTTTAACAGACTCAAAATACACTCCTGGAAATTGAAATAAGAACACATTGACGCCGGTGTGTAAGACCCACCATACTTGCTCCGGACACTACGAGAGGGCTGTACAAGCAATGATCAAACGCACGGCACAGCGGACACACCAGGAACAGCAGTGTTGGCCGTCGAAGGGCGCTAGCTGCGCAGCGGTTGGGCACCGCCGCAGTCAGTGTCAGCCAGTTTGCCGTGGCATACGGAGCTCCATCTCAGTCTTTAACACTGGTAGCATGCCGCGACAGCGTGTACGTGAACCGTATGTGCAGTTGACGGACTTTGAGCGAGGGCGTATAGTGGGCATGCGGGAGGCCGGGTGGACGTAACGCCGAGTTGCTCAACATGTGGGGCGCGAGGTCTCCACAGTACATCGATGTTGTCGCCAGTGGTCGGCGGAAGGTGCACGTGCCCGTCGACCTGGGTCCGGACAGCAGCGACGCACGGACGCACGCCAAGACCGTCGCATCCTACGCAGTGCCGTAGGGGACCGCACCGCCACTTCCCGGCAAATTAGGGACACTGTTGCTCCTGGGGTATCAGAGAGGACCATTCACAACCGTCTCCATGAAGCTGGGCTACTGTCCCGCGCACCGTTAGGTCGTCTTCCGCTCACGCCCCAACATCGTGCAGCCCGCCTTCAGTGGTGTCGCGACAGGCGTGTATGGAGGGACGAATGGAGACGTGTCGTCTTCAGTGATGAGAGTCGCTTCTGCCTTGGTGCCAATGATGGTCGTATGCGTGTTTGGCGCCGTGCAGGTGAGCGCCACAATCAGGACTGCATACGACCGAGGCACACAGGGCCAACACTCGGCATCATGGTGTGGGGAGCGATCTCCTACACCGGCTGTACACCTCTGGTGATCGTCGAGGGGACACTGAACAGTGCACGGTACATTCAAACCGTCATCGAACCCATCGTTCTACCATTCCTAGACCAGCAAGGGAACATGCTGTTCCAACAGGACAATGCACGTCCACATGTATCCCGTGCCACCCAACGTGCTCTAGAAGGTGTAAGGTGTAAGTCAACTACCCTGGCTAGCGAGATCTCCGGATCTGTCCCCCATTGAGCATGTTTGGGACTGGATGAAACGTCGTCTCACACGGTCTGCACGTCCAGCACGAACGCTGGTCCAGCTGAGGCGCCAGGTGGAAATGGCTTGGCATGCCGTTCCACAGGACTACATCCAGCACCTCTACGATCGTCTCCATGGGAGAATTGCAGCCTGCATTGCTTCGAAAGGAGGATATACATGGTACTAGTGCCGACATTGTGCATGCTCTGTTGCCTGTTGCCTGGTTCTGTCTGTGTGATCATGTGTTGTATCTGACCCTAGGAATGTGTGTATAAAGTTTCCCATTCCTGGGACAATGAATTCACGGTGTTCTTATTTCAATTTCCAGGAGTGTAGTCTTATTCCAAGGCACCATTCACAAATTTCACCAAAAACCGCTCGTGAAAATAATTGAGTTTATTGTTTACCATAGTGATTTTAAGCATTTCAGAACTACATTATTTATTTTTTATATAATTGTTATTTAATGACCTAACTTTGATAAAGCTTTTGAGTTATTGCTTTTTTCCATTGTATACGAAGTAATTATCTGAACACTATAGTATGAACAAATCATTTTCCATTGGAACCGTCGTGCCATACTTCTCAACTTATTTTCCTCCATAAAAATGTAATCAACAATGAATCTAACATCTTTCTGTACTCTAGTTGGTAAATTTATGGCTTGATAAAAATTGACTTATTAAGCATTCCTATAAGATAATGTGTCTTGTAAAATTCTATAAAATTTTTTATATTGGAGTCACCCTCTTAGTTCACGACAAATTTATAAGAATTTTATTACAAAATATATCGAAGTTTTTCTTATTTAATTTTAACTGTATTACAATGCATTCAGTCTTATTCTATTCAGTATAAACATAAGGATTTTATTTTAGTATTTGTTATTATTTATATTGCTGGACCACCCATTCTCATCTCTGACCTAAAATAATATGAGGTTAATCTTTATCCTTTAAGGGAGAGGAGACATATTTCGGATTGTATTTAGATGGTGCTCTATCAGACATAAGATATTTACATTAAGATTCAATGATTTTTGGGTTTATTCTATAGACATTATTAACTCATCATTTTTGTTTGTACTACCCCTGTGATTCTAAAGAAACAGAGCTATTTAAGACTGACATTATTTATTTTTAACATTAATATCGTTTTAAATATTCCTTACATAGCTCTTCATACTCTTTAACTTTTATATAAAAGAGACCAAGTTCTACAACTGAGTTACGTCGGGTTCGTGCCGTATATATATTCGAATCCCAATAACATCAAGTCGACCCACCATCAAGTATGGTACGGAAGCAGCGTCCTGTATCATCGCAGTCTGGCCCTTCGCGTCGAGCTGAGTCGATATCATTTCAAGAGGTTGCATCACCGAAGCAACCCTCACCTCCGGATACAAGTACGCCACGGTATTCGGCTGAAGTCAACGCCGGTGAGAGTCCCGCCCAGTACGACACACCTGCTGCGAATCGTCAAGAGGATTCCTGGTCGGAGGTGTCTGGAGCGGACGAGTCATCGTGGGTATCATGATCGTCACCTAAAGCCGCTCTCATCGACCACGACGATTTCAAGAAAGAGGAGAACGTCATTTACTTCTACTGCGAGAGCGCAGGCAATAAGTACAATTTCAAGCCCTTCACACCGAAGAAGTTCGAGAATTTCTATTACGCCGACGAATCTCCGCTCTAAGTGCAGCTCCGAGTCAAAGCCGGGGAAATGCTGTTTGCGTGGGATATCCGTAGCAAGAGCTTCAAGAAACTCAAGCAAACTCTCTCGGATCTGGCACAAGAACTAAACGCCAAACCCATCATCTCAAAGAAGAAAGACTGGACTCGCCATGTTAAACTACCACTTGTCCTCTCCAAGAACTTTAAGGAGGAGGAGTACTTTGCAGACCTCCTTCGAACGCTCCACAGCCCCCGGAGCCCAAGCAACAATGTATGTAGAGGAAGCGATGGAGCAAGAGGCATCGTTGACTTCAAACCGCGGGGACTCCGTGCACCAGGAAAGCATCAGACATGACCAAGATCGTCCTCCATCAAGAGAAGCCCATCAGAATGAGTCCTCATTGGCGCATACATGCTCATTGCCAACCCAGCTGCTGGTCACCTGTATGAGCCAAGAGGACCTCGAAGATATCAAGCAATTCCTAGAAACTAGGAACATAAATTACATGGACTTCCAAGAAAACACTCGGTATTCAACAACGGGGGTTCATCAAAAAGAAACAGCTTCAATAGACTCCTGCAACATGGATGAGGGAAAACTCCAAGATGACAATTCCTCCTCACGCCCTGCACCAGATACTAGGAAGCCTGAGGCAATCAAGACATCCGCCCCGGCCAGCAGCCAAGTCATGAAAAGGAGTATACTGAATTCCAACAAGAGGTCACAGAAGCGGAGACCAATGGCAACGTTACATCAATGCTTCCGCTGCCAAGGCTTTGGGCATCAAGCTTCTGACTGTCTCAAGCAAGTGCGCTGCGTTCGCTGCGGAGGGAGTCATAACAACCTGGTTTGCACACGTCCAAGTGACGCAACACCGACGTGTGCAACTTGTGGCTCTAACCACGCCGCCAGTTATGGGGGATGCCCCATAAGAAGAAAGCTACAAGCAGCCATAAGAAGCCGTCAACGCCAGCGTCAACCCAGTCACTCCCAACAAATGGGAAGACCGGAAGGACATCAGAGATGGTCATCAAGCCACTTCAATAATCATCCGCCGACCAACTCAAATGACCAACACGGGCACCAATGCTGTAATCAAGAGCCAAGATGAGCAAATAAGCTGGGGAAAATCATCGAGTTATTAACACAACTAATTGCGGCAATGATCCCCAACTGACCACATGAAATCAGTTACCTATCGAACAAATAAGAATATCAAGAGGGTTTCCACACAGGCCGTAATCACTACGGTCAAAGCCGGTTTTCCCCCAAAGTGCACATTTCGCGAAAATAAAATCCATCACCGTCAGTGAAAGCTACAAATCGTAGCGGGACTGTATAACGCCGTTGAGGCAGTGATTAAAAAAAAAGAAAAAAAAATCTGATACCGGGATGAGGTGAACATCCAATTATCCTCTCTGAAGCTACTGGCAATTAGTCCCGTCAACTTTTTACCTCAGATATTCAGGTGGAGATATGGTCACTTCGTTTAATACAAGAGACATCTATCAGACCAATGTGTGTTCGATTAGCCTGACACAACGCACGATTCAAATCTGCCTATGTATTGTACATGAGCATACATCCGGGGTTGATAGTAACGTTTGAAGAGGTCAACAAAAAACTGGGATGAGAGGTTTTTTTGGCCACGTTTTCAATATCTTTTTCAACACAGCAATTGCTATTTATTAACGGACTATACTCAGGATCTCCTGCTATAATTATACGATACTCTTTAGTAAGATCTTTCCCAGGATTAATCCTCAACACACCTCAAAACCAGAGCATAGGCATGACTGTAAGATAAATTCTACTTTAAATTTTTTTAAATTTTGTACATGTGTTTATATAGTTTTTGCAATGATACTTTCCTGCTGTGGTATCTGATATATCCGCAGTTAGGTTCTCCAACACACCGAAGGTATTGGATACTTTTGATTGAACATTTTTGAATTGCACCCTCCAGTTTTGACTTCAGCCCATTGAAAATTCTTAATGTTGCTATTTTATCTTTCAAAACATCAATTCAAATCAATTCAGCCCTTATGGATTCGATAAAATAGTTTCTGCGTTTAGTTATCTTTTTCCGTCCTACTTTTGCAAGGCAAATAGTTCCCAGGACCGAAAAACTCATTTTCAGCTTCAATATTACAACATTTCCAATAAAAATGACTCAACAATCGACACAACTTTCTTCCTGCTTTACAACCTTGCGACAGCTGCCACACTTTGTATTCATCACATATACCATCGTCTGTGGTAAGTGTTGGGTCTTAACTCCCTAGCCTTCTTTCGTTTCATTGCCCTAAAGCATTTCCCCGCCCACTATTATTATTATAAATACACTGCCAGACAAAAAAGAAGTGAAGCACCCAGAAGTAAAGAAGGGAACGAAATTAAATTTCACGGGTTACGAAGGTATTTGATGTTGTGCCAGTGATTACTAAATCGAGTCAAATTTATAAAGAATTTGGCAGCACAAGTCCAGTTATCATTATAACATTGCAGTTGGGAAGGGTAACATAAAGCCCTTTTATCCTCTCCTGAGACAAGCTGGGTCCCGACTGTTGTACCTAGTCCATGATACCATTAAACTAGCACTGAGAAGGAGTTGACGTCCGAGCTGGTGGATGGTGCGAGATGACTCCGAATGTTACAGTGAGTCGAATCGATTACTTTTTCTCGGATAGCAGGTGCAAATGTGAAGGGCTTACGATGTGCTTGGTGCACAATACGCCGATCCTCCTTTGTGGTGGTCAGATGTTGTCGACCGGTGCCTTGAAGATTAGTTTGAGTACTCCTACGTTCCCATGCAATCCAATATCGGGCCACTGTTACATCCGAATGCCGCACAAAGATGGATAGCATGATTCGATCAGCTGGCCAAGTAGAAATCCACAATGAAGGTTCTTTCAAACTCTGTCAGGTGCTGATAACGCTGTCTCATGCGAGTACGCGGCATGTCCATTGTCCATGTCCTTCACAATGATCACTCAACTTCTGACACTGTTCACGCCCGTTATATACGCTACCGGCCTTGGAAACAACACTGAACACTAACAACACTTACGCACTCTGGTGGCCATTCTACCTGCCACAGAGTATTGCAACTGTAATCAATTATATACCCGCCGATGGTGTTTATGTGTACGAAGTTACATTGATATCCGACCTCGTCTTCTGGATGCTTCAATTGTTTTTTGTCGACAAGTTGTTTTTCACTCTGCCACCTCTGAAGGAATTTAATTTTCCTGATACTGATGTATTATGTCCCTTGCGCAATGATGTCAGACTGTCATGATATTGCTATTGGAATCTTTGGTTGTATGTACTACTATGCTGACTAGGATCACCGCTGGGTGTTGTGACAAAATTGAACCTTATTAGAAATTGCAAGATTATTAAAACTGCTCTTTCAACAGCTGATATATGAACAGATAGAGTGTTCACGCATTTTTATCATGATTAGTTATTCAATTGAATAATTGTTATGGAGATCAGAACCACGACAATGTTTGTTACTTTTTGTCGAGGATGTGCGACACTGTGTGTCATGATTGCTGCAGGTGGTGAAGTCCGACTTCATCACGATGAAGCCCGAGCTGGTGCCGCTGTCACCAGACGAGAAGCAGGCGCTGATGCGGGCGAAGGCTTGGAAGCGGAAGATTCGGGCTGAAGGCAGGTCTAGCGAATTCGACCTTTTCGGGGGCAAAGGCTTGGTCACAGGAGAGGAGGCCACCAAGGCTGCTACTGCCAACGTGCCAAAGATGAATGTGTTGCAGAAGCTCGCCAAATAGTAATAAGACACGTATGACTTCCAATCTTTCCACGCATGTCTGTGAGGAACACGAATTCTTTAACTGTTAGAAATACATTCTGAACGCTTTATACCACTACTAAAAAAATTGCCCCATTATACAAAATATTTTCAAACATACATTATTTTGTCTGTTTCATAAAATTTTGCATATTCTGAAAGTAAGTACCAATTTAAAGCACATCGTTGTCATCTGCTGTTTGTTAGCTGCTAGGAACAGGACGACAGGTTATAGTAGATATATAGCGTAAATCCCTTTTCCTATACAGACGCATAGCTGCCAAGTAACGTGCGTTTAATTCTGCAATTTCGGTTAGTTTAAATGGCACGAGAAGACACCGAGACTATATAGCCGTTACAACTAGGGTTGTTGCGGATGTCATCTTTGCGGATGCGAATGCGGATGTTTTGCGGAAGCGGATGTTTAGCGGAAGTGGAGGTGCAATTTTTTATTACTTATTGTTTAATATTTTATTAAAAATAAGCTTAAAATATACAAAAAGTATTCTCTTGATAAGAAGTAATAAATCAGTCCTTAGATTTGGAACAGAACATGTTAGGAACTACAAACTTCTTCTTAGAACCAAATTAAATCCATTAGTAAGTAAACCATAATAAAATCATTGCTAGGTCAGTTAGAGCAATTAGAAAACAAATTATGTATTTCTAACTGACTATAAATATTTAAAAAGCACAGGCAAACTAACTGAGATAATAATGTTTACTTAGCAGAGAAGTTACACTAATCTAATAGTTAAAGCCTAAAAGTGGCAAATTATATTTAATAAACAATAATTTTGCTGCTTTGTCTCCTTCTAATCGATTCCTGAGAGGATCATAAATTAAACTTGCTCCATTAAAAAGTTGCTCGCTTGGTACAGAACCGGGAGGAGCCGACAGATAAGCACGCACTATATGTGCAAATGCTTCAAATTTAGTGTTCATTTTCCACCACAATAGAGGATCCTCGGTTAGTGGGAGCCGATTTTCATTGTTATATTCATTTAGTAATGATTTCCATACAGTGGCGTAGCTAGGTCAACAAAGGCCCCGGTGCAAAAAATTTATTTTGGGCCCTCAGGCCAGATGGACGACCTTTTTTTTACTTTGTGTTACTGGTAAGGGCCCCCTGAGCTGAGAATGGGGCCCTTGATTTGTGCTTAGGGGCCCCCTGAGCAGTGGTTGGGGCCCCCTGAGCAGTGAGGGGGCCCTTAGTGAGGGACTTCCTGTGTCTCAGGGGCCCCCTTAGACGACTAAAGAGCTAAAGAAAATCGAATGCTCGTGGGCCTCTGAACTGCGTTTGGGGGTTCCCAGAGGTGCGCTTTGGGGCCCCCAGAGGTATGCTTGCGGGCCCCCTGAGCGTAGGGGCCCCGGCGCACTGCACCGCCTAGCCCCATAGTAGCTACGCCCCTGCCTGCTACGTGGTTAATCCGATACTGGTTGTAGATGAGTCATGTTAATTCTCTCTTTCACGCAAGGAAGCTTGTCGAAGGTCCTTCTGACAACTATACCGGGCAACGCCGGGAACTCCGCTAGTTAGAGATGAAGATTGTGGTGCTAATACGTTTTCTACAATTGACTAATATTTTTTTCGGCCGCAACGTACTTTCTGTGCTATATTGGAATCTGGTAGTAATCATGGAAGTAATTTATTACAACAATCCTGGGATAAATAACTATAGTGATGCTTAACTCCATGCTATGTCAACAAAACCTCTGCAGAAGAAACAGTGTCTTATGCAGCACAGCCACTATTTTTTCTAAAAAAAAAAAATGGTTAAAACCGCAGTTTTAGATGTTGATTTTGTTTTCATCACATGTCCTAATCGCTTTACGACAACCAGATATGCGATCAACTGATGTCAACTTTTGAACACAAGAGTGTAACAGTTGAATTACGTTCAGCTGGAGGGGAATAAGGCGCGAGACGACCTTTTTTATTTCCATAATGTTTGAAATTTCTTAATAACCGGACATTTTGCGTCCGGTCGCATCAGGGGCGTAGCTACCATAGGGCTAGGCGGTGCAGTGCACCAGGGCCTCTACACTCAGAGGGCCCCCATGGGTACCTCAAGAGGGCCCCAAGCGCACCTCTGGGGGGCTCCAAGCTCAGTTCAGGGGGCCCACGGGCCTTCACGGCAAACTTGCGACCTTTTTACTAGCTCTATCGTCGTCTAAGGGGGCTTCATGAGACACGGGAGCCCCTCACTGCTCAGTGGGGCCCCTAACCGGGTCAAATTGTGAGATTGCCGCCCCTTCGAACATTATTTGCCGCCCCCATTGTTCCCATCCCGCCGGTCTCCCGAAGCAGCTGTTGAACTAAAAATAAAAATAATGGGGTCGCCCGCTACATAATACCCTGCAAATTTCGTCGCGGCGACAATGGAGTGGCAACTATCGCGGGGGGACGGAGACTGTCGATCACTCGTTTTGCCGCCCCCCTCGACGCGCCGCCCGCTTACGGCGGCCCTGGCTGAGGTGTTTTATTTAATGCAGGTGCACTTGACTTGTTCCATACCAAATTTTCTGTTCTGAAACGTAATACATATGTTTGATTTAAAATGAAAAAATAGCCAGCAGGAAAGGTTGAATTTCGTATTGAAAAATGGGTATGTTTATTTTTAATTTAATAACTATGCATTTTTTTAAAAAATTATTTGTCTATAGAAGTCATTACTATAGTCTGGTATGCTGTCAATTTAAATCGAAAATTTATAAGATGCTATATATACAGGGTGTTTCTAAAATGACTTTACAACTTTGAAAATTCATTTAAATTTTATGAAACAAGGTACAGAGCTGGTTTTGGTGTTGTTTTAAAGGAAAACCCTTCAAGTTTTGACTCGCGTAGTCCGCTAGTGCCTAATCGTGCCGCACAAGCGCTAGCGGCAGTTACGTTAAAGATGGCTGCCTTCACTGGACCCGAGCGTGCTAGCTGTGTGTTTTGGTTTCAAGAATCGAAGACTGCGACAACAGTTCAGCGTAATTTTCGTACCAAGTACGCTAAAGATCCTCCTAGTAGGCCTACAATTTATGAGTGGCATAGATGTTTTGTAGAAACAGGGTGCTCAGTAAAACAAAAAAATCCTCAGGTCGTCCAAGCACATCTGACGAGGTCGTTGAGCAAGTGAGAAAAAGTTTTGTCAACAGCCCTACGAAATTGACCCGGCGTGCATCTCGTGAGCTGCAAGTCCCACATACGACGGTTTGGCGTGTGTTGAGAAAACGTTTGCATTTGAAACCATACCGATATTCGCTTTTACAAGCAATTAAAAACACTGATAAGATTGCACGTAAGAACTTCTGTGTGGATATGTTAAATCGAGTGGATGATGATGAACATTTCTTGGAGAACATAATCTTTTCTGACGAGTCAACTTTTCACTTAAGTGGCAAGGTTAACACACATAACTGTAGGATTTGGGGCAGTGAAAATCCACATGAAACATTGCAACATGTTCGTGACATCCCTAAAGTGAACGTTTTTTGTGCGTTGAGCAAGAGGAAAATGTACGGCCCCTTTTTTTCCAAGAGAGAACCATCAACGGGATAGTGTACCTTGATATGTTGCAACAATTTTTGATACCACAGTTCGATGAGGATGACCGACGAAATGTTTTCTTTATTCAAGATGGCGCACCACCACACTATCTGACTGACGTCCGGGATTTTCTCAATGACCGCTTTCCAGGTCAATGGATTGGCCGTGATGCGCCAATTGCATGCCCCCCCCCCCCCCGTTCCCCAGACCTGACATCGCTAGATTTTTTTCTTCTGGGGTTTCATAAAAAATATGGTGCAGGAATTTACGCTGCTGCTGAGCAAGTTACACCTGAAATGCTAGTGCGAGTCTGGGAAGAAATCGACTACCGATGGGGTGACTGCAGAATAACCAACGGAAGCCACATAGAACATCTTTAGTTTAAGGTAAAAAACTTGAAGTGCTTTCCTTTTAAAAAAATACCAAAACCAGCTCTGTACCTTGTCTCATTAAATTTATTTGAATTTTCAAAGTTGTAAAGTCCTTTTTGAAACACACTGTATATATATATAAATATGTATTGTTTAGCAGATAGTTTATGTAATTTACTGACATATCAAAACAAGTCATAATACGCGTTTATAGGTGAAAATACATCTCTACTCTTTCATTTCGATGCGCCCCGATATCATCCGTATTCGGCAAAGTGAACAATCGGACGAAGTCGGTTGCAGTGAAGCCGCATCCTTACTTAAATATAACAACACTACGCTACCCTGGTTTTACTAAACAAAGTACAGTCTGTGGAAAGCCTAGATTATCACAAATCAAATTACAAACATTAATACAATTATTCCGGGATACTTATAAATAATAAATGCAACATAATTCAATATTAATAATAATAATATTAAAATGATAATAAAAATAATTGGGGGTTAGTGATAATGTTACAAGCACCATGATCTGAACCTCGTTGGTGTAACATCACTAGGATTTGAAGTCTGGTAATAAACAACTGAGCAAGACATCACACCAATACCCTGAAGCCAAGCTGCTGCCTAAATGCAGATGCTTTTCTTCTAAGGGCATCAATAAACGCTACCGCGAAAGACGCCATTTTTGCTGATACCACTTATTCCGAACCTTGGCCTCCTGCTTATAGTTAAACCTCCTACGTAACTGCCATTGGATCCTGCAAACGGAGAGACAGTAGAGAGAAATCGAGATATAGCAATGCTTATCATGACGACCTACAAAAGCATACCAAGATTAAAAAACTATTGTGTGGTGCAAATTAGGGCCAATAATTTAATGCAACTCTAATCGCATGTAAACACGCAAATTTGTCCAATTTTTATCTTTAAAAGTAAACGAAGCTCTAGTTCTGATCATACACAGCCAAGTGTATCCTCAAACATTTGCTCAAGAGTGATCCGTTTTTTGAGGTATTACAACTTATTTAGCAAAGGTGTGGCGCAAACATGCACCACATTCTTGACATCCTGCAAAAAATAATTCTTATCTTTTAATCACTCCTAATTTCCTTTATCGGCCATCATTTCATTGCAGTCTTCCTCACTGTTACCTTTCAGTGCTGGATGTAGGCGTGGAGGGGGAGGGAGGGAGCAAACAGGAGCATTTGCCACGGGCGGCAACTCAACTTCAGGGAGGAAGCAGCAAATTCGTGTGTTGGTGACCTTTTTTTTTTTTTTTTAAAGTACTAGCCGCAGCTACCACCCGTACATTATTATAGAGTACTGTACTTTATTTTGTGTAGGCGTACTTTATAAACTACGAAAGTAAAAAAGAATGTTTTTTTTTTTTTCGTGACTCCTGTTATCACCTCACCGTTTGATCTCTAATACACAAAAATAGTATCCCAACGCAGTTTTAAAAAATGATCATCACACTATACTGAATTGAAAGATTTTTGTGTATCTCTGCATAGTCACAATGAAGCGTCTCTCACTTCACATTTAACGTGTTTATTTTGTTTTGCGTTTACTTTCGAACATCCATATTTTTTTGAACAAAAAGAATAAGATATATTTTAATTTAAATACAGACTGCAAAGAGTCTGTAAAATAATAATAATTTCATGTGATCTAAAAATTCCAGTTACAGATTTTCTTATCAGCTGCGCAGTAATCCTCTATTTTTCTCACTTAATTTGAAAAGAAGACCTACAGATTAAAGTGAAATTTGAACAACGGAGCGTCCTAGCATCTTTGCAATAAGAAATCAAAGCTTTGCCAGAGGTCAATTTTAAGACCCATAAAAATTACAGCTGAGACAGGGATTTGAAGAAGGGACTTCTGGTACCCTAATCGTACGCCGTTACCATCTGAATCAAGAGACAAATCTGGTTGTACTGAATAATAAACTTACTTTTTTCTACATAATTTATTTTCGTCATCCCAAAACACAAATGTACTTTTATGTGATTGAATACACATTTTTCAGTACTTCTGGATTCAGATGCTTGCGACGTGTGATTTGGGTATGGAAGGTCCCCGGTTCATAATCCGTGTCTCGGATGCTATTTTTACAGGCCTTAAAATCGACTTTCATTTTTGGCAAAGCTTTGATTTGTTAATATGAACAAGCGAGGACTCTACCTACATTTTACGAACAACTGATGAACCTGAAGTGAGGCTTGAAAAAAAGATTACGTCACACCTTGAGGTTTTGAAAGATTGTAAACCATTACTTAAACGCTCCTCCACTGTTTCAAAATCTTTGGCATGTACGTGCTAAATCATCTGCATAGATAAAACTTCGGGTCATTGGCGGCTGGAGTTGATTATTAGTGTAAATGTCGGCGCCAGGACACTTCCTTGGGCCGCCCACTTTTTGTGTTCTCCATAGACTTTTGTTGCCCTGAAATTCGACGTAAAACCTTCGATTCTGAAATAAAATTCGGATGATTTCTATAAATTCAAATTCATTTGTCACATGATATAGTTTATGCAACAGGATGTTATGCAGTATAGTGTCATACGCTGCAGAGAGGTCTACAAAGGCCACTCCAGTGATCAACCCTAGCTCAAAACCATCCTCAATGTGCTGAGTCAGGTTGACGACTTGTGAGGTGCTGCAGTTTTTGTTAGGTCTGAAACCCGCTTGTTGGTGAATCAGTTTCGGTTCGATTTTTGGACTCAGTCGATAAACATTGGTTTAGACCATGCTAAGAAGTTACCTTCCTCTTAGTCTGTTCCACCTAAGTATGGGAGCTATCCAACACATTTAATTTCACCCGCCCCTGTTCGAATGATGACGAGGGACGTGACTAGGTATGCCCACCAGCATTTCTTTATCTTCAGGATCTGAAGATGATTCAGATTGTGAGAAAGCCTCGAATACTTGCAGATATGTTTTCCGCCGAGGCCTTCTCTCACTCCTTCCCCTGTCAGTTGGGTTTCTGAGAGAAGAGGATTTCACAAAGTTGGGTCTGAATTTCGAACCCCAAACTTTCTGCACTGTTTGCCATCTGTTGCTAACTGATGACGTCGATGGTATTCATTCTGCTGCAGGGGGACCTATAGCTGTAAGTAATGGATTATAATTCTGCTGGTAGAACCGATCAACCTGTTGTCTTAGTGGTCCTGTTTGCAGATGTGCTGCTACCGACATCCATGGTCTTTGGTGTTATGATCTTAATGGATCTGGCGCCAAATTTGTATTGACATGAGCACATTGTACTTGTGCCCATGCCCTCCATGGGCGTCTGCATAACACTTTATACTGGCGGGAGTTGAAAAGATTTTTGCGAAGCTTGTTGCAAAAATGGGTGCCGCAAGAGCCTTAAACTGCTTGTTCACTTCGTAATACGATAGTCGTTCTTCGGTTTTTAATTCCTGTATCTTCTTTTCAACGACACTGCCTCCTCTAAGCCAGATGTGACCAAGAGCAGCTGACACAGCTGTGGGCGAATACAACCACTACCTGGTTCGTGTGCAGCCATTCCACATAGATGGAGTTGGCTTTGCAGGTAGCTGTTGTATGCCGTAAGCCCGTAACTGCAGACACTTGAAATAGCATGTCAGGTACAGTACCTAAGCGTGAACGTTCAGATTAGATACCCTGCTTTGATGGTATTTGGCATTATAGGAATGTCGAACATCAGGACAAACGTGACAATCTAGAAAAGATTGCCATTTACCCTTCATGTTATCCGATGAACCTCGACCACATGCTTTCATGGCCACTCCTTCAGGAGTTCCTCACTCTAATCGATATGTGATCATACCTTTACTGGAGTTTAAGATATTTATGGTTTCATTTTATCACGAACTCCCCGAGCTTCTTAAGGAGTAGAACAGCCTGCTTGTTGGTAGATGTTTTCAACAGTAATGCCCTGTTCCTCAACTTTTTCACCCTTTCTAATGTTCTGGCAATTCCCTTCAAAACCTTTCCATAAATGGAGAGACCTTTTCAAACAATTTCTCTGTTCTTTCCATTATTACGAAGGCATTATCAATAAGATAACCCTTCCTATTACTTATTTACTTCTCTGGAGGAGAGTTTTTGAACTTCGCACACATGCCAATCCTTTGGGCGTTTTAGATATCCTGCGACCTGCCTGTGCTGTAGATGGTAGAATTTTTTATTTTTGTTCCACAAGTTCATAGGAACGAAAAGTATAGTGACGTGAAGTCCCGCATCTCGCCACCAAGCCCAAGACAACAGGAGTGTGGCAGGTGCCCCTGAGATTGTATGCTACAGTGTGGTTTCCCTCACCACATATTCACCTCTTGCCACTTTACTCACCCTTTGGTTGAGGATTTTTTTTTTTTTTAATAGAGGTTTTTACCATCCTAGTGATTCTTGCATTGAAACCAAGATCCCCATTCTCCTAGACACACAATGTACCACGGTCATGCATTAAGGTGGTCGAAGTATTCAAGTAGCTAACGGTGTGGGGAACTTGTTTCAATCAGAGAAAGAACTTTGTGTTAGGCCTAGGTGTGTAACCAGGAAAATGGAGGAGATTCCCTAAAAAAGTTATTTGACTATCTTATCTAAAATAATAATAATAGTGATAATCATGCAAACAGATGCATAGGGGGTAAAAACTACAAAATGAATTTAAATAATTTATCATACAATTTATTCAATACATTATGTGTACAAAAAAATTAAGTATTACCTTTTTTTTTTTAGATCCCATGTGAGAATAATCTCGGGGATGTGGAACAGTACATACACTTATTAATAATGTCAATATTACTATATAATTGATATATTATATATTGACAACAAGTTAGCTACAACCCATTAGTATAATCAATATCCCCTGTAATCTACAAATAAAATCCTGAGTTAATTACTACTTATTATGTGGAACAATGTATACACTTGTTACTTTCTTACTAACCAGTTACCATAATAAGTTTCACTGTAATCTACAACTACATATTATATCATGTTAGTTACTGTTTATGTGGAACAGTACACACTTATTAACAATATCAATTATATTACCAACAACCCATAAGCAGTCAATTACTTAAAAACCTGTTAGTATCATAATTTTTCACAGCAATTTTTGAGTGCATGCTATCCCATGTTAGTTACTATATATGAGTGAAATTTTTTAAACAGTGTAATTACTTCATTTGTCAAAAGTTTCAATAGAAAGAAAACCCCATATATTATTTTAATAATTATGGACAACTTTGTCACCTTCCCCTTCCATACACCGTATATAATATTTTATCAATCATTATTAGTTACCAAATTCCAAGAAGAAAATTCTTTCACAGAGTAAGAAACAGAAACTCTTTCCGATTGGACTTATGGATTTTCATAGATAACATTTAACTTCTGTTGGTAAGACACTGAATAAGGAAGCTCCAGTAAATGTTATCCCTTTCTGTAAAATTGACTGATTTGTAATCCCTGTGAATATTATATTTGTTCCTAGTATTATGGCTATGTATGTCAGCAATAAGATTGAAGTGCACAGGATTTTTGACTAAAAAATATAATACGGAGTATACATACTGTGCTGGCATTGTTAGTACACCTAGGTTTTTAAACAGATTTCTGCACGATGTCCGTGGGCTGCTCCACAAATAGTTCTTAAAGCACGCTTTTGCAATTTAAACCTCTGTACTTGTGACGAGTTTCCCCAGAATTAGATGCCATAAGTGAGCAGGGAGTGAAAATATGCAAAATATACTAACTTTCTGGTTTCTATATTAGCTATTCTAGATATTACCCTCGGTGAAAATGTTGCAGAATTCAGTTTTTTAAGAAGTTGTTGAATATGTTGTTTCCAGTTCAATTTGTTATCTATATATACACCCAGGAATTTTGTGAAACTGCTTTCATTGATTGCTTTTCCTTCTGATATCACATTATAGCTGTCCTTTGTTTTATTTCTTCTAACCAACTGAAGGAACTGTCTTTTCTATATTAAGTATTAGTTTGTTGGCATTAAACCACCTGTTAATTTTCTTTATAGCATCATTTGCTGTTTTTTCAAGGTTTTGTACTGATGGGTCTTTTAACACTATGCTAGTATCATCTGCAAAGAACACCATGTGTTCATTATCACCTAGTATATGTGGGGGATCATTAATATAGATTAAGAACAGCAGAGGGCCAAGAACTGAACCCTGAGGCACACCACATTTAACTATACCCCATTCTGAGTTTATAACATCTCCTGTATTAGCATCTTTCAGTGATACACATTGCTTTCTATTTTCCAAGTATGATTTAAACCAAAGTCCTGGCTTGCCACTAACTCCACAGTGGTCTAATTTACCTAGTAGAATCAAATGATCAACACAATCAAAAGCCTTAGCTAGATCACAGAATATACCTACGGAATTTAATTTTTTATGCATTGATTCCAGTATGTCATTTATAAAAGGAAAAATTGCTGAATCTGTTGAAACACCTTGCCTAAAACCAAACTGTACTTCACTGAGTAGGTCATTCTTTTCTAGATGTGCATACACCCTTCTGTACATTGCTTATTCAAAGATTTTTGAAAATGCTGATAGAAGTGATATGGGTCTGTAATTCTCACTCTTTGAGGTATCACCCTTTTTATACAGTGGTTTGATTATTGACTTCTTGAGTGAGTCAGGGAAGATACCTTCTTCAAAAGAACTATTACAAATATGACTAATAACTACTAATGCTGGTGTTACAATGTTTCACTACATGGGTTGAAACCTCATCATAACCAAATGACTTTTTATTTTGGGTGGATTTTAAAAAAAATTCAGTTTCATTTTGACTGCTATTTTTGGTGACAAAGATTTAAGTATTGCTATAGCATCCATATTCCCAATATATTTTCCTTTTATTTTTTCAGCAACTGTTAAGAAGTAGTTATTAAAAGCACTTCCTACATAACAGGGGTCATTTAAAAGTTTATCGTTAATTCTTAACGATATAGGTTTATGTTCAAGGTATGATACAGTTGTTTCTCTTTTAATAATGTTTCAAACACTTTTTATCTTATTATCTGAACTACTAATCTCATCGTTTATGGCCAAACGTTTAGCTTCTTTTATTACTTTGGTTAAAATTCTACAGCAAGTTTTGTAATGTTGTCTGAGAAGCATATTATCAGTATTCCTAACTTTAAATAAAATTCCCTTTTATGTCTGCAAGATGTTTTAATATCAATGGTAACCCAATTTTGTTTACTCGTTTTTGACCAATTGGAGCTAGTTTTGTAGGGAGACACCTCTCGTAAATTTCCAGAAACCTTTAGTGAAAGTAATTGAATTTATTGTTTACCCCTTTCAATTTATAAACAGTGCTCCAGTCAGTCCTCATTGAGAAGTTCATCATTTAATGTTTTTATTGAAGTGCTCTTTAATGGCCTAACTTTGACAAATCCTTTCCTTTTGATATATTCATTTCCCACAACATCCCAAGTAATTATTTGAGCATTATGGTCTGACAAACCATTTTCCATTGAGACTGTTCCATGTATTTCTAATTTATTATGCTCAACAAAAATGTTATCAATAATGGTACTCAGGGCCGGTGCTAGGATTCTCGGGCCCCGGGAAAGCGATCTTAGGCCCCCGAAAATATATTTACTTTACACTTTCTTTTTTATGTATACATAAATTCAGAACATTTTAATACAAAAATGTTTAAAATTATTTGTGCAGATTTTAAAATTTGTGTTTAATTTCTATTTATTTAGGCACCCAGGCCGGCGGGCCCCCCTTTGGCGGCCCGGGCCCCGGGTACTTTTGCCCCGCTTAACCCCCCCTAACGCCGGCCCTGATGGTACTACTATCTTTTTTGTATTCTAGTTGGGAAATTTACAGTTTGATAGAGATTGAATGATCTAAGCATTCCTAGAAGATAATCTATTTGGTTACATTCTACAGCAAAATTTGTGTTGAAGTCTCCACAAAGGATAATTTCCCTTTTAGTTCGTTTTAAATTTAATAGAACCGCTTCAAGTTTATTACAAAATTTACTTAAGTCTCCTGTGGGAGCCCTATAAACCAGTGGTTCCCAACGTTGACCGTACCGCCCCCCAGTGGGCGTTAGGTAGCTCGAAGCGGGCGTTTGTGAACAAAGGCAAATTTGGGGGGCGTTGACGCCCAGCCAGCGCCCCCCTAGCCAACACTGGCAAGGACTTGCCAATAAGATTAATTAATAACAAAAAACATTGAACAAATGTTTCAGCAAGTAATTCCAAATGTCCTTTTAGCAAGATCAGTGGGGATTAAAAGTTGGTATTAGTACATTATATCTTTGTTCCTAACACCTGTTTCAATGGTTGATGAATGAGTAGCAGCAAGCGCTGTGTACCACAGAGATCACCATTATTAGTATGTTTATGTTCTGGATCGATCAACAATGTTTATACGTTTACACTGGTCGGTAGTGCCTTCTGACGGAGCGACTGCGTACCTGTGCAGTATCTATAGCTTACGTTGACCTACTTACTGAAGATTATTTATTTTGGAATATCTGTCTGCCGCAGAAGTTAGTACATAATAATTATTATTATTTGCTTATTATTCTATTTACTGATCGATATTACGTGAGCAATGTGCTGTGAAATTTCAACTATGTTTTAATCTTTTATTTGATTTTTGTATCATGTAGTAACTGCACTCGATTCTGTACTGATCACTGCTACTATTCCTATTATTATTATTATCAACTTCATTTTTGACATTTAGAGATTTTTACAAAGAGTAAGAATACCTATGGTTGACATGAACTTGTATGAAATTCAAATTTAAGAAAATACTGTGATCCAGAATACCAGCAACACTGTCAGGTCAACCGAACGGGTCCACGGGATCGGTGAAAGTCTCTTCTGTCTATGGTGAACAGTTTCTGCAGTGCATGATGTGGTTATCATATGCGGAAGCGAATATCTTTTTAGCGAAATATCAGCTTCGGGAAGTACTTTAACTCTCAGTTAATGTAAGTTTGCTTTACTTTGTACTGAACGTGAATATGGAAATGTTATCACAATGAAATAAACAATTGTATGCATTCGTAGTTTAAACGGGAATGATATTTCTAATATGGTTAGCCTCTCTGTCAAAGGTAGGTGTTCCTTAAATCGAGAGGGGTGTCGAATTTATGTTCATCAATAATAAATGGGCTTTAATTGCAAACTGAACAAACCATCATACCGTTTACAACATATACTATGGGAGGCACTAAGGCACCTAAAATCGATATGTGGCGTCTGTTTCCGGTACAAACAATGTCATATTTGGGAGCCTACGGCTCTTATATTGTATCGTGGGCAGATATTGAAATCCCTCACTTGCTAAGTACTTCGTGTAAGGCCGGCATATATTGAAACGGGATATTGTTAGGCAGTTTTCACACCGGCAAAACCCGCGCCGGATACAATGTAATCAAATGAGAGCTTTAACACATAAGACTCATTCACACTAGCGGTCAGCTCAGCTCAGCTCAGGTCAAAAATCGCTATACACGTAATACAACGGGAGCATTCACACTAAGCGGTCCACTCAGGTCAGGGCAAGGCAGCTCAAACTGAAGATCGCGTCGCCACCGATCAACAACGGTCAAGATCTGAGCTGAGCTGAGTTTTTTTTTTTTTTTTAATTTGGTTATGGCTTTTGGCAGCTGAGGCCATACAGCCAGCTCAATGTGTTATATTAAAGCTTCCAGTGAATCAGTTAAATCCAGTGTTTGTATAGTCTTCAAAGTGCGGACGCCACAGGACGGACAGGACACACACACAGACACACAACACTTAACATCCGGATTCGAACCGGCGACCTTCGGCACGTGGAGCTAGCACTCTAGCCCCCACGCTAGCGAGGCCGGCTGAGCTGAGTTGACCGCTAGTGTGAACGAGTAACGGTCAGGTCAGATCAAATGGGCGGCGAACGTCTGAAAACTATGGTCGTAAGCAATAAAAAGAGTAATAAATAAAAAATAACTGTTTTAACGGTATTTATTTCTGTTTATTATAAAGTCGGCAAACTTTAATAAAATTCAAATATTATTAAACATTTTAGTACTGTAAAAATACAGATCCTGTTTCCGAATTTTTTTAAAAAAATATTGTGAATATATTTTTAGAATAAAATTTTTCTGTACCAGCGTTAGCAAATAAACAAAGAATATTTGTAAAGTAGGATTTCTCTCGCTCATCCTGAAATTCACTTTGTACGTGACATGAAATTTTCTTCTTCCGTAAATAATTGTACAAAATACATGTTGCTAAAATTATGTTATCAATTAATCCTGGAGCAGAATTAATTTTTCTAAAATAAATTCGAAATCTTTGAGCCCTAAAATATCAAAAGCATTTCCCACCACTCGTCTCGCACGGCATAGCCGGTAGTTAGCATTCATTTTTCTCTTGATCTGTCTGAGCTTGAATCTCTGGATGCACCCAGAACCATCCTCTTTTTGATCTTGACGTTTTTTTAGGCTCTTGATCCAAAATCATTGCGATTTAACTGACGTTGGGGTGGAAAACGGCATTGTTCACTATGAGCAACGGAAATGAAATGGTATCGTCTACTACTGGCCTGACTTGAGCTGAGCTGACCGCTAGTGTGAATGCTATCCTGGATTGTGAGCTGAGCTGAGCTGACCTGACCTGACCGCTAGTGTGAATGGGCCTTACACGTAGTCCGGTCTGGCAGATCACCGGCCCTTTGATTTAATTGTTTCTTATGCACACTTGTCAACATTGGTGCATGTGGTGGAGAGGATCTAATCTCAGTCCCGATAATTTTCTGTAGTTTTGTAATAAGTAATTACTCGCGCGATACTATGACATTAATTGAATTAGTTGATATTAAACCTTATTTGTGAGATAAAACAGCCAACTATTTCAAAGATAGAACAGAATGCGTGCAAAGAGATTTACACATTTTTGAAAGAAGATTTTGAAGTGAAAGAAAAAAATAACTGAAAGTTGATCAGCTATACATTTATTATTAGTTATAACAATACAGAGCAGGTTACACATTTTGTTTTGTTAATTTGCCACGGCAACGCACCTTCGATACTGACAAAGTATCTTTGTGTTGATACCACAAATAATAGCACAACCAGATTTACAATTTTAAGTAAAGTGTAAGTTAATTATAATGTTTGTTAGTACTAACGATAAATATTTAATTTATCATTTTTCAGTTGGTTTCATTTTGTTTTCATTTCGAAATATTCTTTCAGAAATGTCTACATCTCTTTCCACGCCTACGTTTTACTTTACTTGTGCTTATTCCCAATCTTTAGGTCTCATGTAAGCCAGTAAAGTTTGCTCCTTTAACGAGATCCTTAAAAATCAATAGAAGAAATTTATAGATTTCAATCTCAGTCGTGGATATTGTATTATATTTTAAAAAATTGAGTTCATTTCTTAATTGGTCAAAAATTTTCATTGAAACAAAAATATAGCAGAATATTTGTGTAGCTAATTTATTTCACTTTTTCTAGGCCTCTTTTTGTATATGAGTCAACGCACTATGTTTCCAGTACTGTATGTTAATGAAATATTTACTATACTTCGTTCTACGATATAATAAACTATAAAGTAACGTTTTTTGAATGGTGGATGCATATTTCTTACGCCAAAGCAAAAAACTTATTGAACTCAATGCGATAAGGCCGGCGCCGTCTCCGGTTTTGCCGGTGTGTGTGAAAACTATATTAGGCTATATGACATTTTAAAAAAAATAAGTGTTATTTTTTAAATTTTATATTTTCTATGGAGTGAATTGGAAGCACTTAAAGAAGATTTTAAAAACAGATTTCAGGATATTCTTAACATGACCATTCCAGATTGGGTATTAGAACCTTTCTCAAACCTACAAACAGCAGATTTATCACTACAGGAAGAGTTGATAGAACTGTCAAAAAATGAAGAATTAAAATTGAAATTAAAAAATGTATATCAAGAATTTTGGATACAGAGGCAAATTCCAGATTTATATCCGGCTTTGTGGGCTGCAACAAAAAAGTTTTTTATTACATTCCCTGAAAATCCAAAATACGTGTCTGTAACTCTTGATAGAAGTCTCACTGTCGCAATATAAAGATGAAAGTATCAGCACGCAACAACATCTTAAGCATGTTGACCGGATCTAGCTGGGGAGCTAACCCAAGCATCATCCGCACCTCTGCCTTAGCATTATGCTACTCCGCAGCAGAGTATGCATGTCCTGTGTGGCAAAAATCCAGCCATGCTAAGACTGCAGGCGTTGCGCTGCACAGAACATACCTGGTCATCATAGGTTGCCTCAGACCATCGCCTGTGAGCAAAGTGGAGATACTAGCTGGCATCGCCGCTGGAGATATACGCCGGGAAGTTGCCACCAGCGTGGAAAGGCTTAAAGTGATTGAAGACGTCCGACACCCCTTACATGGCTATACACCAGCGCCATTGAGACTATAGTCCGTTCTAGCTTCATGCGAACTTCAAAGCCACCAACTGGAGCTCCAAGCAATGAAAGAATATTGGCTTGGGAGAAGAGATTACAACAAGGGTTCGAGTGGATCAAGCAAGAGAGTGTCTACCACCTGGGTCTGAAAAACCATGGCTCATCTGGAAGTCGCTAAACAGGCTTCGAGTTGGATGTTGGCAGCTGCAAAGATACACTTGCCACTTGTGGATATGTGGGAGAACAGCCAGATACCACATGTTTGTACGGCGAGAGGGAAACCATGGTACATTTTCTGTCCACAACTTGGAATAAATGTATCACAATTTGACCTCCAATCAGCTACTGACAAAGCCATCGCATTGGCAGAAAAACTACCACATATTTGATGCTGTCATCGACACGAGAAGAATAAGATTGCATTCCCGTCATCATATTTGGCCGAAATGGGATTTAGTTTAGTAAGCAATTTACTAACAAAGAAAAGAAACAGATTGCCAGTAGTGGAACGTGGCTATTTAAGACTCTTGCTGACAAATATAGCACCAAATGTAGAAAAATGAGTATCATTACATCAAGCTCGGACCTCTCACTGGTAATTTTACGATAATTTTCAATATATGTTTTTAATCAAATTTTGTACAAGGCACAAAAAATTTTAATATTCTTTAATAAAGTAATTTAAAAAATCTGCCCTTGTTTTTAATTATTTAATATAGTCCAATTCACCTAAGAGGGGTGCCATAAAATCACTGTTTGAAGAAGTGGGCACTAAGCCAATTAAATTGAAGCGCTATGGTTTACACAATGTTGATTACAACAACAAAAGAAGTCGGTGCTATTTTTTTTTTTCAAACAAGGGGGCGGTGAGTATTTTTTTTTTTCGAAAAGGGGGCGGTAGGGCAAAAAAGGTTGGGAACCTCTGCTATAAACTGTCGGCACTATAAAATATTTGTTATCTAATTCCAACAGTATTGCACAACATTCAAAACCTTGTTCTATACAGTATTTACTTAGATCTAATTATTTTGTCTCACATTCTCTTACATATGGAGGAGACATATATCAGAATTCTTCAGATGGTGTTCTGTGAGACATGCGATATTTATGTTAAGATTCAATGATTTTTGGGTTTCTTCTATAGATATTATCAGCTCATCTAGTTTGCTTGGGATACCCCTAATGTTCTGATGGAACAAAGCTATTTTAGACTGACATTCTTTATTTTTGACTGTAATATCATTATGTACATTTCTTAAATAACTCTTCCTACACTTGACGTTTGGCCTAAAAAAGACTGAGTTCTTCCACCAATTACCACTGGGATGGAGTTCACATCCAACCTGCCTCTCCTGATGCTACTGGCAATCAATTGCGTTAGCTTCTGCTTGCGCCGAACATTCAGGTGGAGTCCATGGGAGGTATGGTCACTCCATGTAATCCAAGAAACATCTATCAGAGCAATGTGTGTTCAGTCAGCCTGACACAATGCACACTTCAGATTTGCCTGTGTACGCTGTACATGACCACGCATCTAGGATTGATCATAACTCTTGAAGAGGTCAACAAAACCAACATTGATGTGATTGGTGTTTTTAACAATATTGCCAATGTCTGTTTCAACACAATAATTGAGATTTCTGGACAGACTATTTCCAGGACCCCCAACTATAATTATATGATCCGCTTTAGTAAGATCTTTCCCAAAGTTTGAAATTTCATCCACAACATTGCCAAATTCTACATTAGGCTTAAATGTACTGCACACCTCAACATCAGAGCCCAGGCTTGACTGCAACATTGTACTTAATCCTCTACCATCGCTACTTCCAAGCAGTAATACCTTTTTGGATTTTTTTTTACGAACTTTGCACAATGTGTGCTTATTTACAGCTTTGTTGCAATGAGACAGCCCTACTGTGGTATCTGATACATCCTCAGTTAAATTCTCCCAACACCCCAAAAGTATTGAAAACTTCCAACTGAAAATTTGTAGACTGCAGGTCTGTTGTTTCCCTCCAGTTTTGGCTACAATCCATTGGCATTCCTTAACATTTAATGCTGCTTTTTCAGCCTTCAAAACATTGAGTTCTTTAGTTAATTCTGCCACTGTAGATTCGAGACGAGAGATCCTACTTTCTAGTTCTCTCTAATCCTTACTACTATTGCAAGGCAAACAACTCCAAGGAGAGTAAAGCGCATCTTCAGCTTCCATGTAGCCACATTTCGGATGAAAACAAACTCCACAATCATTACAGTTTTTCCCTTGCTTTACAACCCTGTGACAGCCACCACATTTCATGCTCATTGAGATATTATACAAAACAAAATATGAGCCCTTGAAGAGAGTTGTAACTTAACCTACCTTTCCTTATTTTGCAATATAATTTGCACAAGGCACACCTTTCTCCGTTTAACACGCAAGCAAAACAATTTTAACACTAAACCTGTTAGTAATTTCTTGTTTCCTTCACTGATTGAAGATTAATTTCCTTAACTATGATACTTCTACTACACAGTGTTCAGGGGCGTAGCTACTATGAGGCTAGGCAGTACAGTGCACCGGGGCCCCAAGCACAGCTCAGAGGCCAATGAGCCTTCAAGATACCAGCAACACAAAACAAAACAATAAGTCGCCCATCTGGCCCGAGGGCCCAAAATAAATTTTTTGCACCAGGGCCCTTGTTGACCTAGCTACGCCACTGACAGTGTTACTATGCTCAAATTCGCTAAACACACCACCAGAAAAATATTTCTACACATTATTTAACATCAAAAGTAATTTAAAAGACCTGGTATCAATTCACAACTTCTGCGAGTAAGAAACCAGAGATTGATAATATAAATTTACTGATACTCTCTATTAATTGCACAATTCAAAAACTGCACTGCATTTTGCTTGTTTGGAAACGAACTTATTCAACATTTTTTTCCAAATCAAATTTGTCAGTGAGGTTACTATATACATGCAATATTATGAGGCTATTGAGTCACTTCATCTTAGTTTATTCTTTAGTGTTCATAAGAACACATTGAATTTAAATTTTCATCTTTGTTGGCTCTTCTCGCAAATCCTGCGCCCACTGCCACAAAACAGGATCGAGGGGACACTGTTGTTATTAATTTTGATGGAGACTTCACAGTGGATATAGTTGAAAGGAGAAGAGAGAGAGAGAGAGAGAGAGAGAAAGAAAAAAAAAACAGGATGAAATGATAGTCGGTGCCATGGAAAAGAATGGACAGAATTGGAAATGGCTTAAAAAATGTGGAGTAATTTTGTATTCAAAAGATATAATTCACTTGACTCCCCGAAAAAAAATTAAAAAGAAGAAATAGCTTTGTGGAATGGAAATGTGAAAAAACTAATTTAATGTGTAACTTGCTTAATTTTGTTAAATTGTACCCTACAAAAAGTGTTAGCCTGTGTTAGCAGATGTGCATAATAGGCTATGCCTGACAGACGGAAAAAAAAAAAAAAATTAAAATGGGGATAGAGCCACTGCCATTCTGCCTCTCTCTAATTGGTAAATGGTATTAGAATGACCACAGATGTGGCTCCACTGTCTATATTGGAGCCTGGGTTATGAGAAAATAAGCAGTCTATTATTATATTTTACCCACCCGCAATTTCCTGGGTGGGTACTGCTTCTCACCGTACCCAAATTTTCCAGTGACGCTGGTGGCGTACCACCGGTTTGCCAAATCAGTACCTGGCACTTGCATACCAGGCCCCTGTAGAAAGGATTTCTTCTTAATAAAGCCTTGTTTGTGGGATCACAAGTAACTGAAGAAATAGGTTATCATGAAGCAATTAGAGGGTTCACTAAATCAGTTGCCCAAATAGAAAGAGGTAATAATAGGTGCAGTTATAAAAAAAAGTCATTGAACTGAAGATATATTTCAGGGGAAGGTTCAGTGCATGGAAGGAAGGCAGAAGTACAGTGGAATAAAGTGGTATAACAAGATAATAGGAACACATCAATGAGGTAATAGGAATGGGAGAAGAAATGATTATTCCAAAACAGAAAATAAATAAGAGTATTGAATTTACTTGCTATAATGGGGAGGTTAGGGGGCTAAAGACAATGCTAAGATGGGAACACAACAGATTTAATAGCAAGCAATGCAGCAGGGATTGCTTGAAACAACCAAACAAGGAATTAATATCAGGTAAGAGGGAAGCCAAAGATGGGTTTATGAAGAGTATCATGGGTGCAAGAAGACATTTAAAAGCTGCATCTAAAAATTTCTACGGTTATGTTAGAAAACTGAGGGAATTGAAAAAAGCAGAGATATTAAGTAACTGGTTTGAAAAGATCATTAGGGACTAATTTCTACGGTTATGTTAGAAAACTGAGGGAATTGAAAAAGGCAGAGATATTAAGTAACTGGTTTGAAAAGATCATGAGGGACTCTGATTCAGGAATAGGAGGATGTAAATCAGAGGAGGAGTTTGTCTACACAAACAGTAATGCTTACTAAACAAAGAACACTAAAAAAAGTATAAACGAGCAGGTATAGATAGTATTACAACAGATGTATTAAATACAGTGGGTATGGCATTGTATCTTATCTTAAAATGTTATTTCGAATGAAGATTCAGGATGTGTGTAGATAGGATTGAAAATTACAGACCAATTAGTTTTGACATCAGTGAAAGGTAAATTAATGGAGATATTGATATGTAACCACATCAGAAATGTCTGTATGGAAAGAAACTGGTTTGTAAACAGACAAAATGGGTAAAGGCTAGGATATTCCTAGTGTCCCAAATTAAGGATATTTAGAAAGAAATGGGCTGGGAAGGCTAAGTTGACAGTGTAACACTAGATCTATCAAAGGCATTTAACAAAGTGAGCTATGAAATGGTGTTATGTCATGTAAAAATTGTTGGAATAGAGGAAAAAGTACTTGCATAGTGCAGGGATTCTTAAAAGGTAGACAGGACAGAGTTGTGATAGGAAATAGAGTATCAAAAGAAGTGAAAATTAATATCAGAATGCCACAGAACAATTTATTAAGACCACTGCTATTCATTATTCTACTGAATGACTGTTTCAATGGTTTACAGTCATAAATTAGAGTGCTTGCCCTTATATAATGAGGGCAGTATCTGCCTAAACGTGATACTTACCTTCAGACTAAACAGACATTCTTAAAATTCTGAAGAAGTGAATAATATGGGTAAAATACGGGTCCAGTTCATATATCAGCCTGATCTGAATCAATTATCCGGACCTTTAATCCTTTTCCAAATCTATATCATTGTATTTGCTGATGTCAAGTGCCTTCACAGGAGGACCAGCAATGGCCAGAGACGTTACAGAGTTTATGAGCTAATGAATTACCACATTACATTCATCAAGGTTGCTTTTAGTATCATTTCATTTTAAATTAAATATATCCTTTTAATGTTAAATGTTAGGCTGAAAAAACATGGGAAAAAATTATACTTTTATTTAATGAAATCCTTTCTGTTGATGCCATTTCTCTGCTGTCACACTACTCAGCCATCCTTAGGTTTTACAATAACTGATGTTAGGAAGGTATTTCAAACCTCAGCTGACTGGAGGATGATTTATAAAACAGCAAGCAAGCATAAATCAAGATGTGATATTGTTTTTTACTATCCTCTCAGACTTACACCTCGAACAACTTTTTGATAACAATATGTTTCAAAGACATCAGAAATTTACTAGACTTATTATCTCTGATGTTTGCGCAACGACAAGGACTTTTCTTCCTCCCATCGACACAGGGAGAAGTCAAACGAAGAGAGACATGAAATGCTACATACGGTAATGACACAAAGTTCTATGGATCCTTGTGATCACCCCCAGAATAAAGAACATGGGTCATAAATATGCATTTAAAATAAATTTTGCCCAATATGTAACAAAGCACTAAAAACAAAAATAGCAATGGCACAAGTGAAATAAAAGCATCTTCAGCTGGAAGAGACCTCTCAAGATTTTCAGTGTTTTGAGGAACCAGACTGATAACTTTATTATATCTGCCTCAAAAAAAGGTAGACAAACTTTAAGGAACTAGACAGCCATTGCCATTTCTATCTTAGGATGTGGTTTATAATCTTTCAGTTCAAAGTCTTCAAATTTGAAGTCTTCAATATCAGCAACTTGGCGTTTAATAAAGAGTTTTGGAAAAGGTGCTGGCTTGCGAGTAAGCTGCATTTTAAGTGCTTCTTTGTGATTTAGATAAACATGGCTATCTCCAAGTGTATGAATAAATTCACCAGGCTGCAACAAAGAAAACAAATACTATTATCACAGATAGAAGGAAACTTAAAGTAACTGATAAGTGATTTAAAGTAATGCATATTGATCTTTAATGACAGGAATAGTACTTTATTCTTAAGTTTCAAAGGAAATGTCCTATCATATTAGTAAACAACCATGTTAAACAAAATAAAAAAATAAAATAAAAATACTGAAGACTTACTTTAAGATTTGTGACCATTGCCATCATGTATGTAAGTAACGAATAGCTGGCAACATTGAAAGGCACACCAAGTCCCATGTCTGCAGAGCGCTGGTACAGCTGGCATGAAAGTTCACCATTTGCAACATAAAACTGCACTAAGCAGTGGCAGGGAGGTAATGCCATTAGTTTTAAATCACGAGGATTCCATGCACACATTATAATTCGCCGATCATTGGGGTTTGAGCGTAACGTTTGCACAACTTCTTGTAATTGGTCAATACCTTTCCCTGTATGATCAGCAGAAAATCCTTCATAATCTGCTCCAAAATGACGCCACTGGAACCCATATACAGGACCAAGGTCCCCTGTTAACAGAATGTTTATAACAAAATATTAAAATGTAATAGTTTATATGGTTTCAAACCCTATCATAGCTTACTTTGTGAATATAATGTACAAAGGTGGATCAAACATAAACGAGGTTTTGGCCTAGTCATGGTCGAAGAGATCACACACTTCTAGACAAGTTGGATGGATGTCAGGAGTAGGGAGAGTGAATGTTGGCTTTATGGCATGCAATCATCTATGTCAGAGCAAGACATACACCCTCTCTATTGCACAATCTATAATTATTAAATTTCTCAATTGGGAAGGTGAAAACCAACTGAAATTCTGCAGAGATTGAAAGAACAGTTTAGGGATCATACGCTGACATGGGATAGTCTGTTTGCCAGACATAAGAATTTTTCAAAGACAGTGAAGTGGTCAAATATGACTGCCCTAAAAAGGTAAAACAGCAGTCAACCGCTATCAAAGTGCTTGCAACTCTTAATTTCTTTTTCTTCTTTTACTGATGTAGCACTGATTTTCTGTATGGACATCACAACAATAAATGCAGCATACTACTGCAAACTTTTGATTATTCTCCCTACAGCCCTTATGTATCACCCTGAGAATTTTTTTTTTTTTTTTTTTTTTTTTGGGGGGGCTACTGAAAGAAGCATTGGGTAGCCCACAATTTGATGATAACACAATGGACGACATATTGCACAGTTGCCTACCGGTACATTGGGAAAAGTGTATTCCCAAAGTAGAAGATTATTTTAATAAATAACATGTATTTGTTTGAAGATTTCTCGGGCATGTGGCTGGAACAGTTGGTCATTGTTCAATGAATTTTCAACAGCGTAACATACCATCAGACTGCATGACAGTCTCATCTCTGACTGCACTCCTTACATCATTCAGCAGACATGTCCTGAAGATGATGGAACATTACGCTATCAAAAATTTGTAGAACAATGACCAACTGAGAAATCTTCAAGCAGCACATTCACCGGGAAAACCTACGACTACATATCAGTATGTACTTGGTTTATCTGTTAGGGTACTTAACTTTTTTTTTTCTTTTCAAAAAAAGTTTTGTTTATATTTGATCCATCCACGTAAGGTACAGAAAATATATAGTGAGAAATATTTATTTCTGTCCTATGTCATGCCACATTGTAAAATTTACACAATATGTGGTATTTGTTCAACACTATTTAAATCATTTTCCAGGGATTCTAATGACAGAACTATGAAAATTTGGAAGGATGGATGGAGATTTGGATTATGTTGTTCAATCATGCTTTAATTGATAAATAGATTTAAATGAAATCAGACATGCAAGTTGGTGTAAAGACTGCATAGCAACATACGACAAAAATGAATAGTTCCTTTAGGAATTGCCATTGTCAATAATTCACATACTGCCAACAGGAAAGGGTCTCCTATTTCATAGATGCAATTGCCAACTTTTTTTTTAAATGCATATGCATACACTGTTTTTCAAGCAAAGCAAGAACACTGACATATTCAGTGATTTGTATAATTTAAAACCAATAGTTCCAGGGCAGGATATATAAATATGTTATTAACACTGATAAAAAAAATAGACTTCTCCACTTACAAAGTCTTGTACCACTGGAAGGAATGGTAGTTTAAAGTGAAAGATGAGAATATTATCCAAATCAGGATCACACTGGAACTCCATGGTACATTAATACAGTCACAAGAATAAAGTAAATGTCATTAACACCATATGAACATGGGTGAAGGAAGGGGGAGAATTGCAAGTGTAATAGGAGTTGGTGCAAAATGGAAATTACCATGTTCCAGAAACGGTGAACTGATGCTTCCAATTGGCAGAAGGTGATGTTTTACGCAACAGAAATTTGTCTGATAACTCACCAGGTGAAGGAAGATATGAAGGGTTTTGTCACATGGGAAAGCCTAGATTCGAAGATCTATTTCTGTGTGCAACTTTGATATTAACTATGTCAACATAACCTGTAGTTTAGACATTTAAGGAACTGCTGAATGCCACTGGACTTGTTATTCATGTACAAAACATGTTGGAGAATATGAAACAACTAGCTCATACCCGCGACTTCATACGCGTGGATTTAGAATTTTTTTGCCAGAATTAAATATAGAAAGTTGTTGGTAACAAAGGATTGGTCCCAAACAATATCGAGTCGGAATAATATGACAGGAAAGCTAACACTATATCATTGTACTGTCGAACCTATCTCTTGAAGAGAATCAATTTCCAACATATTTCTGTCACCATGCGATAAGGTCTCAAAATTTCATGACTACAACTGTTAATCATACTGGAAAAAATATCCTGTGCCCTTCATACAGATTTCCTTATAAAATTCCATCACAACGATATAGCCATTTAGTCGTCAAAACGTAACAAAAAGACGGAGACTTACTTCCGTATTTATAATAATATTACTGTGGTTCACACTCACACACTGACTGCGAACAACACCTGAGGGATCATTATAACGTAAAAAAGTGTACACCTACAACATTGCAAGACTACCTACGATTTGCCTCGCATTGCACCCCTAACTTTCTAATATCTACAGTTTAACATTCAATCCGAATAACCTACGGCCCAAGGCCTAACTCTTACAATGAAAAACAATTTTTAAAAATCATAGCCTCCACAGAGATTTGAACCGGAGACCACGACATTCGTAAGCAAGTGCTTTAACCACTGAGCTGCCGGTCCACTACACGGAAACACGGTACGGAGACATCCATTTCCAACGTGTCTGTCTATCGCCGTATTGCCAAGTTATGAGACAATGTGTTATTTTTACAGATAATTTTTCAACCAAATGCAGACAGTATTTTTCTCCTTGTTTCAAAGGATAAGTGTGCAAAGATTCATCGAGATTGGATGAAAACTGTGGATTTGTATGAAGAAGAACAAACAAACAAACATACATTCATCTTTATATATAAAGATTATAGAGGTAGAAGACACCCATTTGAGTTCAACTGGCAGCTTTTACAGGAAACACTGTTCTTCACCGCTCTTTTCAGTGACAAAATGCTGTATCAAATAAACAAAATATCAGTAAATTACAAGTTAGGAATTAAAATGAAATACTAGCATGGCAGAGAAGCCTCTTAGTGGAGACAGGAGGGTTTTCTAAGCAGAGTGATTCAATTTTAAACTGTATACTTTGTGGTCAGGCACTGCTTGTTGAGTCATTGCTATACACAGAGGAAAGACAAGAGGAGATGATTGAGGATATAAGACCAGCTTTCCTCGCAACTTTGCCCATGTTTTTAACCCCAAGCAAAAGAAAGAAAAAAACACCTGTTTCCTCAGTTCAAGTTCCTTTATATCAGGAGTTCCTCCAGCTCTGTGAAAGATACGATTGAATTTTCCATGTAGCAATGTACATAACAGTTCGGCCAATAGCTTATTTATTCCAGTCCCCATTTTTTCATCTGACAATGAGATCAAATTCTCATGGCTCATTGTTCTCTGCAACTTCTATGCTAAATATCTGTTCAAGTCTTACACGTTGCAGACAGTGACGTATTTTCTAAAGGGTGTTGGGAACAATCGCCTGGGACGGCATGTCCTTGAGGGATGGTCAAGAGCTGTCCCCTTGAGATTTGAAATGCACTCTGATCATCCACTAGGATGACCTTATATCATACAAATGAATATTCTAGTATAGTAAAATCATGCTCATTCATATATCATCCATTTCATGTTGGTAGGTACAGGGTACTGATTAGGTGCTGTCTGCTCTTTGGTATGGCAACGTATGTGGTTGAAGAGGGGGTGAGTGGAGTGAGGGAGAGAGCGTGGGGGTGGGCATCATGTTGACTTGTTACTGATCTCTATCTGACAGAGGTATTGTTTGACTTTGTTTACTTTGTAAAGAGTACTGCTGCCAAAATAAAATGTTTTAGAGGTCATGCTTATTGAAAAGCTGAACATGGATAAAAAAGAAAATGAAGTAATAGAAGAAATGCATAAAATAGATACTTTTTCATGAAAAAATGACAATTCTTGTACAAGTAGTTCATTCTCTACTGACAAAGATGAGGATCAAAATCTCTTTAGAGTGTTTTTTTAACATATATACTTCAGTGCCAAAATCCAAAAGATATCTCTTTAATGTCGTATGGAACCACCTTTTGCCCTGCGTAAAACAGGAAACTGAAGACGTATTGACCAACAAGTTGTCAGAAGTTCCCTACAGAAATATTTAATCATGCTTCCTTTATAACCATCCATAATTGAGAAAGTGTTTCTGGTGCACAAACTGTCATTTCTATTAAATCCCAGATATGTTAGATTTGATTCATATCTGGTGATCTAAGTGAACAAATCTTTCACTGGAACTGTGACAACATAGCCAATACTAGGAAGGTGCTACCACCATCTAACATAGTTCCTTCCCAACAACCTGGGTTCTGTCTCACTTGAACCCTGCTATCAGCTCTTATCAACTGGAATCATGGCTAATCCGACCACATAACCTTTTTCCAGACATCTGATATGTTCATGCTCCAAAAAGAGGCACTGCAACCAATGGCATTTTGTTAGCATCACTCTTCTGCTACCATATCAAATCAACACCAAATTTTGCTGCATTTTCCACACTAACACGTCTGCCATACGTCCACCATTGAACATTGCTGTTCTTTGATAAAGTGATTCCTGTCTGTAAACACATACCTCGAAGCAGACGTCGCTGGTCTCTGTTATTAAGTAGATGTGGTAGACCAATGCATCCATGGAGGGATGTAACAACTCAAATTACATATTCACACTTGATTCTGTTGATCAATGAATGCTGAATTGATGGACAATGTCCAGTATAGAAATTCCCCATGAATTATGGGCCATCTACCATTCTGAGTAATTCTTGTTGTGTGGCCATAATCACATCAGAAAATCTTTCACACAATTCACGAGAGCACAAATGAAAGATCCGAGACTGTGTGATACATTTTTTAAATTTCTTCCACAGTGTTACAACCAATGAGGAATTTGTAACTTCATATTCCATTACTTTTGGCTTTTCAGTGTATATAGTCTATACTAATTTTGGACCAAAGTTATAAGACACATTGGCACCTATTATGCCATTATTCGAAACAGTTAAATCAGGTAATATGATTAATTCCATATAATTACTTATAACATTCATAGCCACACCAGTGTACAAGAAATAGTAAACAATAATTGTGATTTTTATCCTGGTCTAAGAAATGAGTGAAACATCTATTTATTACAATTAATTTATTGTGTACCAGCTGTACCAGTGACTTCGCCCTCGTCAAATCCGAGATGTGTGTTATTAAGTCAGAGATATTGTATTTCTTCCTCTTTTTCTAAATTTAGGTTGAATGTAAATGTTTTAATCATATTCATCATTTGTTTCTAACACTGCTCGAAACTTCCACCTATTTGCAATATTTTATGGTTATTGATAACCTACAGGCACACTTCAGTATTGTTCACAGCTTCTCTGAAAGCAAGTATTTGAAATGGTGCTGCCTGGAGAGTGTTTTCATTATTTAGATAAACAAACTATGATATCAAATATCTAAGTTACTTTCAGAGTTGACCTGTTAGACTTTGTTGGCCCACAAAATCTATGCATCTATAGGGCTCACATTTCAACTGCGAGAAGACTGGATCCAGTCTACATGAAATGGGTGCAATCGAAGGTCAGAATAAATAGTTTTCATGTTTGCTAAGCATTCAAAACTACTATAATTAAATTACAAATTAGTGACTATTTCCCTCCCCCCCTTTCCTGTCCCCACAGCATGTTGAAGTTATATCAAAACATAATTTAAGCTATCACTATGTGACATAAGCTGTCATCACACACACACACACACACACACAGAGAGAGAGAGAGAGAGAGAGAGAGAGAAAATTAAAAATAGGTTTTGTCTTCTGTATATATTACTGATATTGATAAAAATTATTCTCAACATTAAATGTATACATGAGCTATCACTATGCTAAGTTTCATTGAAATGTGTTTACTAGTTTTTGAAAGGTAAGCATACAGACAAATTTTTTCTTTAAAATGTAATGTTTCATCAGGCAACTAATAGGTGATATCATCGATTTAAAATGTTTCCTGTGTGTTACCCCCTGATATAAGCAATCACTATGTGTAGTTTCATCAAAATTTGTTCACTGTTTGCATCCTGTATCATAGGAAATTTACTACTTATCAAGATGAAAAGTATCTTTTATTCTGGCCAACAACATAAGCTATCACTATGTGCAATTCAGTTAAAAATCACAGACTGCTTTCTATGTGATGCGCAAACATACAGACAGACATACAAATCGACAAAAATTACAAACTTTACAGTTTTGATGCCTCTATCATAAGTAATGTACATTGTAATTACTCTTTTTGAAATAGATTTAATGTACACCTTTTCTACAGTTCTATTATTATTATTGCGTAGCTTGCCTGATATAAGATTACACAAATTATAGATTTTATCAAAATATTTCAAACAAAGATTTTTTTTGTCAATCTAAACATTTGATCGATGGTGTTGACAAGCAATATTTACCACAAGATTTGTTAAAAGAACATCTGCTGAGTAAATAAATGTGTCTAAAAATTATTTGATAGGTACACTTGAAGTCTTTCAGATCAGTTTTTCACAGTGGGAAAGGTCCACTAGCTTCCCATGAAGGATTCAGCGATTGGAAACATTTTTATGTTAGAGTAAGTACACACTAAATGGTTTGCTAATGATAAAACAGTGAGGAATCACTAAGGAACAGGTCTACTCAAAATTAGTTGAACAGACAGAAGATAAAAACAATATTGGAGATGTCTTACAGAGAGTTGTTAAGTCCATAAAAGCACTGGCTACTTGCAGTGTATCTTTTCAGGACAGGAAAATTTTGGATCAACTCACTGTGGAAACTCTATGCTATTAGAAGCGATTACCAAAATCAATATTTTTTTGTTAAAATGTATAGAAAAAACAACATGAGAATGTTTTTAAAATTATGGTAGATGAAGTTACTCAGTCTATTATCAAAAACATCCAGAACGAAAAATATTTCTCTTTTAGTGTTGACTATACATCCTACATTACCCCCATTGACCAACTTTCATCAATTATCAGATTTGTCGAAGAAAACTGACAACCCTTTTTAATGAAGAAAGAAGAGAAAGTACTATGGGTCATATTTTAATTTGTTCGTGGAAGGAATTTTCAGTTGAAGGAAAACAATTGTAGAGGATGACAAAACTTGTAATACGGTATATGAAGCAGTTAACTGAGGAGATAGGTTGAAAAGGGAATGTTGAAATAAAGAGGTAGCTCAAGATAGGAAGAAATGGAGGATTATAACAAATCAGAAGAAACACTGATTACGGAAAAAAATGTTCATGTTTATCAGAAGATTTATTTTTCTTAGGAATAAAAATAAAAACTTCAATAATCTGATGATCCTCATTATTGTCCTGAACTGATGTAAAAAATTGGATGAAAGTTTGCCACAGTGGGATTTGAATTTTATTATCAAAATAAATTACCTTCTTCTCTATCATTGAAGCCAAGACTGTCAAGAAATTGCCGTGAACTATTTCCATCCCATATATGGATGCCCTTAGCTTGCAGCTCTCTAGCATCTGTTGATCCTCGAATGAACCACAGTAATTCTTCTACAACACCCCGCCAAAAAACTTTCTTTGTAGTGAATAAGGGGAAAACATCTGTGAAAGCATATTAATTTCATATAATAAAGGCATAAAAAGTTATATTTGTGTTAAAAATACATAAACATAAAAATAGAAAGAATGTGAAATATAATAAAACATGTGACAGAAATCACACATTCCAAAATATTTTATTGAAATGTGACATCATTACTTAAATGCTGTTCACAATAAAACAATTAAATCTGAAACACTGGAGTATTATAAAGTCAGAATGTTTTAGTAAATAAATTCACTCTTTTTTAATGGATAAAAGTGCAAAATCAGAGTATTCAGAGTCAGCACATATTACTAACTCACTCAAAACTTTTGTGAGTGATTAACTGAGAGTAACACTAAAGCAAACTGATAATTACAACTTCTAGCAAAGAACTGCAGACATCATTTGGCAAGATCAAAACAGTTGAGTTGGATGACAAAGCTACTGAATCCTGGAAATGTAACAGTAATACTGCGTAGTCTACCATGCATGAAAGAGATTACTCCTGTATAAGTAAACGAAATCTCGTAAAAGTAAGATAATGGAGCAATACGTGAAATAGAAACAATAGCTTCAGGTCAACGGTTTAGTCACATTGATAATTTCATTTTTTTTTATTTTGTGGGTTTAGCAACCCACACTTGTGGGGCAGTTGCGCATCCTGTTGCAGCTGCTTGGCCATTTTGTTGTTAATTTTTTAATTAATGGTTAACAGGTTAAAAACTTAAAATTTAACATTTTTTTGTCAACATATGAGCTTAAGCAGCAACTGGAGGAACCAATAATAGATAGGAAATCAAATCCAGTAAAGTATTGGGTGAATTGCCAACACTTCATGCCGGTGCTATCAGAAAATGCATTGAAGTACTTGATATGCCAAGCCTTTTCTGTCGTCAGAAGAATGGCTTCTAAAATTAACTTGGCGGTACTGGACAACAGGAGCACATTGAGAGAGGAACCTATAAAACAGTGTGTTCTTCGATGTCTATATCAGATGAATACTGGTTTGAAAGATAGTGAAAATAAATAAATTAGTAAAAGTTTCTACAATTTCTGTAAGTTTCTTTAATTTTCTTAAAAATTTTGGGAATATTTTTAGACAAAAATATCTATATATATAAAAAAATTTCTTAATAGATATCGATACGATTTATTAACATTGGTACAATATTTATCAATATATTTTTTTCATTTGCCCATCCCTATTCCTAGTCCACGCACCTATAATCCCGATGATACTTTCTTCAATATATCAATCCCTCATCCTTAGCCAAGCTACCCCTGGTCCTCCCACTAATACCACATGATCCTCTTTCCCTATATCCTATACAACCTAGCTATGACTGTCACTTGGCTTAAATGTACTGGTGACCTGCTATTATGTCCCTAAATTGTCCTGCAACTGCTCATCCACACCTCTCCTGTGACTGCTAAACAAGACTTTTTTTCTCCTATTTGATATCTAATCCAGACTATTTTTAATCCTAATTGTATGCCACTTGTCATTATTCACTGCAACCGCACAAGGCTCCTCCTCACCTAACTAAGGCAACAGGCTGTTTCTGTTTTTTTATCATCAAGTTTAGGGGGTCCCTTATAAAATATTTTTTTAAATATTCAAATGCATACCCTCTAATTCTTTTTAAACGATTGTAGTTTACTTACACAAGATATTTTATCCTCTTACAATGATGCCGACCCTTCCCGAGTAGACCACAAAGTTTGCGAAAAATGCTTATTTTGATTATTACTTGATACATGACTAAATCATCATAATTTTATATATAATTTTGGGTTAACAAAGAAATCCAGACAACAAAAAAATAATATTTAATTTAATAATAACAGAAGGATTAAAATGATGAGGGATACTTTCTTTTTAGAGCCTCTTTTTTACAGTTCAGGTACAATTTTCTTGCACACAGTGTAAAAGAAATTGTTTCGATACTTCATTGGCTATAACGAAACAATGAAAATCCTGTATTAATTTTACAGCTCTTTCAGCTGTGTTTGCCTGCTTAAGGAAGAAAACCTTTCTTTTAGCCTGTACAAATGTTCCCATGAAGAAAACTGCTTTCAACTTTCAACCTATAAAACAAATTTTTGGTCTTCACAGATACAAATTCATCCCCGATTTTTCCTAAAACAAAATATAGATAAACTTTATACAAGTTGAAAAAGATACAAAATAATGTAAATACAAGATAGCTAATTTTACATACCATTCAAAGTAAAGCTGAGCATTTCTGCCACTGAAGAAGTGTACCTTTCTACAAAGTCAGATGTACTCTCCCTTTCTAAATTATGTACCATTTTAATTTTGATTTCATTGTCAACTTAATTATCAAATATCAATAACAAGGCAATTTCCTCAGATAAATATCACAAATGTTGACAAAAGTTCCTTAAAGCTACTTTGGTAATTGATTGGTCAATTACCAAACGTTATAACGTTCTTAAAAAGCACGAATATTAATAAGGCTGTTGGATAACTCTGATAATCTTCGGTTCACTGTTCTTCTCGGACACCAGGGGACAAATCTTGTTCAATTTATTCCCTCTCTCAAGTCACAAAAAAAGAAAGAATTCAGTCTTATATTTATATTTGAACAAAAAACTTTAATACTGCCTTTCTTTGACATATGAGAAGCAATCTTATGGTGTCCAAAGAACTGCAAAGTTCCTTTTTGGCAGTGATCTTAACTTACCAGTGCAGTAGCATTATTCGTCCCATCTATGCGTTTGTGGCCATGACTAACTAATATTCATCTAGATTTATTACTGAGAATGCAAAGAACATTTAAATAATTGAGCATGGATAATTCTTATTATTATTTAATTTGGGAGGCCATTATGCTACAAGGCACCTTTACGGCCAATTGCACCAAAGCCAAGGTTTTACAGAAGTTCTTGAAATACTGAAGCAAATGTCTTGCAATGCTCATTTGTCAGTGGCCTTCATTTCAAATTGCAACTGCAGCAACATATTTTCAATGGGTAGATAGCTCTAGCCATCCACCTTGCTTAATGCATCACACCAGAAGGTCTGATTTTAATAATTTTTTTATCTCTGCCAAAAAATATGATGGATATCTCAATTAGTGCACAGTAGTGATCCTTCAACATGGATTGTCTTCAAACTGAATAACAGGATATCGGGCTTTTGAGTAATTTTGAATTTTTGCTTCAAACATACTTTTTAGAACCAATTCATAAATATGACGACGACAAGCAAAAAGGTAATAACATTTTTTTAACTTTTGCTATACTAGCACACAAGTGACCCATATTAGATGTGTTGGTGTTACAACAAATTGCTTGCAACTTATCATTGAGGTTCCAGTCACAGATAGTACTGAGAACAGCTTTGGTTTTTTATTTACAAGCAGAACTGCCCAGTTTTGGCACAGCGAGTAGTTGTCGTCTGTCACTAAACGAAATGAGGCCGGCCCTTCTTTGGACTCTTGACATTCAAGCCAGGCAACAATTCAACATCACGGTGAAAGGTGACTATGTTGGTCACATCTGTCATGAAAATCCAATTTTACTGCATCTACTTCATCTTTAATCATGTGTCCAAACCTGTTGAATAGAAGATTTATTGATTGGGGATTCGTCAATGCTAACACATAATGCTCCAATTATAACCTGAAGAATATAAACAGAATTCCTAATGTTCATCTGGCATCTGTCTAAAGCTGCGACTAATTTAGGAGTGTGAAATCCTTTCTTCCTCTCTTTGTAGCAGTTTCTGACTACAGCACAGTATCGGATGTCTGTGACATAAGCTCTTCCAAGCTTTTGACAGAGCTGTTCAGAATAATTGTTTTTCTCTTTTGGTAATAACTCATGTGATATTGAACGTGTCGATTTGACGGTAATTTTGCACCTGTTATTTGATGATTTACGTTGCCCACTTCAAAAAATTTTATCTTTGCACTTTTTAATTCCTCTGCCATTTTTTCTTTTTTTTTTTTTAAAAAAAAAAAAAAAAACAGTGCACGTCGCTTAATCAGGAAATGGCATTAGAAAGAAAGACCAATCGCCTCTCTCGTGGAACTCATATGAACATGTTTCAACACAAGTCAACATGGGTTGCAGTGCTCCAAATAAGCTAAATCAGCCTGTAAATTTCAACCCTACAGGTTGCTCCTTCATGATATACTGGTACTATTATCATACTTTTCCAGTCCTTTGGTAAGCAGCAAGTCTCCAGGCTCAACCTAAGTATTACAAGGTACCCCTCTTTAGTACACCAGGAGTAAAATTATTATCAATGGCCCCTTTGTGCTCTTAAAGCATTCTTAGTTCCTTCACAATATTCTCCGTAGCTATTACAGAATTTTTAGTCTGCTTGTTTCTGCTTACATGGATAAGCTCTTCCTCCAATCTATACCCTCCAAACCATGTACAGTAATGCTGATTGTCTAAAACAGTGGTTCCCAATTATTTTTTCCCGAGTACCACTGCAAGAAGGAGCTCAACCGCGCGTACCCCTTACAGCTGAAATGATAAATAAATGAATTCGTTCATTCCAGTAGAGTGTTTCTCACAACCACAGGATTACAATAATATAATTGACACAAACACAGTTTATCTTAAAATATATTTGGGTGATAGTAATGTTTCTTTTGGCTGATAAAAGTGGATTTTTTTCAATTATTTTAGTGATCACCTTAGCCAAGAGACTACCGCGCGTACCCCCTGAAGAAACCTCACGTACCCCTGGGGGTACGCTTACCACTAATTGGGAACCACTGGTCTAAAATATATCTCCCTTTCACAAATCCTCAAATAGTCTTCTCCAACCTGAATGAACACCTTTCTTCCCTCCTCAGTTTTCTAACAAAGCCATAGAAATTTCGAGATGCATCATTTAATCTGCATCTATAAAATTCTTCAATAACCCATCTTTAACTTATCTCTGCACTGATATAAATTCACTGTTAACATTGGTCGGGGAAAAAAATCATTTGCATATTTTAGGATTTTAAATCCAAAAATGTACAGTTTTTCCACAACACATGGGAAGTTTACATTAAAAATGATCAACTGTACTTAAAAAAAAAAAATCAATATTTTATTACAATTGACTATGCATAATTTTTCTTGTAATTGTAAGAAAAGAAACAAAAAAACTATTCCTTTAAGCTATATTTAAACATGCATATCTACACTTTTTGTCAGTTAAACAGTTCTTCTCCTTGACACGCTTTCCATCTTCTGTTTCCCAACCGAGCATCCAGCAGTAATCAGCTAACCTGTTGATGTCCTAGTTTACTTGAAACTATCTCTCAGTATCACTTGCTTCCTGATTAAATGTTTCACCCTGTTCTTCACTATAGGCTCTTAAGTTTTTGGGAAAACAGTTAATAAGGAAGTGTAAGAAATTAACTTTTAAGTTCATGTTGAATCCCTGAGCTATATACACTGTTGGCATGTGCCATTATTATTATTAATTTTTAATTGCAATGGAGCTGACGCTCTGTTGGCAATTCCCCTAGTCATCTACTACACCTTTTAATATATTTTTTTATTTTATTTTATAACTGGGTTAAATTCCTCACCCATTTACTTTTTCATTTTACAAATTTTAATTTTAAATTCCTGAAGTGTTGGTTTTATAGAAAGGGTCCTTAGTATTCCTCAAAAACCTGTGCACTACATCTACAAAAGAGTTCCACAATTTTCTTTCTTTGTCTTTCATTGTTTCTGAAAAGAGCGAATCAGATAACAGTTATCAAATATCAGGGCCAGTAAAAACTCCGTCTTTCAACTTGGCTTCAAACAGTTATAGGAACTAGGAAACATTCCTGATCTTAAGGCAGTAATTTAATAAACTGCTTCCTAAGCTCCAATTTTATGTAAGTAGGTAAAAAACCCTTTTTAGGTGAAACCAAGGTTGTATTTATGACATATTTTTGCTGGGTGTTAAGAGACCTTAGGAGTGACCAGTCAGTTTTGGTCCAATGGAGGTCACTGGCTCAACTGTCCGACAAGCATATGAAGCAGGGATATTTTGTGTGACCGATCTACTAACCCAACAACATGGTTAGCATTTTGAAGTCTCCACAAACCATCCAGAGTAGTCTTGACAGTTAATTTTCTCAAAAATCATAGAGAAAACATTATAGTTTTCTTCCAAATACAAAGAGTATCCTAAAGAAAGCAATACAAATGAATTACCATTATGCAGCTTTGAGGCTTGTTTTAGACAAATCTAATAATAGGTGACACTCCGATGGATCATATTTTATACCAAAACACTTCATTATTCCTTGAAAATCATTACATATATAGATGTATATATCCTCTTTGGAGAAGAACTTAGTGAATCCCTTCTCTCGGTAGCAGAATGAAGTAGCAGAGTTTTATTTTTCAGTCTGAACCCTAGAAAGTCAGCTCCATCTTCAGAATGGCCTAAATCTCTAAATAGATCATTGAGCTCACTCTGAGAAAATTGTTTGGGTCCTTCATCAACAGAAAAATCTGAGCTAGATTTGTCCAGGTGAGATAATGTGTCTCCATCCTCAAGAGTCACTGCAAATATCATCAAAACTAGAAAATGGGTCTGGAACCAATTTTTCTGAAGTATGATGCACTAGATGAGTATTTTCAGTATTAGTCTTACACCTACTGAACAGAAATAACAAGTACTGTTGTTTTGCTGTACATGCCACATCATAGGAATGTCAAAACAGAATCAGTCCCCTCCCCCCCCTTAAACTGAAAATGAAGATCTTCCTCACATTTTCTACACACTTTGTGATTTGTCTTGATCACCAAGTTTGATCTTGGAGTAAGAAAAATAAACTTTCTTCACAAAATCACTAATGTTTCTTTGTAGACTTTTAACAGTGTATTACCCACAAATAAAATAAAAGTAGTCCGGAGAAATTACACAACCACTTGGAGACATAATACAGAATGAAAACATGCACAATCATGAATGAATGCAGGATGTAAACTGAATTTACAGTGTGAATCATCTTTCCCCAGTCTGCGATAGTAATCATCACATCCAGCATAAGCAGAGTTGTTCCAAATTATATTTTTCCCTTTGATTACTCAGCAGATGTGTGAATTTTAAAGCCTGTGACGTGTATAACCGTTTTAGTTTGTTCCTCAAATCCCCCACATTTTTAACTGACTTCAAAAAAAGGAGGAGGTTCTCAATTCATATGAATTCTTTTTGTATGTATGTTCAGCGATATCTTCGCCAATTTTGAACCGATTTAAATTAAATTTTCTTAGTGGATAGGGTAAACCTCCAAAGTGGTCCCATATGAATTTCATTGAGAAACCACCCCTTCCACCCCTTAATTTTTTTTTATACAAATCCACCTTTTTTATTTGATCTCGATGAAACTTTGGAAATACATAGCCAAAAATAAAGAGAAAAATACTGTCAACTTTTGGTTTAAAAAAATTGAACCCCTCTCCCCCTATCCACCCCCTTAATTTTTGGCAATTCTCTTTATTCAAAGCTACAGTCGACACCATTTAATTGATCTCCATTAAAGTTGGCAATTACATGTAGTTTTTCATGGAGAAGGTTTCTGACCAAAAAAATAAAAAAACCACCCCTTTCCCCTTTACACCCCTTAATTTTATAGAAACCTACATTTCTTATCTGATTTTTATTGAACTTTGCCCATGTATACTTTAAAATAAAGAGAAAAATCCTGTCAACATTTGGTCTGCCAAAGCTCAACCCCTCCTTCCTTCCACTCCTTTAATTATTGTCAATGTTCTTCATAAAAAGCTACACTCGACACCGTTTGACTGATTATCATCAAAGTTGGCATATACATGTAATTTTTCATGGAGAATCTGACCAAAAAATAAAAATAAATAAAAAACCACCACTCTCCCCTTTACACCCTTTAATTTTTATACAAACCCACATATTTTATCCGATTTCAATGAAAGTTTGGACATGTATAGTCAAAAATAAAGAGAAGAATACTGTCAACGTTTGGTTTGAGAAAACTGAAGCCCTCTCCCCCTATCCACCCCCTAAATTTTTACCAATGTTCTTTATACAAAGCTACAGTCGACAGCATTTAACTGGTATCCATTAAAGTTGGCATATACATGTCATTTTTCATTGAGAATGTTTCTGACCAAAAAAATAAATTAATACATAAACCACCCCATGTCTTCCTTTACACCCCTTAATTTTATAGAAATCTACATTTATTATCTGATTTTTATTGAACTTTGCCCATGTATACTTTAAAACAAAGAGAAAAATCCTGTCAACATTTGGTTTGCCAATGCTCAACCCCATTCCCTCCTTCAGCCCCATCATCTTTTGTCAATGTTCTTTATAAAAAGCTAGTCACGATTGTTTGACCGATTACCATGAAAGTTGCTGCTTATACGAATTTTTTCATGAAGAAGGTGTCCGACCAAAAGATCTAAAAACCACCCCACTTAATTTTTATACACAACCACAGTTTTTATCCGGTTTAGACAGAACTTAGCAAATTTTTACTATAAAGCAAAGAGAAAAATAATGCCAACTCTTGGTTTGCAAAAACTGAACCCCTCTCCCCGTTTCCATCCCCTTGATTTTTGTCAATTTCTTTTTAGAAAGCTACAGTCAACACCATTTGACCGACCTTTATGAAAGTTTGCACATATATATGTAATTTTTATGGATAAGATTTTTGACCAAAAAATCAAAAAAACTACCCTAGCTCCCCTTCCCTCAATATTTGTATGAAACCCACATTTTAATTCGATTCGGTGGAACTTCACATGCGTATACTTTAAAACAAATAGAAAAATACTGTCCACATAACTTTCACAAAAACGCAAACTCTATCCCTCTTTCTACCCCTATAATTACTGTCATTGATCTTTATATAAAGCTACTGTTTCTATCTGATTTTGAAGAAAGTATGCACATGTATATTTCAAAACAAACAGAAAAATACTGTCGACATTTGGTTTCGAGAAGCCCACCCTCTCTCCCCCTTAATCTAAACAAAGCTACAGTTTCTATCCGATGCTGAAGGAAATTTGCACACGTTTACTTTAAAACATACAGAACAATTTTGTTTAAATTAGGTTGCAGAAGCCCAACCGCTCTTTCCTTCTACCCCCCCCCCCCTCCTAATTTCCAATGTTCTTTATAGATACCCACAGTTTTATCAGATTTCCATGGAACGCTGCACATGTATACTTAAAAACAAAGAGAAACATACTGTCTATATTCTGTTTACAAAATCTTACCACTCACTCCCTTAACCCATTTCATTTTTGCGAATGTTCTTTACACAAAGCTACAGTTTTTATCTGGTTTCGATGGAAATTTACACATGAATACTTTAAAACAAAGAGAAAAATACTGCCCACACTAGCTTTACAAAAAACAAACTACTCTTGTCTCCACACCCCTTAATTGTTTTTTTATACATACCTACAGTTTTATCTGATATCAACAGAAATTTACACACGTATACCTTAAAGGCGGACTACATTTGGTATACAAAAGCCCAATGTTTCTTCCCCTTTACCCTCACCCCTTTTAATTTCCAATGTTCTTTACAAAAATCTACAGTTTTAAATCCAGTCAAAATCATTTAAGCTATTTTTAAGCCATGGCATAATATTTATAAAATAAATGTGTCATAATGTCTCAATATGTACAGGGTTCGGCAATAAAACCTCCCACATTTCACGTAGCCGGCGTGCGGGTTGTAGTGAGGATACTGATGTAGAGTGTGTATTGTTTTAAAGAGGTATACCTGCCATTTTTAGTGTGCGCCATGTCATGGCTTGGTGAGCATCGTGCTTTTGTTGTGGACGAATTTATTCGTAACAGTTGTTCTGAGATGATTCGAACTTGGCCTACATGATCGTGTCCCGGATAGAAAAACTATTCAACTGTGGGTGTCAAACTTTAGAAAGACAGGTTCAGCACTAAAAAAAAACCTACAGGCCGTCCTCGGACTGCAACAACGCCGGAAAATTTGGCGCGTGTGAGTGTGTCTATGCAACATTCACCAATCTTTGGGGATACTTAAAGCCTATAGTGTACAAACATCGTCCCACAACACTGCAAGCACTTAAAGAGGCCATTACCCAAGAATTGGCAGCCATTCCAAGAGAAATGACGCGAAAATGTATGGAGAACTTTCTGGATAGACTTTGTCAATGTGTCAACAATGGAGGGCAGATATAATTTTTAAAACCAAATAATTAAAAATGGCAAAGTATGTAATTTTCATAAATAAAAGTAATTATTCTCTATCATATTTAGTTTTTATGTGACAACACATTAAAATGAGGGAGGTTTTATTGCCGGACCCTGTACTTCAGATTTCAACTTGGATCCCAAGCTTTCACGTTGTGAAAACCAATTAAAAATCTATATTTTTCTGTGTGATTTATTGATTTCGTATGGCAGAAGAGATACAAAAACAGTAACTACATTAACTTACAATAAATATAACTATTGCTACAGACTGATGTCTAACGATTGCAGCCATTCAATTGCTTGTGTTGTTGCTTCGTGAATCTGATTCATTGTACCACTGAATCTCCTGAGAGGGCATTCCATGGTGATGTGGTGAATGGTTTGCTCATAGTTACCGCAGTCACAAGAAGGATTCTCTGTCATTCCCCACTTGTGCAACCAGTAGTTGCATCTACCGTGGCCTGTTCTCACTCGGTTCAGTGCCGGCCAGGTTTTCCCAGGAAGGTTGAATCCAGGAGGTTGTAGTGTAGGGTCTTGGATTAGTGCCTGTTTATCGGGGTTGGAATTTGTCCACTCAATGCACCATGCTTCGCCTATGTTGAAATTATTTTGGACCAACTCTTGACCAAACTTCCATGTTGAATATCTAGATTTTAGTCTATTTGGAGCTTTGTGTGTGCAGTCCTGATGAATCGGAAGTTGTGGAATAACTTAAGCATTTCTGCCATTCCTTTTTTAATGCCGCTTGTCTTCGGAGACTTGGTGGGGCGATGTTAGAGAGTACAGGCAGCCAGTCCTTAGGTGTAGATTTAACAGTTCCAGATATTGTTCTCATTGTGTCATTTAATTGAACGTCAATCTTTTTTGTGTGACTGCTGTTTAGCCATACTGGACTGCAATATTCGGCAGTTGAATATACCAGAGCAAGAGCTGATATTCTGAGAGCTGCGGCATGTGCTCCCCAACCCGTTCCTGAAAGTTTGTGAAGGATGTTATTTCCAGTTTTTACTTTTGCCACTGTTTTATGGATATGCTCCTTATATGTCAATGACCGGTCAAGAACCACACCTAGATATTTTGGATGAGGATTGTATTTAAGTAATTGGTCTCTGAATTTTATTTGAGATCTATAGTGAGCTTTTCTATTGTTTAGGTGGAATGAGCTGACCTCTGTCTTATTTGTATTCAGTTTCAGGCGCCAAGTGTTGAAGTACTCATTCAGTTTCTGAAGATCAATTGCGAGAATTTCTACAGATGTTTTGAAGTCGTTAGATTGTGCCAGAGCAAACAGATATATTCCAGAGACAGATTTCTATATATGGTATATATTAATGCCCAGATGTTACATATTTCGGTTATCGACCAGCAGCTTTAACAGATGTTATGATAAGATCGAAACATAGCCTGGATAAAAATGTAAACTGACATTCCTTAACACAGCATCCAATTAACCCCGTTCTGGAAGTTGTTGTGGTATATAAAGACAGAATTCTTCTTTGAAAGCAAGTGCTTTAATCTCTGAGCTACCAGGAAGTTCGCAAAATGGGAACTGCTGCGGCATATTTAAAATACAAAACAAACCATAATACCACTAAAAATTAAAAAATAAAATAATTGTTTAAACAAACATAAAAAATGCAAAAAAGCACTAAAAATTTTAAAATAACTTTATACCTTGATTAGGAAAAAGTAAATCTAAATGGACAATATTTTACATTACTGTCACTGAAATTTTTACATTAATTAGTTATTTTTGGAGTCGGTGCCAGCGAAAACAATAAAACCAAAAGATAAAAAACAATAATGAATAACAATAATACGTTAAAAAAATCATGTTACTGCTTACCTACAATTAATGCTAGAGACATGATTCAACAAAACTGAAACATACAGATGATTCGCCGATATTATACCAACTGTAAATCGTTTACTGCATGATGCAACCTACCAACTGACACTGTAGCGTCAAGGATATGCCTGGGTGACCAATAAGGCCGAGCCACAGATTAAAATACTGTTAATTTGTTTCCCTAAGCTGTCTCCCACAATAACACTATCTGCCTCACAACTGTAAAATATTGGGAATTATTGTTCGTACTCCCCGTTTTGCTTCTAACACCAAAAGAAGTTCAGTAATTCGATCTTCGTGATGTGACTCCAAAAATAACTAATTAATGTAAAAATTTCAATGACAGTAATGTAAAATATTGTCCATTTAGATTTACTTTTTCCTAAGCAAGGTATAAAGCAGGGGTGGCCAACCCGCGAGATTCATCATGCTTTTACAAAATATTTTTTATATTTCATTTTTAGTGTTATATATTTCTTTACAATGTGCATTTAGTATCATTATTACTATATTATCTATGTTTACATGTAAGTATAATAGTAAACATGATAATAACTCATGTTTCACCTCAAAAAAAGTCTCTAGTGGGGACATACAATTTTATATGTGGCCCGCGTAGTTATGAAGCACTTCCAAAGTGGCCCGCGAGATCATTTTGGTTGGCCATCCCTGGTATAAAGTCATTTTAAAATTTTTAGTGCCTTTTTAAGGCGGTTTTTATGTTTATTTAAAAAATTATTTTATCTATTTATATCCCTCTTGAGTGTCACTCTGAAAAATATGAAATTATATATGTAATCATTATTGAATATGTTTTATTTTTTAAACTCAATAATAGGATACCAGATTTCAGGTTAAAAAGAGAAATTTTACACTTAATTAAACTAAAAACATGAGTTTTGCAAGAAATACTGATATGATGGATTTTTTAATATATTTTTTCCCAGTTTGAGTGAGTAAAAATCTACAAGAAACAGTCAAAAAATTCCTATGTAGTTTCTTGGTTACTGACCTATGAAATTTTCCCAACTGACATTCTCTTTCTTAACTCTGTTGAGTTTTTCTCTTACAATTCTCTTCAGACTCCTCACCTCCATATTGCCGCATGAACGCCAGTGTCCCGTCTGCCAGCATGGCGCAGCGGGTAGCGTCACGAATTGCGGTACGAAGGTCGCCGGTTCAATCCCGCCCACTGACAAAAATTATTTAATTCTGTTTATTATTTCCAGAAGGATTCTACATGTTTCCTAGGTCACTTGTAACTTCTACACATTTCATTTGTTAACTACTCTTGTAATCTCTAGTACGTTCTATCTGTGTATAAATAGAAGAGCATTCTGCCCAAGAGGCAGTCAGTGCTGGCGTGTAGTTTGAGTTCTCAATAAACCTGTTCTCAGTTTTAAGTGCTGTGTTCATTGACAAGTAACCTTCGAATTCACACCTGTCCCAGTTCCAATGCGACATAGTTTGGTGGAGACGCCGGGTACCCTGTGCAACAGCTGCATCGTCGTGGCTCCGATTAGGCAACGTAAAAGTCGCCGCCTACACGGACTGGAACCGGACTACAAAGGATATACTCAGTACGTCCTTCCGAAAGTCCGCGTCATTAGGAAACCCATGGCGGCAAGCCAGCTGCACATTCGACACCCATCGGTGTTCTCTGGAGACGCTGGACAGGGATCCTAAACAAATGGCTAAAAGGGTTCGACCGAGTCGCCAAGTACAACAGGTGGGATCATACCATGTGCTTGGCAAATGTTTATTTCTATCTGGACGGAACCGCCCAGCAGTGGTTCGAGAACAACGAAGAAAAACTGAATAACTGGGAAATGTTCCAGACGGAACTTAAGAAAACGTTTGGGGACCACCAGCGACAAATCCGCTCGGCGGAAGAACAACTGAAGAACCGGGCCCAACGACATGGGGAGCCGACGCAATCTTACATACAGGATGTTTTGGCCCTATGCAACGTAGTCAACCCGAATATGACTGAAGCCGACAAAATCACGCACCTAATGAAAGGTATTGCAGAAGACATGTACCAAGCTCTTCTGATAAAAGACGTCGCTACGACGGAAGAGTTCATCAAGTGGTGCCAGCGGATTGAGGAGATGCAACAAAGGAGGGTTGGGCGAAAGAAGTATGACAGACTTCCCAACGTAGTCCCTATGGCAGTTGTGGAAGACCAGCACGACTTTGCGTCTCTCATACGACAAATTGTGAGAGAAGAATTACAACAGTTCATGGCAGCTGGGACTCTTGAACCGAGTGAGCATCAGATCATGGCCATGGATGTAAGCCCAGTGGGTCATGAAGGAGCCGACGCGGCGGAAAAAGAGGTATTTCAGACAATAGCTCCTGTCTGCCGAGCCAATCGCACTCGACGTGAAGAATGGCCTCGCCCTGATATGACGTATGCTGCAGCTGCCAAACGGCAGCCTAGGAACCGGCCGACACGGCCACAACCAAATCCTCCGGCACCTATGACGTCCCGCAGACGAACGGACGTCTGGAGGACAGAAGACAACGCGCCAGTATGTTTCCACTGTGGGCGCCCTGGACATGTCATACGCTACTGCAGAGAGAGAAGACGAGTATTTGACGATTATTTTGCCGCAAGACGTCCGCCATCCGAACAGTTCTACCCCAGGCAGCCACCCGCTGACGAGTTCGGTCGACCTACGGGAAGAAGCCCATCGCCGTACCCTAGACGAGGTCGATCCCCGACGCGCCGCTGCCGTTCATCGTCGCCGGACAGAGCTACCAGCCGCTCCCCTAGCCGCCGCACGCAGGAAAACTAAGCAAGGCGACCATCTACGGAGGTGAGGCCGCCGCAGATGAAAATCCTCCATGGATGACAGTCACTAAGATGTCGGGAAATCTCATCAACGTTATAATCGACGGCCAACCTGTCCGGGCGCTGGTTGATTCAGGAGCTTCTTTCTCCGTATTGTCGGACAATTATCGTCGCACACTAAAGAAGACAATGTTCCGTGATACGGGGGCAACTGTGCTAAAGGTCGCAAATGGAAAGTACGTCCAGCCAGCTGGAGCTTGTGTCGCGAGAATAACCATCAACAACAGGACCCAGCCAGTTGAATTTGTCATTTTAACAGAATGTAGTCATAATGTCATCCTTGGATGGGACTTCCTTAAGGCATCCCAAGCTGTCATTGACTGTGGAACGTCTGAGCTGCAAATTGAAGAAGTCGTTGCGACGGGTACACGTAACACAGAATCTTCTGGGAAGTTATTCGCCGTTGACAACGTGACAATCCCGCCGTTCGCAATGAGAAGAGTCCCAGTCAAAAACACGGACGACCGCAACCTTGAAGTGCTTGTCGATAGTAGAAAGTTTATTAGGCTCACGAAAGAAATCTACATACCAGCGGCTATCATAAGCATTATCGGTGGTCGAGGAGACATTTGGATCACCAACTGTCACGAGCAGTCACAAATTATCCCCAAGGGAATGTGCATAGGGACAGCTGAACCAGTCCAGGAGGGCGAGCTCAACGTCATTAACGAAGATCCATGCTCTGTTACTAGTACCGACAACACGCTGGAGGAAACAACTATGGAACTGCCAATAGGGTCCGGCCTGACCAAGGAACAACACCACCGGGTGTTAGCTATACTACGCCAATTCTCTGGTGTATTCACACCCCAGCAAAAAAAGGTCAACGAAACGGCCCACGATAAAGCATCGTATCAATACTGGGGATCATCCGCCCATTAGCCAGCGCTCGTACCGATTGTCACCAGTCGAAAGGCGAATAATTCGAGAGGAAGTGGAGAAGATGTTGCATAATGACATTATTCAACCTTCGGAGAGTCCTTGGTCATCTCCGGTGGTCCTCGTAAAGAAGAAGGATGGTACGTGGCGATTCTGTGTCGACTATCGGCGGCTGAACAAAATCACAAAGAAAGATGTCTACCCACTGCCGCGCATCGACGACGCCTTAGACTGCTTGAAAGGAGCTACATACTTCTCAACCATGGACATGCAGACAGGCTACTGGCAAATCGAGGTTGACGAAGCTGACAGAGAAAAGACGGCTTTTATTACACCTGATGGCCTCTATGAATTCAAAGTAATGCCATTCGGATTATGCAACGCTCCGGCCACATTCGAACGCATGATGGACAACTTACTTCGACACCTTAAGTGGACGACGTGTCTTTGTTATTTAGATGACATTGTTGTTTTCTCGAAAACATTTGAAGAACATCTGAGTCGCCTGTCAACGGTGCTGAAGTGTGTTCAGACTGCAGGACTCCGCCTCAATCCGAAGAAGTGCCTCTTCGTCGCCAGAGAGATAAAAATCCTGGGGCACCTGGTCAACGGAGATGGCGTCCGCGCTGATCCAGATAAAGTAAGGGCAGTCATGGAATTTCCAACTCCTCAGCACATTCGTGATGTGAGAAGCTTTCTTGGGCTGTGCTCATACTTCCGGCGTTTCATAAAAGGATTCTGTAACATGGCACGTCCACTGCAAGAACTTTTGCAGGGAGACGCCAAGTTTTACTGGGATGAAACTAAAGAAAGATCTTTCCAGGCACTTAAGGAGGCTCTAACTTCCGCACCAGTTCTAGCCTTATACGACGAGAATGCAGAAACTGAACTTCACACTGACGCCAGCGGTTATGGGATCGGTGCAGTGCTTGTGCAAATTCAGGAAGGTGCTGAGAAGGTGATAGCCTATGCATCAAGAGTATTCTCTAAGCCCGAGATAAACTACTCTACAACCGAGAAAGAATGCCTCGCAGTTGTCTGGGCTATCAACAAGTTTCGTCCGTATTTATTCGGCAAACCTTTCACCGTCGTAACAGACCACCATTCTTTATGTTGGCTAACCAGCTTGAAGGATCCATCAGGTCGACTAGCAAGATGGGCACTTAGACTTCAAGAGTACGACGTCACGGTGGTATTCAAAAACGGACGCAAACACAAGGATGCCGACAGCCTTTCAAGGAATCCTTTAATAGAACACAACAGCATGAATGGAATTTCAGCCCTCGCTGAATTAGGTGACGTTGCAGCTGAACAGAGGGAAGATTCAGAGTTATTAAGAACCATAGACGCCTTGGAGAAAGGAGAACCGGCCAAAGGAGGGTTTCAATTGATAGATGGGACATTGTATAAGAACAACTACGATCCACTAGGCCCCAAGTGGCTTCTGGTCGTTCCAGCTCATCTCCAGCCAGCTATTCTCAAGTATTTCCACGACGCTCCAATATCCGGTCATCTGGGATTTGTGAAGACCCTGGACCGAATCAGACGCAGGTATTACTGGAAGGGTCTCTACCGATCTGTCAAGCATTATGTGAGTCACTGTAAAGAGTGCCAGCGACGGAAACATGTGCCGCAATTACCTCCAGGTCATCTAGTACCAATTCCACCTGCAGCAGTTCCATTCCACCGAATTGGGATCGACCTTTTGGGGAGGTTCCCGAAGTCGACAACCGGTAACCGATGGATAATAGTCTGCACCGACTACCTCACGCGCTACGCTGTCACCAAACCTGTGCCGACTGCAGAAGCTCCAGAGGTTGCAAAATTTCTAGTAGAAGACATTATTTTGAAGCATGGAGCACCACGTGTGATGATATCCGATCGTGGAAAGGTATTCCAGTCAAGACTAGTATCAGAGGTCATGTCAAGATGCGACGTTGTCCACAGGATGACAACTGCATACCACCCTCAGACAAACGGTCTCACAGAACGCTTCAACAAGACATTAGCCGATATGCTGTCGATGTATGTGGATGTTGAGCAGAAGGATTGGGATACAATACTGCCAGTGGTCACATTTGCTTATAATACAGCAAGGCAAGATACGACAGGCTTCACTCCGTTTTTTCTGCTCCATGGCCGTGAAGCTGAGACCACAATGGATACGCTGTTCCCATTCCAGCCGGACGACACTCAGGATGACTATATAAAACAGCTCATTACCAGGGTCGAAGAAGCAAGACAGCTGGCTCGCATACGAACACTGGCCACCCAGGAGAGGGACCGTCAGCGGTATGACGGCAAGCACCGACCTGTTGCGTACAACCCAGGAGATCTCGTATGGATTTTTACCCCTGTCCGGAAGGTTGGGCTATCAGAAAAGTTACTGAAGCGGTACTTTGGTCCGTATCGTGTCATACGCCGCCGGTCAGACGTCACATACGAAGTCGAGGATTATGAGCCGTCTTCGAAACGACGAAAGCGAAGGGACATTGTTCACGTCCTCCGCATGAAGCCTTACTACAATCCTGACGAGCAGCTAGGCACAACCAGCTTCTTGTTCAAGGACTCTGAGGACGGTTTGGATACTGAGGAAGTCGGACAGGAAGATAATAGTACAAACAGGAGGGGCCCTCCAGAACTGCCATACAGAGGACCCACGACAAGATCAAGATCCAGGACACTTCAGCGTGCCCCAAAAGAAATCTAACAGCGGGACGCTGTTTTCCTCAGGAGAGGGAGCAATGCCGCATGAACGCCAGTGTACCGTCTGCCAGCATGGCGCAGCGGGTAGCGTCACGAATTGCGGTACCGAAGGTCGCCGGTTCAATCCCGCCCACTGACAAAAATTATTTAATTCTGTTTATTATTTCCAGAAGATTCTACATGTTTCCTAAGGTCACTTGTAACTTCTACACATTTCATTTGTTAACTACTCTTGTAATCTCTAGTACGTTCTATCTGTGTATAAATAGAAGAGCATTCTGCCCAAGAGGCAGTCAGTGCTGCGTGTATGTTTGAGTTCTCAATAAACCTGTTCTCAGTTTAAGTGCTGTGTTCATTGACAAGTAACCTTCGAATTCACACCTGCCCGGTTCCAACGCGACAATATTCTCTCTATAACATGGGAAAGATTAAACTGATATCTGTGTTATTCATTTTTAAAATAAGTTTCCCTGTTTTGACTATGCAACTCTGTTCATATTCAGTTTTCTAAAATGTATACATTAGAATACAGACAAACTGTATGTCAAAACACAATGCATGATTTATGCTTCAATATCCACCTACACTTCTTGCCATGAGCACCTCCTGTTAACTGCTAGCCACCATCATGCAGCGACCTCACTCTATTGTTGAAGAAGTGATTAAACCCGAAATTTTTACACTCGATGTATGAATGTGTCTATCTGTGTTTTGACATTGTTGTAGCCTTAAACTTTGGTAAATAGTAGTTATTCTCCTATCCAAATGTTTAATTTATCCCGCTTTATACCACCTTTGTTCCTTACAATTAAAGAAAGAGATCTTAAATGTATGTTTCTGGAACAAACACTTGTATATCACTTTTAGCAGACATATTTTTTTACTTACTGAGAAGGATCAGTTTTTGAGGCAACTGCTGATAACAGTAAGCAGATACATGGGAGTATCAAACAGCTTTAGTTTGTAAAGAATACTAGGATGCCATACTCTTTCTCAGAGACTTGTGCAACATCAACGAAGAGGGCTAGTCTCTTTTACTTTCAAAGCCTTTATAATATGTACTGACAGAAAGATTACTCTCTGAATCAGCATCATCAAGAGTGACACGATACATGGCCCCAGTGACACACAAAAATGCAATTCTTTTTTGTGAAGGATCTCCACAGCGAACAGTATTATAGCCCCCCCATATACGAGGGGGTAATCAGAAACTAAGCTACCTGGAAAGAAATTAGTGTCGAGTGGTAATTCCAAGACAAGTGGTTGGCAAGCGTGCAGAGTTTCAGCCACCCGTCATCTACAGCGCTAGTTGTAGGTAACACAAATGATGACTCATTTGGAAAACTAGTATCAGTAGAAATCTGCCCACTTATTCAATTCTGTGGGGCAAAACATGTAACCGCAGCTGAAATTCACCGGCAGCTGTAGAGGTTTACGGACAGACTGTTACGTCTCACCAACTTGTCGCAGAATGGTGTCAAAAGTTTGAGGTCACCGATGAGGATTGCAACTGAAGCATTTCACTGTGACATCATAGACCACATTCTTCCTATGGCATGGACCTCGCTTCAATTAAGGAGCACCTAGGAGGACGACAATTTGCTTCCGACGAGGTGAAACATTTGCGACAATGTGACCAATACGCAAACAGGATTTTTAGAAGGGGAGATATTCAAACTCATCCCAAGAAGTGACAAGTGCCCAAACCGATATGGTGACTATGTCAAAAAATAACCTGTTACATGTACTATCAGTTGGCTGTATTGGTTGTATGAAATAAAATTTACACATTTCACTTCAGTTTTGTTACCTTAGTTTCTGATCTCCTCTCGTAATGCAATGCAGCTTGCAAGATGAAATTACAATAAACACTCTGACTATGAAAGAAACTTTAAATGTACACTACTTAATGGGCATTGTATCTTAACTTCAGTTTTGATAACACAAAAGAGTAAAAAATACCTCATACTAATCATGGGGTCAACGACTGTTCATGCTCAAAACCTAGTCAAAATTCTACATGTAGGCCAACAAAAATGGATACTTATTTCTCAAGACATATACTTAATTTCTTCTGCAGTGTGGCATCATATACAAATAAAACCTACCATATTTTACTCCTAGAGTGGGGACTGTATAATATTTGAAATTCAATCAAAATCAAACTGATTGAAAGAAAAATGGACTCTAATTTGTGCCAAAAGTACCCCAAACTCATTTTTATTAAAAAAAAAACTTAATATTCATTACATTTCCTCAGTAATAGCCTCACATTTATAGACATCTCATTTTGTTGCTACATCAAAATAAACATACCCTATTTCAACCACAGGACCACAGGCTATACACTAATAGAAACCCCATTAGATTTAACTTAAAAAGTTATATTGTATTTACTATCTTTGCAATGCCACATAAAAATGAAGCTTATTCTATTGAGCAGTGGGACTGCACATTAATCAAAATGGGACCAATAGTTTTTGTGTGACTCCTGTTCATCCCAACTTGCAGACAGGTGGGTACAAATTTAGAAATACAGCGGATTGATTCTACCTGTAACTTAACTAATAGTGCCAAAACACATTTAAAACACAGAAAAGAAATTTGCACAACCATATACCCATTTTTAAAAGCAATTTATGGGAAAGTCATAATGCAGCTAACAAAAATGTAAGAGGCTATTTAAATACAAGCTGCAAGTAATGATTTGAAAAAGGCAGAGATTTTAGTAACTGGTTCAGTGAAAGCATTAGGGACAATGAATCAGAAAACAGGAGGGTCTAATACGGAAAACGAGCTTAACAACACAATTAGAAATGACGATAGTAAAAAATTTGAATCCATCCTAAGGAAATCGTGAAGGAAATAAGAAGCTGGAAAAAAAATAAAGGGGCTGGAATATTACTACAGATATCTTAAAGATAGCCAGATGTGACATTGTACCTTATCTTGAAATATTATTTAAATTGAGTCTAGACACTTGCTGCTTACCACAGGACTGGAAAAGTGCAATAGTAGTACTGGTACATAAAGGAGGGTGAGAAATAGAGTTGAGAATTACAGGCCAATCAGTTTGACATCAGTTGTAGGTAATTAATGGAAGATTGATATGCAACCACATCAGAAATAATGTGAGTAGTGTTGTAAAAAAATGGTTTTTTTCTGATTTGAAAAAAAAAAAAAACATGGAAAAAAACATGAAAAAGCATGTTTTTTTTTCTGGGACATGTTTTTTCATAACTACTAAATTTCATATTTTTAAGGCATTTATCGTTTAATATGACTGTTTTAGAGTTTATACTAAAAACTTATCTTAATTTTTAAATCTACTATATTTTTCTGGTTAAAGAGAAAAAAAAAATTACAAAAATATTGGCAACATTGACTGAAGTGTTCTTTTACGAACAGGGATTCCCGAATAGGCTAGGTTGCAAGAGAAGGAATCCCCGTTGTTTGGATGATACTCACTATTTGAACAAGTGCTGCCAGCCCTACAAATTTATCTGTAGACCTACGAATCTTTTCAAAAAATTGGAATTATAAATTTATCAACGGTTTTTTGCCTCTTTTTATTACTTATTGTGCTTTCCTTATATTCATATACTTGTTTAACTCGCATCATATAGTGATACTCATCATTAAATTGTCAGTTATTATGATCATTTCCTTGCAACTGTTGGCATAAACCAACGATTGAAAAGAAATAAAGCTCCTATTTGTATGATAATAGATTTAAATCAAACTTAAAAGACCGTAATACAGAAACTATCGTCGCAGTCTTTATGCACAGTGCGTACTTTGCTCACAATTTAAAATTTCCATCTCAAATCTTTTGTGTACAATACAACAGTAAAAGAAAATGTAACTATTTCTGAAGTTATGGATCTAGAGGAGACAAAAGAAGAAACAGAAAATTCTGACTCCGACCACACTAGTGTTGGTATTACTGATACTAGTGAATGTTGTACTGACCAAGAGGATGGATAAAGAATTATGTTACCTATATAGATACATTTATGAATCATTATGTAAGACGTTATATGATTTAGTAACATTTAAAACACAATGTGAAATGTAACTTCCGAAATAAAACTATAATCTATCAAATATATTGTTTTCTGAAAAAAAAAAAATTAGAAAAAAACCAGGGTGCTAGGTTTTTTTACATGTTTTTTTTTCACAAATCTGAAAAATATAATATATTTCTTTTTTCAATTTGCAACACTATATGTGAGGAACTAAGTGGTTTTCAAGCAGGCAACATGGTTTCAGGCAAGGATATTCATGCGAATCTCAGTTGGTGGGATATATGCAAGATATTTCAGATGAA
>CM061920.1:248087896-248244737 GCA_031002005.1 Vandiemenella viatica | reverse complement strand
AAGAAGGAAGGAAGGAAGGCAAGGAAGAAAGAAGTAAGGAAGAACGAAAGTAAGGAAGAAGAAAGAAAGACAGAAAAGAGAGAGGAGAGAGATAAAGAGAGAAAGAGAGGAAGACAGAATTAGAGAAATAGAGAAATAAAGAATAGAGAAATATAGAAAGAATAAAGAAATAAAAAAATAAAAAAAATTATCGAAGGCTAGATAAAACGCGAAGGAGAATCTTTAATGACAGTCCAACGTATTACCAGAATTTCGCAAGTGGTTATAATCCTAAACATCACCACTATTTGTAAACTTTTACACTGTTATTGCTATTGTACAACTCCGGAGTTGCGTCCCGAGTCCCAAGCGGTAGTATCACGGACTTAAATTGAAGGTCCCTTCGGTCAACTCGCTTTGAGATCGTTTTACTCAATGTAGGTTCTTTTGCTGCCGAAATGTTACATTCATCCTTGCGTGCAACTAGCAAAGTGAGCAGAAATTAGTTTAGCAAATAAAATCAGATAGGAACGATTTAAGTTAACTTTAACGAAATCAATTAACCCGCAACACAACTTACAAAAAACATAGATCAATACGTGAAGCACTACCTGAAATTTCTCTGATTCATTCAAGAACGATTCTAATGAAAATCTTATATAGCATCAGTTTGCTCCCAGTCAACAGAGTGCATTAGCCGGGCCCTGCACAAGTCACACTGTTGCATCTTCGCAACATTGGGATTAACTCGTTGAGGGCAAGGCGACAAGGGCACTCCCTCGCAAGGATCATGAGGGGGTATTTGTAGGACTGGTCGTTCAAGTGTACCCTATAATGAGTCCATCAGAGCACACTAAGAGCTTCCCACAGGTACGGAGTGCTGACCCAATTTCCCAATACTGGTGTGAAACAACTAACTTTCAACAGGTTGAATCGTTAACGATTATGCTACAGGAGTCCGAATGAAGGGCATTCGAAAGACACTCCAGGTGACTATGTTCAATGTAATATTTAAAATACCCATCCGCGATTCCTGTCAGCATGATCTATAGGTACTTCTCGTTCTCACCTGAAAGACTCACACCACACAAGAGGTTGTGGTTTGGTCGAAATGCAGCCTGACTGATACGCTTTTGTAAAACATCAGGGACGATGCATTTAGTTTTATAATTTACGCGATGTAGCATTAGTTTATGAATTACTCTAATTCCCTTTGATTTGAATAACTGATGTCATTATTTCAGTCGCATACAAGCATTACAGTGGGCCAAGTTTCGATGACGATTGTGAATGTGCAGCATGTGACAGAACGGAAAATTAGTCATAAAGGTGATTAGGTGAATTGCAATTTTATTGAATCCTTGTTCTATCCTTATTAACTTAACAGCATCTTAGATAATGCTAAATCTTATTTCTCATAGACATTGCTTCACTTACTCATATCACAAAAATAAAACCCTTCTAAATAACATTTTTTTTTTACTTCGCACAATAATTAATAATAAGAGTAGATTCCACTTACTGTGGTTTGAACAGCAGCCAAATTGTACACACGTTCCACAGGGATATTATTCATTAATTTTCATATTACATCAAATTATATCGTATTTCGGTCAAGAACTTCGAGCGTAATATTTGAATTACAGTACCGTGCAGTTATATTATTTGTACCTGGAAAACAACAGCTCTCTGAAACGACGAGCAGACTAACTATCCCGTTGATATGAAGTCTTCACGGTTCTCTGCCGTATGTGTTGAAGAAAGACAACACGAGCTTTCGGTGGCTAGCTCTGCCGCCATCTTCAGGTATGATGTTATGCAGAGCTGCACTGGTATGGTGTTCCCTGCATAACATCATACCTGAAGATACCGGCAGAGCTAGCCGCCGAAAGCTCGTTGTTGTCTTTCTTCAATACTACACGGCGGAGAACACGTGAAGACTTCATATCATCGGTACGCCATGAAAGTCTTCTTCTCACATAAGTATCCCGTTGTCCATGCTGTTCTTTGCATTTTGAACGATGGTAGATGTGTCGCAGGATCAGTACTGTTTCAGATTCTTTGAACTTCACAATCTTCTAAAGTTGGATTCAAAGACAGCACTATTCTTATTTCTCCCAAATGTGACTACGTTAAGTGTTGCTGAATGTTGCACCTAATCATCTCTACGTTTGACGGAACATACACACCATTAAACATACGTTCCTGATGTCCTGATGTCCAGCCGTATTATCGATACTAAAACATGCGGTTGCAACTCGTAACTCGTGGAAGTGTGGTTTATGCACTCATTAAAGCTAAGTACTACTTTATCTAATCTGTGCTTTTCATTTCACGATAGTGACAAAAGGAACCGAATATTACTAGCTGGAGGCTGCGTGGAATCTGAATTTCACTACCCACGATGCATCAATACTACTCAACGTCGATCTGACATTGGAAGCTTCCGAAAGAATTAAACGATGTCTCAGCGATCATTAAAGAAGAAACCAACTACACTCGAACAGAGTTTTTATTCTCAGAATTTGCCACTGTTCACTTCAGTTTTCTTTTCTGTGAGAGAGGAAATATTTTTTGGTGAGTGTAACATCAAACTTGCTTAGAGCAATGGTAGTTTATACTGCTTCTCTCTTGCAAGCTTATAATGTGAATATTATTTTTAACCTGTTATATCTTCTAGTTTTACTTTCTGCAGAGATATAGTTAAAATCTTTTGAGATATGCTTGCAAATGATAGGACTGCATCTATTAATTTATTCCTTGTCTTAATTTTTTCGTCTTAGTGCTTGTACTTATTTTGCGTGTATAATAGCTAGTAACAATCCTTGTTGGCTCTATTAAAAAAAAAAAAAAAAAAAAAAAAAAAAAAAAAAAAAAAAAATGTTTTAAAATTAAAAGCTTTTATAGCACAAAAAGTCGGCAAACTTTAATTCCGGTTAATCTAGTGACTGCTAAAATGTAGTGTAGTGTAGTGTGTGTTGTTGCTTCTACTTAATTCGAAACTTCCTAGTGATATAACAAAAGTCAAATGCGTTTGGTCCAGAGCACGTGGCGTATGATGGTTGCATCCCGCAGGCGCTCTGTCGACTTCTTCCTTGGTGAAGGCGGCCCTGTACCAGAAGATGCACGGACGCTCCAGTCGCTGCCCTTCATCCAGAGGACGGTGCACAAGGGAGCCGCAAGGAGAACCAATCGACTCAGGGTGTGAGTACAATCACTGCTTCAAAAACACAGCATCTCCTTACGTTCATGTTGCGTGATATAAAAATCGACGAAAATTAATAAATAATACTTTTTATTTTCATCAGCACTTCTTAGTAAGTGTTTCCTGGTATTTGAATCAACAGTATAGTCTATGATTCGTCGGCTTTTCCGTTGAATATATATTGTAGTTTTAATGTCCTTCAAAGTATTTTTTCACTAAAATATGTTTTGATAGGTTTTTTTTTTTTACGTCTTTATTCTGTTAATTTTAGTGTTATTTTTTAAGTTTAATAGGACACTTATTTCCATAGTAGTGATAACTACGGTCATTGCAGACACAAATGGACCACATAGTTTAAGTGTCTCGTTTGATTGGCTAATATCACCTGTTCAGGAAGTTAAAAGCTGGATTCACTTTTCCACCTTACGCTATACAGTCTTTAGAAAAAAAAATTAACATTTTCTAATTTTTATTTGGTTGTTTTAATTTAGTCACTTAGTATTACTTTAATTCTGTCACATACTTTTGAAACACAATTCATACGCTCCATGTTGTTTTTAAAATTCGCTTCTAACATTAAATTTTCTGACATTACTCTATCAACATCGGAGCTAGTTTTGTTGACTTAAAATTTCATTGATGATTTGTGTTTACAGCCATTCCTTCAGTTTCATTGGCTAATATAAACTCAATATATAGTGACTATTTTCATGTAGTTCTTCCAAAGAAATGAAAAAGTCGTTTCTAATTGTGCTCTGTAACTCAAAATTACACTGTTCCGTTAGAGTCTGCTACCATCGCATTATTTCATTCTATAACAGTTTTGAATATTCATCGTTGAAGGTAGTGAAGGTGAGTAATAGATGTGTGAACTTTAAGATCACTGTGCTCCAACTGTTTCTTCGATATATTTTCTGTTATTATCTGCAGTTATAGTTTTCCTAGCCGGTTCCCATTCATCGTTCGAATGATGTCAAAATACTTTTAGAATACAAACAGTCTTTGACATTATCCTGAGAATTTGGTAAAGCAATAACATGTCCCATAATACGGATACGAACCACAAAGCTCTTATTGACAAGCAGAAATATTTGCCGCATGACGCCAGTGTACCGTCTGCCAGCATGGCGCAGCGGGTAGCGTCACGAATTGCGGTACCGAAGGTCGCCGGTTCAATCCCGCCCACTGACAAAAATTATTTAATTCTGTTTATTATTTCCAGAAGATTCTACATGTTTCCTAAGGTCACTTGTAACTTCTACACATTTCATTTGTTAACTACTCTTGTAATCTCTAGTACGTTCTATCTGTGTATAAATAGAAGAGCATTCTGCCCAAGAGGCAGTCAGTGCTGCGTGTATGTTTGAGTTCTCAATAAACCTGTTCTCAGTTTAAGTGCTGTGTTCATTGACAAGTAACCTTCGAATTCACACCTGCCCGGTTCCAACGCGACATAGTTTGGTGGAGACGCCGGGTACCCTGTGCAACAGCTGCATCGTCGTGGCTCCGATTAGGCAACGTAAAAGTCGCCGCCTACACGGACTGGAACCGGACTACAAAGGATATACTCAGTACGTCCTTCCGAAAGTCCGCGTCATTAGGAAACCCATGGCGGCAAGCCAGCTGCACATTCGACACCCATCGGTGTTCTCTGGAGACGCTGGACAGGATCCTAACAAATGGCTAAAAGGGTTCGACCGAGTCGCCAAGTACAACAGGTGGGATCATACCATGTGCTTGGCAAATGTTTATTTCTATCTGGACGGAACCGCCCAGCAGTGGTTCGAGAACAACGAAGAAGAAAACTGAATAACTGGGAAATGTTCCAGACGGAACTTAAGAAAACGTTTGGGGACCACCAGCGACAAATCCGCTCGGCGGAAGAACAACTGAAGAACCGGGCCCAACGACATGGGGAGCCGACGCAATCTTACATACAGGATGTTTTGGCCCTATGCAACGTAGTCAACCCGAATATGACTGAAGCCGACAAAATCACGCACCTAATGAAAGGTATTGCAGAAGACATGTACCAAGCTCTTCTGATAAAAGACGTCGCTACGACGGAAGAGTTCATCAAGTGGTGCCAGCGGATTGAGGAGATGCAACAAAGGAGGGTTGGGCGAAAGAAGTATGACAGACTTCCCAACGTAGTCCCTATGGCAGTTGTGGAAGACCAGCACGACTTTGCGTCTCTCATACGACAAATTGTGAGAGAAGAATTACAACAGTTCATGGCAGCTGGGACTCTTGAACCGAGTGAGCATCAGATCATGGCCATGGATGTAAGCCCAGTGGGTCATGAAGGAGCCGACGCGGCGGAAAAAGAGGTATTTCAGACAATAGCTCCTGTCTGCCGAGCCAATCGCACTCGACGTGAAGAATGGCCTCGCCCTGATATGACGTATGCTGCAGCTGCCAAACGGCAGCCTAGGAACCGGCCGACACGGCCACAACCAAATCCTCCGGCACCTATGACGTCCCGCAGACGAACGGACGTCTGGAGGACAGAAGACAACGCGCCAGTATGTTTCCACTGTGGGCGCCCTGGACATGTCATACGCTACTGCAGAGAGAGAAGACGAGTATTTGACGATTATTTTGCCGCAAGACGTCCGCCATCCGAACAGTTCTACCCCAGGCAGCCACCCGCTGACGAGTTCGGTCGACCTACGGGAAGAAGCCCATCGCCGTACCCTAGACGAGGTCGATCCCCGACGCGCCGCTGCCGTTCATCGTCGCCGGACAGAGCTACCAGCCGCTCCCCTAGCCGCCGCACGCAGGAAAACTAAGCAAGGCGACCATCTACGGAGGTGAGGCCGCCGCAGATGAAAATCCTCCATGGATGACAGTCACTAAGATGTCGGGAAATCTCATCAACGTTATAATCGACGGCCAACCTGTCCGGGCGCTGGTTGATTCAGGAGCTTCTTTCTCCGTATTGTCGGACAATTATCGTCGCACACTAAAGAAGACAATGTTCCGTGATACGGGGGCAACTGTGCTAAAGGTCGCAAATGGAAAGTACGTCCAGCCAGCTGGAGCTTGTGTCGCGAGAATAACCATCAACAACAGGACCCAGCCAGTTGAATTTGTCATTTTAACAGAATGTAGTCATAATGTCATCCTTGGATGGGACTTCCTTAAGGCATCCCAAGCTGTCATTGACTGTGGAACGTCTGAGCTGCAAATTGAAGAAGTCGTTGCGACGGGTACACGTAACACAGAATCTTCTGGGAAGTTATTCGCCGTTGACAACGTGACAATCCCGCCGTTCGCAATGAGAAGAGTCCCAGGTCAAAAACACGGACGACCGCAACCTTGAAGTGCTTGTCGTAGTAGAAAGTTTATTAGGCTCACGAAAGAAATCTACATACCAGCGGCTATCATAAGCATTAATCGGTGGTCGAGGAGACATTTGGATCACCAACTGTCACGAGCAGTCACAAATTATCCCCAAGGGGCAATGTGCATAGGGACAGCTGAACCAGTCCAGGGGAGCGAGCTCAACGTCATTAACGAAGATCCATGCTCTGTTACTAGTACCGACAACACGCTGGAGAAAACAACTATGGAACTGCAATGAGGGTCCGGCCTGACCAAGGAACAACACCACCGGGTGTTAGCTATACTACGCCAATTCTCTGGTGTATTCACACCCCAGCAAAAAAAGGTCAGACGAAACGGCCCACGATAAAGCATCGTATCAATACTGGGGATCATCCGCCCATTAGCCAGCGCTCGTACCGATTGTCACCAGTCGAAAGGCGAATAATTCGAGAGGAAGTGGAGAAGATGTTGCATAATGACATTATTCAACCTTCGGAGAGTCCTTGGTCAATCTCCGGTGGTCCTCGTAAAGAAGAGGATGGTACGTGGACGATTCTGTGTCGACTATCGGCGGCTGAACAAAATCACAAAGAAAGATGTCTACCCACTGCCGCGCATCGACGACGCCTTAGACTGCTTGAAAGGAGCTACATACTTCTCAACCATGGACATGCAGACAGGCTACTGGCAAATCGAGGTTGACGAAGCTGACAGAGAAAAGACGGCTTTTATTACACCTGATGGCCTCTATGAATTCAAAGTAATGCCATTCGGATTATGCAACGCTCCGGCCACATTCGAACGCATGATGGACAACTTACTTCGACACCTTAAGTGGACGACGTGTCTTTGTTATTTAGATGACATTGTTGTTTTCTCGAAACATTTGAAGAACATCTGAGTCGCCTGTCAACGGTGCTGAAGTGTGTTCAGACTGCAGGACTCCGCCTCAATCCGAAGAAGTGCCTCTTCGTCGCCAAAGAGATAAAAATCCTGGGGTACCTGGTCAACGGAGATGGCGTCCGCGCTGATCCAGATAAAGTAAGGGCAGTCATGGAATTTCCAACTCCTCAGCACATTCGTGATGTGAGAAGCTTTCTTGGGCTGTGCTCATACTTCCGGCGTTTCATAAAAGGATTCTGTAACATGGCACGTCCACTGCAAGAACTTTTGCAGGGAGACGCCAAGTTTTACTGGGATGAAACTAAAGAAAGATCTTTCCAGGCACTTAAGGAGGCTCTAACTTCCGCACCAGTTCTAGCCTTATACGACGAGAATGCAGAAACTGAACTTCACACTGACGCCAGCGGTTATGGGATCGGTGCAGTGCTTGTGCAAATTCAGGAAGGTGCTGAGAAGGTATGCATGTCTATGCATCAAGAGTATTCTCTAAGCCCGAGATAAACTACTCTACAACCGAGAGAAAGAATGCCTCGCAGTTGTCTGGGCTATCAACAAGTTTCGTCCGTATTTATTCGGCAAACCTTTCACCGTCGTAACAGACCACCATTCTTTATGTTGGCTAACCAGCTTGAAGGATCCATCAGGTCGACTAGCAAGATGGGCACTTAGACTTCAAGAGTACGACGTCACGGTGGTATTCAAAAACGGACGCAAACACAAGGATGCCGACAGCCTTTCAAGGAATCCTTTAATAGAACACAACAGCATGAATGGAATTTCAGCCCTCGCTGAATTAGGTGACGTTGCAGCTGAACAGAGGGAAGATTCAGAGTTATTAAGAACCATAGACGCCTTGGAGAAAGGAGAACCGGCCAAAGGAGGGTTTCAATTGATAGATGGGACATTGTATAAGAACAACTACGATCCACTAGGCCCCAAGTGGCTTCTGGTCGTTCCAGCTCATCTCCAGCCAGCTATTCTCAAGTATTTCCACGACGCTCCAATATCCGGTCATCTGGGATTTGTGAAGACCCTGGACCGAATCAGACGCAGGTATTACTGGAAGGGTCTCTACTGATCTGTCAAGCATTATGTGAGTCACTGTAAAGAGTGCCAGCGACGGAAACATGTGCCGCAATTACCTCCAGGTCATCTAGTACCAATTCCACCTGCAGCAGTTCCATTCCACCGAATTGGGATCGACCTTTTGGGGAGGTTCCCGAAGTCGACAACCGGTAACCGATGGATAATAGTCTGCACCGACTACCTCACGCGCTACGCTGTCACCAAACCTGTGCCGACTGCAGAAGCTCCAGAGGTTGCAAAATTTCTAGTAGAAGACATTATTTTGAAGCATGGAGCACCACGTGTGATGATATCCGATCGTGGAAAGGTATTCCAGTCAAGACTAGTATCAGAGGTCATGTCAAGATGCGACGTTGTCCACAGGATGACAACTGCATACCACCCTCAGACAAACGGTCTCACAGAACGCTTCAACAAGACATTAGCCGATATGCTGTCGATGTATGTGGATGTTGAGCAGAAGGATTGGGATACAATACTGCCAGTGGTCACATTTGCTTATAATACAGCAAGGCAAGATACGACAGGCTTCACTCCGTTTTTTCTGCTCCATGGCCGTGAAGCTGAGACCACAATGGATACGCTGTTCCCATTCCAGCCGGACGACACTCAGGATGACTATATAAATCAGCTCATTACCAGGGTCGAAGAAGCAAGACAGCTGGCTCGCATACGAACACTGGCCACCCAGGAGAGGGACCGTCAGCGGTTATGACGGCAAGCACCGACCTGTTGCGTACAACCCAGGAGATCTCGTATGGATTTTTACCCCTGTCCGGAAGGTTGGGCTATCAGAAAAGTTACTGAAGCGGTACTTTGGTCCGTATCGTGTCATACGCCGCCGGTCAGACGACACATACGAAGTCGAGGATTATGAGCCGTCTTCAAAACGACGAAAGCGAAGGGACATTGTTCACGTCCTCCGCATGAAGCCTTACTACAATCCTGACGAGCAGCTAGGAACAACCAGCTTCTTGTTCAAGGACTCTGAGGACGGTTTGGATACTGAGGAAGTCGGACAGGAAGATAATAGTACAAACAGGAGGGGCCCTCCAGAACTGCCATACAGAGGACCCACGACAAGATCAAGATCCAGGACACTTCAGCGTGCCCCAAAAGAAATCTAACAGCGGGACGCTGTTTTCCTCAGGAGAGGGAGCAATGCCGCATGAACGCCAGTGTCCCGTCTGCCAGCATGGCGCAGCGGGTAGCGTCACGAATTGCGGTACCGAAGGTCGCCGGTTCAATCCCGCCCACTGACAAAAACTATTTAATTCTGTTTATTATTTCCAGAAGATTCTACATGTTTCCTAAGGTCACTTGTAACTTCTACACATTTCATTTGTTAACTACTCTTGTAATCTCTAGTACGTTCTATCTGTGTATAAATAGAAGAGCATTCTGCCCAAGAGGCAGTCAGTGCTGCGTGTATGTTTGAGTTCTCAATAAACCTGTTCTCAGTTTAAGTGCTGTGTTCATTGACAAGTAACCTTCGAATTCACACCTGTCCCAGTTCCAACGCGACAATATTATAGAACATAGGTTCCATACTTTTCTTCATTTTTTTTATATTAAACAGGTCTTTTCCCATTCTCATTATGTCCTTGAACTGTTTCCACTTCAATTATACTGTACTTGTGCTCTCCTATGTAGCCTACTGAACCTTCAGAAATATCTTTCAGCTTTGAAATGGGGGGCCTCAAACTTTTCTGTTATGGCTTTAAGTCTGATCGACATCATTAGAGGCAAGAAAGGACTGGTGGCAAGGATTTCAGCCATGGCCTTTTGAAGGAACCTTAGAGCGATACAACAGGAGTAATTTAGGGAAATCAAGGAAATCTGAATCTTGATGGGCGGATGGGGATATAAACCCTTATCCTCACAAACACCAAACCCAAACTTTACAGCTTACCAACAAGGCTAGGATTCTTTTTATAATTGCACCTATATCCACCCTCACCACTGATTTACTGAACCCTCTTATATCCATCAAAATTGCTTTGTGATCATTTTTCCTTCAGTTACTTGAGATTCGCCAGTTTATCACCAGGCTTTTTCAGGAATATATCCAACATATTTGGTCCCCTTGTATGGTTCAGTACTATAAGTGTAAAATCATTTTGAAATTTCTGTTCCCTTATGGGCAGTAGTAAAATAAGAACAAGGTAAGATGGAATTGTACTATTCATTTGAAATTTGTCATACACGTTCCTAAGGTCATACCTTTCGAAAAAAGGTGTACACAAAAGTGACATGAAACTTATCATAGATGTGGTGCCACACGAAAGTTATGAAATGATGTAACTTAAACAGTGGAAACTGCCATTTCCATTACTGGCATGGTGGTTAGACTGCAACGCAGCTTGGACCACAGTGGAAAAAAAAGTCTTTGTTACAACAGTATAGATGCAATAAACTCTTCACAGGTTTGCTGCCGGATAGCGTTTGTGAACGACAAGCTTTCGGCGACCAACTCCGTCGCCGAAAGCTTGTCGTTCACAAACGCTATCCGCCAGCAAACCTGTGAAGAGTTCATTGCATCGACACGCCGGGAAAGTCTTCATTCGCACAACAGTATAGATGTTTGGAATTAGTTTTAGATTTGTTGCTGTAGATTGCAGATACTGTCTTTGGCAAGACCAATCATACCGCAAATGACATTTTTTACTAATGAAATGCATCGTTTCATAACTTTCGTGAGGCACCAAGTCTAAGGTATGTTTCATTTCTCTTTCAAGTACACTTTTTCTCAAAAATTATGACAACAGGAACATGTGTCACAAAATTCAAGCGAGTAGCACAAGTCCTTCTTACCGTGTTCTTATTTTACAGTCATCCCCTTTCTTTATTAATCTTATTTTCTTCCCAGGTGACACCAGTCCCTACCACTAATAATCATTCTACACTCAACTCTTAATTCTGAACTTTAATTTAATGTCACCACCAAGAAACTCGCCATCATTCATTCTTTCACTGCAGAAAGCAGCCAAGAGTAATTCTTTTTATTCCATTATCCCAGATACTAATTACTATGATCACCAGTAAACTATAGTAGCCTTTTAGAGCCATTATGATTGCTCCATCAATTCTTCATCTATGATATGGTATACTCTACAATTATCAGAAAAAACCTCATTGTGTAGCACTTCTTCATTTAACTAAAACTATACTCATTTGTGTATCATTAATAAGTTATCAAACTATTACTTTGTTCATTATACTTCTAGAGTTCACTAGTAATGGTCTTACAACCAACTGTGATATTTTCAGTATTTTATTGCTCTTTCCAAGTTTGATCCCCTTTTATTGTTTCAACAGATTTAACTATTTCTTAATGATTCATGACTTTTTGTACCATACTTTTTCAATCAGTATCCCTTTCATCACCGACGTCTCCCTACCACACCTGGTATAACCTAGAAGAAAGAGCGCACATAAATTTCTCTCCAGGGAACCATTTGTAACACTACTAATTCAGAAAGAAACAACAGAACTAGTTTACATTGCAATACACATCATGACTTACATGGCACTAATGAAAGCAGCTTATTCATTACAAATAATTTATCTTGATGCAACTAAGGAAAATGGAAGCGGCTTCTAGGCGATATAAATAAGAAAAGAAAGGGAAATTAACCCACCAAATACCAAAGTGGACGGATGCAATGAAAGAACACTAATGCTGACAAACAACTACAATTACAATTTATCTTGTAATAGTTAAAGTCTTGGCTGCTTAGTCGGGTCCAGGATGAATTCTAAACTAACCCTAATCTCCGATAATATTGCCACTTCAAAATTAAACAATACAGAAATACCTAAAACTGTCAAATGCATCACAAACTAAATTTTGTGAAATAACATCATTCTCTAAATCAGGATTCCTAGTTCATGCAGCAAAAATTATCACAATTAATTTCATCATACACCTTCAATATGGAATCTAACTGGACTAAAGCTTGTGCAATAATACATTCACTATACTGCTATGTAAACATGACCCAAAACAACTTCCTCATTTTGAAATCACAAAGTTATTGTATCATATACAATATCCAGTATAGACTTCTAACCCATACGATTTGTAACACTTGAATAATGACATGAACTAATCACTCAAGCTTTTCTTAGAAAGTAGTTAAATTAATGCTTAATGGCTATATAGGCTACTGTAGAAGAACAAAATTTTGTATACTGGGGAAGCAATACTGCTGGAATTATTTTACGCTACATGAGTTTATGATGTCATAATACTGCAGCAGTCATTAGTAATTAGTCTGTAATACACCATGGATCAGTATAACTCTGCTGAACCTATTTTCCGAAGTAGCACGACATCGGTAGACCTACGCACGGAATGTAGTTCTAGAGGTATCGCGATACTCAGTAATCCTAACAACTTTTAAATTAGCATGAAATTTACCGGTGTTATGAACTATTTGAAATTAGGCCAAGCCTCAAAATGTAAAACAAATTGTGAATGCAAAACTAAAATCAGAGATTTGTATTAAAACACTTCATTGACATTTATTCTTCTAAACTACGTTACGTTCTGTTTTATGGCAATATTACTAGCAAAATTGAACTACAAATTTACAAACATCGGAATACTTAACCATGAAATTAAACTAATACAAATATTCTTAAAGAAATACAGAGTTAGCTGCAATAAATAAGGATTTGAGACATCTCACAACTTACTGTCTCTTAAAGAATATCGCATTTGTGCCCCAAATAATGACAGAGTACCCACTCCGGTTCTGTCACTTTTCTTGTTGCCACGAAGAATGATTTCTTGTATGTGTCGTAAATACTGATACTCTTCATGAAGTGATGGCAAATTAAAGTGTTCAGTCTGTTCCACTACACATTTTATAATATTAACTTCACTAGTATTTTCTTTACCGGCTACACATTTCACCTGGTTTTCGATTTCATTGTCAGTGCCGTTCTTCTGAATTTGTGCTGTAATTATGCTTTCAGAACTACTCGGTAATATGTTATTCATTATACTGCGGCAGTAAAGAGTAATCTAAATTAAACTGCAAATAATCCACCTTGTATTGTCTCTGTAATCCACGTCTGTCGTACAGTTGCGCATTGGCGCCAAAATTTCCAACAGAATGCAGCAGAGATATTGTAAACAAGGTATGGAACATGGAGGAAGGAAATATATGGAGGAGAAGTGACGTTAAATTGGTGAAGTAAGTTGGCGCATGCGCAGTGGTGGCAGGAAGGAATATATGGAGACGACACAAGGGACCTTCGCCACATACTGGAGTGAAACCGGGTGGAGACAAGTGGGGAGGGGAGGCCGCCATATTGCTTGACCAGAGAAACATGGAAATATGCACAAAAACCTCAAGGAAATCATAAGACAACCGTGGCACCGCAATTTGATGATGGATTATTATGTAACTCGACGAGACACATCAAAAATGAAGAATAAAATTTTTTGATATCGTGCTTAGTTCTCGAGATAAACTGTCTCAAAAGAGTGGAGTTTCTGGTTGAAATTCAGAAGAAACGTGTCCCCAAAGTCAAATTTGGTGATAGATTCTTATGTAATACGACGATACAAATCGAAAATAAAGAATAAAATTTTTCGATATCTCGCTTAGTTCGCGAGATATACTGTCTCAAAAGTGAGGTTGTTAGGTTATGAGGGGATTCAACGATAACCGTGGCGCCGCAATTTGATGACGAATTCTTATGTAACTCGATGAGGGAAACTGAAAGTAAAGAATAAAAGTTTTTGATATCTCGCTTAGTTCTCGAGATATTGTACCTTAAAATTGACGTGGTTAGGTTGAAATGCGGCCTGGACCAGAAAAAAACTATCACCATATCCATATTTGATGATGAATTCGGATGTAACTTAATGAGCAGGTAATTCTTTTTAACTTGAATAACAAACTGTTTAATTCTACAGTCTTTAAATTTTAGTTGATGTTCACATAGGTTATATTTTCACATTCTGTTTCAGTAATTGATAAGAAAGATTTCAGAATCTAGAAATATAGTTGTAGACATATTTACAAACAGAAACAAGTCATATCTGGAATGATAAAAATAGCCTGAGTCAATGTTTAGAACTTTTAAAAAAATTATCACTTCAAAATACCTCATAGTTTCAGAGCTTACTTAGAAGATATTGTACTGTTAGTGGCCTATATAATTTTTCTAGCAAAATCAGTGCATTCATAAGTCAGAAGCTAACACTAATAATAAATAAATTGTTTGTTCTCTTCTGGTACACACCGCATTTCAACCTGCCAACATTAATATTGCCGCTACAAAATCAAACTATTTAGACACATCTAAACACAAGAAATGCATCGCGAACTACATTTCCGTCAACAAAGTTTATTTCATCACGTTTAGTAGTTCGCACAGCACAAATTATAACGATTAATTTCATCGTGCAATTTCAGTGTTAACTTAAACGTGAGTAATGCATGCAGAATACCATATTCACTGTGTCGCGATGTAAACATGACCCGTTTAAATTAAATTTCCAACATTTGTCTACAATAAGGCTAGCTTTTCAGGTGCAAAATAGTAACATATGCTAATTGTCTACACTACACCAACAAAAATTTGAGAATAATATGATCCTATTGAGAGCAATGAATAAATTTATAGCGAATGGCCCTAATGTTGCGGTTGCCTGTCAGATACTTCAAGAACGATAGTTACAATGTGACTTACTTATGAAACGCTATTCCAGGTTTTTTCCTATCTCGTCTGTTTGTGCAACCATATGCATCACAACTTGGCATTATAGAAAACTTTAGAATATTAGAAAATGAAATATTCTCAGCAGATGACACAGTGCAAACAGCCCAATGTTTTGGTACTCCTACGATGTCCGCCGCGCAGGCACAGTTTTTTCACGAGGTTTCACGGATTTCGCGTTATCTCGTCTCCATATATTCCTTCCTCCATGGGAAATACATGGAGGAGAAGTGACGTTAAATTGGTGAAGTAAGCTGGCGCATGCGCAGTGGTGGCAGCGGCGATATTGCGCTTCCAAACAATTGTGATGTTCCCAGTATATCCCGAAACCTAAGCAAGATATCGAAAAATTTTATTCTTTATTTTCGATTTGTCTCGTCGTGTTACATAAGAATCGATCATTAAATTTGACTTTTGCGAAATTTTTCTTCTCCATTTCAACCTCACTTTTGATTCAGTATATCTCTAGAACTAGGTGAGATATCGAAAATTTTTATTCTTTATTTTTCATTTGCCTCGTCTTTTTAAATAAGAATCCATCATCAAATTTGACTTTCACCAATGTTTTCTTCTGTATTTCAACCAAAACCATTTCACATTTGGGACGGAATATCTTGAAAACTAAGCAGGATATCAAAAAATTTTATTCTTCATTTTTTATTTGTCATATCGAGTTACATAACAATCCATCACCAGATTGCGGCGTCACCTTTATCTTAGAGTCTCCTTGAGGTTTTTGTACATATTCCCCGTGTCTGTATGGAAGCGGCCATGCCCCCTCCACTCCGGCCATGCCCCCCCACTCCTCCTCACCCTGCTTCACTTCAATGCGTGGTGAAGGTCTCTTGCGTCGTCTGCATATATTTCCTTCCTCCACGGTATGGAACATGGAGGAAGGAATATATTCCTCCATGGTATGGAATGCATGATGCAGACTACGCGCTATGTTTGTTAAAGATATGAAATACAACCTTTATCACAGACATTTAACATGATACTAACAGGTACTGAAAATCTAAATGGAATAGAGGAATTAATAAGTTTGTAAAATTGCTCGTAAAATTGAAAAACATAATTACATGAGATATTGTCGAACCGCAATAATTCAATTTTTCATGTATACGTTGAACCAGGTTGTTTTTTTATTCTTTAAATGAAAATGAGTTTTCGCCAATGGTATGGCATTATTACTGGCAGTTGAAGGTTTAACTGGATACGATGATTCAGAAATTCTAACTTATGGACGTGGCAGTAAATTTATCATTGTGGCACAAGAAAATGTGGTATCTGGTTGTTCTCCCAGGTACATCTTTCGAAGGGAAATTGTCTCTGCGCCCAACTCCAACCCGAAGTCTTTTCAGTTACTTCCAGATGGGCCGTGCTCGTTTAGATCCAAGTGGCAGACCCTCTTTCCGCTTGATCCAGTATGTTCTTCCCGGCCGATATTCGTTCAGTGCTTGATGTTTCTTCCAGTAGCGTTGAGGTGCGTGAGAAGCTCGATCGGGACTTCTCGATGCCACGGGTGGATAAACATGTAGAGGATGTCAGGCGTCTTATTTCATCTGGGTATGGTCGTGTTAGTAATTACTTCCCGACGAACATCTGTGACGGCGATGCCAGCCAAAAACTATACCTTTACCAACGGCGACGATCTCGGTCATCATGTGAAGAGTCGGTATATTGTGTAGAGAGCAATATACAATGTCTTAGAGTGATTTAAGATTTTCTACACAGGGCAGGTGTACCGTCCTGCGAGGTAGCATAATGCTAAGGCAGTAGTTTGGATGATGGTTGGATTAGCTTCACATAAAGTTTTCGTGAATTAACTTAGCCGCCCATAAGCTAGGCATACACACATTTGTGCGCCAGCAATTCCGTCGCGATCCATATAGACGATAAAATGTGTGTGTTAATTGTCTAACGAAGAGCCGCATCACAAGCCAATAACAATTGTTACAGATTTGTACGTGGCGAGCATGCGCGACGGTAATCATACATAAAGATATCTCACTCAACAATTTACTCGCGGCAGATAAGACTTGCTGAGTCTATAACAAGTAAGATGAGCAGATAATTTGTAACTGATTTCATTGCGAAATATCAGCAACATACTGCATTTGGAAGGTGAAACCAAAAAGAGGACGAGAACAGAAATTTAAAAAAAAAAAATAGGATATAGTTCATTGATAAGGTTAAAGGGAAATATAATATAAAAGTTGGCAGTGCATTAATAAAAAAGAAAATCCACTCTTTGCGGAGTGCTTTTCGCATGAAATATATCTATATGTATAAAATGAAAATCCTACAAGAAGTGTAATAGGCGAAGACGAAATATAAAAAACTAGTTTACGCCATTACTACGACTTACTACTGTTTATGAGAGATCAACACGAACCAATGGACAGTATCAGCAATATAGGAAGCCCAAATTATGAAGGGGAAGATGAAGGATATTTAGGAAATGTGTAGCAAGAGGTATCTGTGCATTTATTTAATACTGAAGAAATCGAAGAAAATGTATTTCAAATAGTACAAGTAGCATTATATGATCGTTTTTATAATCTTCCTGCAACCACTTTTTTTTGTCATACTGACCATTTCTTCTTCTTTTTTACAGCTCTAATATAAGCTGCTGTACGAATAAATACATTTTTTTGTGTAGAACTTAAAAACCTGTTTCATTTCAATACTGTCACGTCGCTTGTAACATAACCTCACTACACTTGGCTCGTGATGTTTTGGAATTCCCAGTGAGCCGTGAGCCAGGAAATCAGGACGGATAAATCCGTAGACGACTACCATAATCACAATTTGAGCGCGGCGAGCCAGCTGAACCACAAATGTGTTAAACTGATGTTTCTGTGTATGGGCTTCGACAAATACAGGCTTTCGCGAAAATATCAGCGTGCAAATCTTCAGCGAGGTTACAAATGTGTGTGCGTATGGGCAGTTAAACACGGCGTCGCAGAATAAGCGGAATTTCGTCTCCATATATTTCTTTCCTCCATGGTCCTATCTGCTATTCTTTTCCCTAATAATTATATACTCATTAATTATACTTAAATCAATCACCATTAACAATTATTTACATCTTTAATATTATGACTATTCTTTACAAAAATATATTTCCGTCTGAATGTGTGGAGCTCTTTCATCAATCTCTAACTAATACCATTTCAAGACCAGCGTTTGTTAGTACACTCGCCGCCGTGCACAAATCTCCCCACTACCCAGCACGCGGAAGTGACGTCAAAATGACGAGACGTGTATGTGAGAATTGATGCGCGAAACGTGAAAGATTTCAGTTTTGAAGAATATGGCCAATTCTATGGCTTTTGTGATTCCGTCAAAGAGATAGATGAACTTAATAAATTGAAATTCATGGGGGTATTCGTTTTCTGCGAGAAAGAGCACAAAAGTGAATAACTGTCTTAATTTCGTTATTTCTGTGTTTTACTATATCAAGTTGTTTGATGGAATTACGATAATTACTTTATTATGTTTAACGTGCATGGGTTCGTTATTTGCAATGATATTTGATAGAATTAATTATATACTTCTAACACTGTTGTGTATTGTAAAGCAATGTTGTCATTTGCATCTAAACATGTTTTACATTATGGAATAGTGTAGTTTTTAAAAAAAATTAAGAAAACTGAAATACAGAGAACGTGATATATGTGTGAAGCGTGACGTCACAGAATACATTGCTCCCATTGTCTAATGCTGCAAGAGTAGGCTTTCTGTGGTAGTTTTGTTAGTTCTAGCGGAAAACCCCATATTTCTCATATTTTTTATTAGAAACTAATTTTAGAGATTCACGGTAATTTGTTCTGTCGATGCACTTCGGAAAACTTGTATTTTCAGTCCTCTTGAACAGATGAAGGACATGTAAACACAGTTATTAAAGGAAATTCATATTATGGTAATCTCATGATAATTAATATAATTACACCAGAGTCCCGCTAATCCGAACCCCGGTAATCCAATCGTTCAGTTAATCCGAACATGATAAAAAAATTAGTCTACGTATGAAAAATGGTAAAAGAATTAAAATAGTTTCATACTGTATTTAATTGCGCGGTTAATTGCTGTACATACACACAATTTTAATTTACACAGAACAGTACATATGTATTGGTAAAATTAGCAAGAAAATATTAAGTTTAAATAGTGCATAACAATGAATGAAAAACTAAAAAACTTACGATATAGTTACAATGCTTTCAAGCGCACATTTTATTCCTACTTTTTAGAAGACAAAAACTCAGTCATTGTTTTTTGGCGTAATGAGGAAAGTCTGTTATATGACGCAAAGTTGCGCCATCGTCTCATAAACATTCAATCAGCAGGAGTTGCAGTGTCCTGTTGCTCCAAATAGCGTAGCGCGAGATCAGGTGCTTCTGCCGCGTCACTATGTGGTACCAGCTCTCCTTTGTCACATTCCGCCTCATTGTTACTTCCGTCAGTCCACTTCTACCTGGTCTTGAGTTACAGGAGCCACTAAATCAACATGAGTAAGGTTCTCCAAACTTGCATCATCCCATGCCATCCATTCATCTACGTCTGCTTCACAGGCTTCTTCACATCCAGGGATTATCTGTATCATTGGTAGGAGATTATCCTCTTCATTTTCAACTGGGGTGTCCTGAAATTCAAGAGATGTCCACAATTTTCTCCAAGAATTTCTCAGAGTGTTTTCTGAAATATTCTGCCATGCCACAGAGGCCCAATAAACATCCTTCACATTGGTTTTTTTCTATTTTGTCAACTAAAGGAATGTTATCATCTTCGATCAGCATTCTTAAAAATTGTTTTCTGTAAATCAGTTTTAATGTTTGCAGTACGCCCTGGTCCATCGGCCGTAGAAGTGGTGTAACATTCGGCGGCAAAAACTTCGCCACAATTTCTCCATCACATAATTTCTCAGTGCTGGGGTGAGACGGCGCGTTATCAATCAAAAGGATAGCACGGGGAGGCAAATGACGGACAGAGGGAACAAACTGGTCGTGAAACCATTCTTTGAACAGCTTATCATCCATCCATGCTTTTTTTCTGGTTGCGATAATATACGGGCAGGGACTTCATGTTGCAGTTTTTAAAAGCTCTGGGGCTAACAGATTTGCCGATCATCATTAAAGCAGCTTGTGATTACCAGCAGCGTTTCTGCACGCTAATAAAGTCACACGATCTTTGTTCATTTTAAAGCAAGGAGCTTTGACTTCTGCTTTTGATGCCAGGCTTTTTGTTGGCAATGCCCTAAAATTAAGGCCTGTCTCGTCAGCATTATAAATTTGTTGGGGAGCATAATTTCCCTCCCTTATCAATTTATCAAACTCATTCAGGTATTCCTTCGCTGCATCATAGTCAGAAGAAAGCTTCTCTCCAGTTATTGTTAGCTGACGAATCCCATGACTTTTTTTAAATCTATCCAACCAAACCCGTACTCGCACTAAAAGACTCATCGCAATTCATTAATTTGTTTATGTAAACAGCCTTTTCCTGAACCATTGGTCCACTCAAAGGAGTTCCCCTTTCTCTTTCCTGTTTAAACCAAAAGAAAAGTGCTTCATCCACTATATCGTACTGGGACTGTTTCAAAGTCTGTCGAATTTCAAGTATTTTTACCTAAGACGTTGCACAGGACTGTTCAAGCTTCACTTGGTTCTTCTTCCAATCATAAATGGTTGCCTTACCAACACCCAGTTCCATCGCCAGTTTAGATACATTCTCACCATTGTCTAACCGCTTCAAAGCATCCAATTTTTCTTTGAGAGTTAACATTGTATGTTTCCGTGTACTCATGACGACAATACACCACTACAACCCGAATGCATACAGTACAACTGTCAAGTGTGCCAGCGATCGACTGCTAACATTAACCGAGCAGTTTGCGAGCCGGCTGACAGTGCACTGACCTCGAACAGTTCAAAACGTCTCAACAACAAAGGGAGGGGAGTGAGAGTGAGCCATAGTTCCCCCACTTGTTCCCACTTGTTACCATTGTGTACATACTTATATGCTTCGCATACTTCTTTCTAGAAACTGGTCACTGTAATTCCGGCTAATCCGAACAAATCGGTAATTCCGAACAAGGCCTGGTCCCAATTAGTTCTGATTAGCGGGACTCTAGTGTATATCCATTCTAGTTTGATAAATATTAGTGGTAATCTTCTGTGAAATTAACTTCAATATGGATTCTCCTTTCTCTCTGCTACCACATTACATTGTTTCTCCTACTTCTCTTGCAGAGCTTTCAAAAGCTCAAGTTATGTATCTGACAGTTTGTCTTGCACAGACACCACAACCAGGTACTACAATTTTTCAGTTTCATGTCAGTGGGTTCTTAGCAAATACATTAGAGATATAAGTCTCTTCTACATACAAAATTTGATCCGATACGTCAGTTTGACATAACTTCCCCAGGGTAAAGAGGTGAAGCGAGTGCCTCTGTCCCCCCCCCCTCCCCCCACCCTCCGGCATATCATACAGAGGCACCAGATCGCTTCGTACTGCGCACCAATGCTGACACCTAGTGGACGGGACAATAAATAGTAAGTAGAAAAATATTTCATGTCCCAACTTGCGTTTGCGAATAACATTGATGTATTATGTGTAATGAGTGCTGCATATTACTTATGAGAAGTAGTAGTAGTATTACTTAATTTAGGTACATATATCAGGTATGTGTGGTTTGTCTTTTATACTTCAATCCTGATTTTATTTCTGTATTCAGTAGAAATTTTTAGGTGAACTTCCTAAACATAATAGTAAAGAACGAAAAGGTAATTATGAATCATAATTTTACTATTGGAAAGCTGGTAAGAAAATTACAATTTTAACACAGTGACTCTGTAACAAATTAGGTATCTAATCTTAAAGACAATTAATAATGGGATGCCGGAAACACTAACAGTGTACCAACATTTAGCTCCATCAAAAATGTCCTCAAAAACATCACAGTTACTCTGTAACAAAGTAGATAGCTAATTTTTAAGGCACTTAATAGTGGGATGCTGGAACCAACTGCACCAACAGTTAGTGCTGTCAAAAAAGTCTTAAAAAATATCGCTGTCACAGATGTTCAGATATGCACACTTTCTTCCATCTTCCATTCTGCGACGGGATGGTGGGGAGATTTGCGCACGGCATCGAGTGACGAGCGTCTGTGGGTACAATGCGGTATACTCGTATCGTCATTGCGACGTCACTTCCACGTGCCGGGGTAATGGGAGGTTTGTGCATGGCATCGAGTGTACCCACAGACGCTCGTATTTTAAGGGCTTACTATATTACAACTTCAAATCTTTGGCTGAGGTCAGATTGAAGAACTGTTAAGCATGGACAGTAAGCAAGCAATTCATCATCTTATTTCTGCAATTCTGAGAGGTTTGGAAACTGAGAACGATCTCCGCTTCCCATGATTTCGTTGTAAAGAAAAATTTGTGCAACAAACGCAGATATTAAGCTTTTAGTTTTGATCAAATTTAATTGATCACTTTGAAGCTTCTACTTTGTTTCTTTAAATTTGACAAGTAAGTCAATCTTATCAACCATGTAATTTCTTGAATTAATTAAATTGAATCGAAAATCATTGTCTTTACTTTTCAGGATTTCCAACGATGAATCATCGACTACATAAAATTGAGTCATAGATGCACTTTCATTTAGCCTGACTAACTTCCGTCTTCAGTAGTAAATGATTATGATTCATCATTTTCCCAACAAATCCGACAAAACAATCTCTCATTTAAGGCATTCTTTTTAATTTTATTAACTGTTTTAATGACATAATGTAGCGAGCCATGCGAGTACACACTAACATTTTTGGTGACTAAATGTTGTCGATGAATTACAGGTAATACATTCCGTACAGCTTGTTTTAAATAAAGGTAAAAAAACCATTGCTGGAGCACAGTTAGTAGCAACGGAGAGGATATTACTCAAGGGTATAGCGTTTTTTTAAATTATTTTTAATTTGTCAAATATTTTTTTTACCTTTTGTATCAGTTTACACACATTTGCAAACAACAATTCTTGTAAATATTTTTCTTCTTTTGCAAATCTCCCATGGCAAAGTTGAATAATCGGGCTGTATAGAGAATTCAGATTGTTTTTAAGTATTCAAATAAATAATTTTGTACACACTTAGCCAGTTCATCAACTCTACTTTGTGCTGTATTACCACTCAGTGAAATGCTTACAGCTAGAAGAAAAAATTATTTATACAATGGTGTGTTGCCTTCAGGACAATCAATAGATCCACGATCTCTTTTTTTCCTTTTTTTTAAAAAAAAAAAAAAAAAAAAAAAAAAAAAAAAAAAAAAAAAAAAAAAAAAAAAAAACCTAAAGTAATCGATAAAGCTGTTGAAACAATAACTGACTGGGGCAGAATTTTTGGAAGAGAAGGAAGTTAATGCTGAATATATCACAAAACCAATGATAGGGGTGTTACTGATGAACTGTAGAAGTATAATGAACAAATTAATAGATATAGCAAAACTTAATCAGATACACGAACCAAAAGTAATTATAGGTGTAGAGTCCTGGTTAAAAGAAAAAGAACTAGACAATGAGATTTATTCCGACGGTTACAGATTGTACCGCGGAGATAGAGGAGAAATTAGTAGAAGATTTTTTATACTGGTTAGCAAAACTTATTACAGTTCACTGGAGTTCACAGAACATGACCACGAGTTTTTTGGGGTAGATTTTTGGAAAAATAAACAAGAAAAACTAACGGTGTCGGGAAGAATGGCTGATCAAGATGAGGCTTTTGGAGAGAAAATAAATTCATACTCATAATTCAGAGATGATAACAGAATGGTCCTTTTTGGTGTTTGGTGAATTTACCTGTTGTAATCTGGGTAGGAAATAATATTAAACACACAAGAGAACAGAGATTTGTAGATATGTTAATAATGAAAGGAGTGTTTACACAAGACGCAAAGCAGAAAGATGAGGGGGGGGGGGGGGAAGTTGGACATCTTCCTAATGAAGCCGGATGATAACCTTGTGGGGTGTCAAGTAATCGAAGGAATAAATGATCATAAATCAGTTCTGATGGATATTAGAGGATTCAGTGAACCAGCAGCCAAAATTGAATGGGGAAATAGGTACAATTATAAAAAGGCACAGATTTCGAATCTGAAGAGATACTTCAGAGCACGTTTCAGCAAATGGAAGGAAGTCACAAGTACAGTACAGTCAAGGTGGGAAGAATTCAAGGCGATAATAAGAAAGAGGGGAGGAAAAATTTATTCCAAAACAGAAAATAAAGACATATAGAGAACCTGTGTACTATAATAGGGATGTGAGGAGGTTAAAGTGGTTGCTAAGAAAAGAACATAATGGAGTTAAGAGACAGCAAGGAATACTTAAAACAACTAAACAAGGGCTTAATAATAACTAAGAAGGTGGCTAAAGATGGGTTTATGAAGAGTATTGTCAGTGCACGGGCACCATTGACTATTACATCTAGAAATCGGAGAACAAGCCAATTAGAAATGAGAACAAAAAAAAAATTGAAATTCTTCCTGACGATATTATGAGGAAACTAAGAAAGCTGAAAAAAAAGGGGATGGTGTAGTTAATATTACTACACATGTCTAAAGATAGCAGGAGGTGACATTGTACCTTATCCTGAAATATTATTTAAATTGAATCTGGATACTTGCTGCTTACCAGAGGAGTGGAAAAGTGCGATAGTATACCGGTATGTGAAGGATGGTTAGAAATAGAATAGAAAATTATAGGCCAACCAGTTTGACTTCAGTGGTAGGTAAATTAATGGCGAGATTGATATGCAACCACATCAGAAATATATGTGAAGAGCGTAAGTACTTTTCATGTCGAAAACATGGCATTACGCAAGGATATTCATGCGAATCTCAGTTGGTAGGGGCTATGCAAGATATTTCGGATGAAATGGACAAGGGGGGCCAAATTGATAGTGTTGCACTAGACCTTTCAAAGGCCTTTGACAGAGTGAGCCATAAAATGGTGGTGAGATAAATATTATTGGAATAATTTTATGGGTAGAAGAATTTTTGAAAGATAGAAAACAAAAAGTTAATATAGATAATGCAGTATCAAAAGAAGTGGAAGTAAGATGTGAGTGCTACAGACTTGCCTGTTGGGCCCATTGCTGTTAATTATTCTAATGAATGATTGTATTGATGGTTTAGTGTCAGAAATAAGTTTGTTTACAGATGACATTATGCTGTTTAAAAGGATCCAAACATAGAGGACTGTGAACAGCTGCAAGATGATCTGGACAGGATATCTAGCTGGTTTGGTAAAAATGGGATGAAGATAAATTCAAATAAGCGTCAGCTTATTAGATACACAGATAAAAAGAACCAAATGTTGATTATCCTTATAAGATGGGGAAAGACTTGCTTGTTGAAGATTTGAAATGTAAATATGTATCTTGACATAAAATTTAATAACAAACTTAATTGGGCAGCGCATCTTGGACAGGTAGTAGGAACAGATTTGAAAATCCTTCACTAGTTGGAGCTAGTGGTGGGGGGATTTACAACAGAAGTAAAGGAACTGAGTTTCAAAATATTGGTCAGATCATTGCTTGAATCTGATGGTGTATTACGGGACCCGTATTTTGAGCATCACATACAGAGGTTAGAAGGGGTGCAAAGAAGGGCTGCTAGACTTCTCTCTGGAAATAACAGTAGAACACAATCAGTACCCGATGCGATAAAAGAGTTTGAGTAAGATTCATTGGAAGACAGGAGGGGAGTGAAGAGAATCATGGGAGTGTACAAGGTGATAAGGCGTGGAAAGATATTGATGTAAGAATGAAAAATAATGCACAGAAGGGTAGAGATGAACTTGAGCACAAACTGGTACTCGAATTCAGGAACAAGGGTGTGTGAAAATTTTCTTTCTTAGATGAGGAATTCAGGGATTGGAATAAGTTACCAACAGAATTGATTAATAATTTATCAAAAGTGGTGAAAAAATTTAATGTTTAAATTTGTAGAGGGCAAAAGTAGGCGGGTACACGGAAAGGGGTAAAAGTGGATGTTAGGAAAATTGTCTTCGGAGCATGTGCTCCATCGCAATTAAATTAAATTAGATAAAGAAACGTTAAATGAAGCATGCAGTCCATCAACATGTCGTCCAGATATTGTCGCTAAGAATTTTCGCAATAAAAGTGATTTCTTTGAGTGTTTATAAACATTTTAAATCAAATGACAAAATTTTAAGATTCAAGAAAATAAAACAAATTTGTTTTATATTGAAAATGGAATGCCACAGAGTTATACTCACAATTAATTATTTAAGATATAAGCACAAAATTTTAAGAAGAGTCACATATTGTATAAGCAGACATTTTTTTTTATTTTTCATGAAAGATACATAATTAAATTATTATCAAATATTAGTAAATAACATAATAACAGCAATAAATATTATATAATAACATTTTTTTATAAATTAACTTTAACAAAATTGTACCTTTCCTTAACAAAAAGACATAAACTGAATTGAAAATTGCTTGCGTCACGTTCGCTATCATAACAATACAAAAAAAGATACTGATATTGCTGATAACTGGGAAAATTCGTTAAATGCATATCACGCACAAAACAGATGCAGAGATATAACGAAGGTTTTGTTTAAATTTAATTAGGACATTCTAGCGTCGCGGCGGCCGACTTCACACTTCACGGTGGAGCAATACGAGTGCCAATGGAATTAAGGAAAATATTGAGACTGAATTTTTACCCTTGCTAAAGTCTAGTATGCACTGAGGCGAGAAACGGTTAGCAGCTTTTGAGATGTGGAAAAGAATGGAGAGGATAAGCTGGAGGGATAAAGTAAGTAATTTTGAAGTGCCGGATAGGGTTGGTGAAAGGAGAAAATTACTTCAAGTCATCAAAGAGAGAAAGACGAACTGGATGGGACACTTGCTCAGATGGGAGTGCTTGCTAAAAGACGCTTTGGAAGGACTAGTTTGGCTATTACCATAATATAACCGACTGTTCGTCACCCAACACTAAGCTGCAACCGGCTTAACTCCAGATTGTCCCTGACCCCTCGTAACCACAGCTTGTGACGACTATTAGTGGGGTGATTAGTCGATTAGCCAGGAATGGCAAGTGGTAGGCACTGTTCCGAAGTAGCTTCTTGACACTTACTTGCATGGAGTGCTGCGCATCCTCGAACGTCCTCTCTTCAGCTTGCTCCTGGGTTGACTCTAACTTTCCCTGGAAGGCAACTTGGAAACGAATTGGTAAGCAGACAGAGAAATTCCGTAAATGCTTTAAACCCGTTTATTACTTCTCATTAGTCAGATTCCACACACGCTAGGTTATCCCACGGAGCACTAATCCAGGCGCTGGTAACAGTACTTAGAGCAATTACACGTTACTGGAACATTCGATCTAGGTGCAAAATTACAGACAACATCAGAGAAAACGGCAACTACATGGACCTGAAGAGAAAGGCGGAAGTCAGAAGAGCATGGAGAGCAGCCATGTGAAAACCTGCCCCAGGGCAAAACACTGATGATGATGTTGATGATGAGGTGATGTATAGATTAATTGTTTGAACTCTTTTCTGAAACAAAAAACACCAAGAATCTTGTTGCGATTCAGATCTTTGTGAAAGTTGCTCTCTCTGGAATTTCTCTCTTTTTTTGAATGACTAGATGACCCATGCGGAAATTTCGCGAATACAATGAATAGTGAGGTTGGGAGGTTTGTAATAGGACGAAAGAAGAACCGTCTCATTTGTTTCAATTGTTTATTTGTTTAGTGTAATAGGTACATAACATAAGTTGACGCCAGTGAAGCAGTTTATTAGTATCTCTGTGATATGTGCTACTGCTGTCTAGCGGCTTGGTTCTGAACTGTCTCATGCGCGTGACATCACAGTTATTACTTTTGCCCTTTAAGGGTCAAATTCCGAAAAATTTCGTTATTAATTTATGTTGCCCGAGTGAAAATCATAATCCTTTAAATGATACCTCATTTATCGATTTAGGTTAGGCGTCAATGGAGATAAATAGTTTGTAACAAAAAAAAAAAAAAAAAAAAAAACACTTTACTGAAGTAATGGTACTTTCGAAGGGTCAAAATCCGAAAAAATCTTTTCTTAAGATATGATGTGACCAAAGCAGAGACCTTAATCTTTAATTTGATAACTCATTTATCTATTTCGGTTAGATATCAAGGGAGATAAAAAAATACGTTACGAAAATAATGACAATTTTACCCTTTAAGGCTCGAATTCCAAAAAATTAGTGATGAGGACTGGATGGACATTGATAGAAGAATTAAGAGCAATATGTGGAATGGGTGAGGTACCTGATTTCAGGTGCAAAGGATGGAGAAAATTTTCTTTTGTAGGCAAGGGAGTCAGGGATTGGAATAAATTAGAAAGGAATGTGATGAATAATGTACTAAAAACGCGTAAAGAATTTAAAATTAAAATTAATAAAGGTCAAAAGTAGACAGGTGGGGTGATTTAAAATAAATTAAACTGTAAAGTTGTACTACACAACAGAGTTGTAAACATAGACGAAAAAAAGCTAAAATGAACCAAAAAACAAGTAAATAACTTTGAGAGCCGCTAGCTGGTTCAGATTCATTTCCTCACTGGCCAATGTTTTTCTTTAATGAGTCTAGAGATTCCCATATCAGACGGGACGCAGAAGACGCATAAAATAGTAACCGTCAACACTAGATTCATCGTGACAATTAGTCGTTACAGCATCCACTAACTAATCCCTTAATTTTGTTTACGCCCATCTTATCTTTGATTAATACGTATATAATACACAAACATGTATATTAGAAAAAGGTCAATCACGTGAATTTTTAAATAATTTAAATATAATTGTTTCGATTTAAATTTGTATGTCTTAATGGATATTTTAATCGTAAGAAAGTAGATTAGATTATGATGTTTGTTATTTTTTATGGTTTATTTAATGTAAAACACTTTAAAATCCCTCCATTTTATCCTTACTTTTTACGCAATGAATAAAAAATTTGAGCCATAAGCTGAAAGGTGTTTATGACATTCCCAGCATTTTTGACAGCTACACTAGCCTAGCACCATGGGTTCCTCATATAGATAGGGATTGTTTTTGCCAACATCTACGTTTTATTACATTTTTTTTATTATTATATGTCATTAACTGCGATGGGGTTAATTAGCAATTTCCTTACAAACATAATTGCGGCTACAGCTCAACAATGCCGACTAGCTATCAATTAAATTGAATAAAATTTTCTCGGGGAACTCTTATGCCGCATTTACACTCTCGCCTCGCGTCTCGCCTCGCGTCTCGCCTCGCGCCTCGTGCACGAGCGCTGACACGAACTGCCGTTTACACTCTCGCAAGAATTCATTCATGGATGACTAGTGGGAGTGCCAGCTCTCGTGGTGGGCTCTGGGGGCTTGGTCCAATAGTTAAACGCTTTCGTTATTATTTTTTTAATTAATTGACTTTTTAAGGTTTTTTAAACAGATTTATTTATAAACGTTTCTCGGCAACAAACCGAGTAATATTATTATTGATGCACAATATTACTCGGTTTGTTTCCCGAGAAAATTTTATAAAAAATCAACGCCGAGAAAAATTGCATTCATTTATAGATTTAATTATGTTGATTTGCACCTTAAAGGAGCTAATAAAACTCTTATCGGTTACCAAAATGTTCTTTATGTCATTATTTATTGAAAACTTTTAACTACTGCGTTACAATCTATTAAGAAGAAAATTTCAATAGTTTCCTGAATTATTATCTATAAACGATAATAACTCCAGAGGATATTGACAGATTCAGTACCCACCTCAACTAACTTTAGACATGGAAAAACGATTTGTAGATATTTTGAAATTCGATGTGTATGACTGGATGAAAAATCCTTCTACCGCAAATATTGAGGAAGCTGTTAGAACTTGACAGGAAGAAGGTTTAGAAATCGTATATGACGCAGAAAGTAAACATAAATTCGATAGTGATGGATATGAAAACCCGTGGCAAAATAATAAAAAAGAAACACCTGTCATATCAAAATGTATGACAACTGATATTCAGTTTAATGAAATCTTTTCCTTCATATCTCATGTAATCAGGCATTTGTGCTGTTAATCATATTATAGCCAAAGAAAGAAACCGAAAGAGGAGACCTTTGTTTGTTCCTTGCAAAATTGACCAAGATATCCAGTTTTTATTTTATCAGCATCTGTCTTAGGAATCTCATTAATAAATCAAATAATAAAATCTAATTTCACCTAACTTTGTCCTTTTATATACGCAAAGTATAAATAAAAAGGCAGATTTAACTACAGTGAGTAGTTTTATAAAGACTTATTGTGCCAAACGTAGCGAAAGTCACACAAAGTATTTGGCAAATTATTGTTATGGGCTTTAACTCGCTGTACGTCTGTTTCATAAGGTATACATTGATACAAAAGCGGGCGGTAGGTAAAAAGGTTGACTACTTTTGCTGTAAACAATGTGCTCGCGCCATTGACTCGCGTCAAGAAACCGCCACTGAGGCGAGCGGCACTCGCGAGCTTAGACGAGGCGAGGCGAGACTACGCGAGTGCACCGTTTACACTCTCGCGTTCGCGGTGTCTCGCCTCGCCTCGTCTAAGCTCGCGCGAGAGTGTAAACGCGGCATTATATTAGCAACAAAATTATTTCTTTTTTCATTCACACCTCTATACCCGATAGTTTCTTCATCTTACTTGTACATTATCTTTTATCTGCGTAAACCTCATTGCTCCCTGACTCTGGTAACAGGTCAAACTTACCTCAGTCCATAATTACTGTGATTTAAAATCTTTCTGGTAGATGATAAACACATTTTTCTTACGAATACATACAAATGGCAACCCTTCAATTGCTGATTTGGATAATATTACTACAAATGTATTGAAGATACATTAAAATAAGATGATACACACCATACCGTCAAACATTATTTACCTGTGTGAGGAGACTTGTTGCTTACCATAGCTGTTCTAAAGTGCCAAAGTAGTACCCGTTCGTAAAGGAAGGGACACAGAGTAGGGCCATTAGTTTGACCACAGTACTAAACAGGTTGATAGAGAACTTGATGAATAACCACATCAGAAATGTATAACATGTTCTCGGGTCTTCCAGCGAGGCAACGCGACAAATTGATGCGGCGTTTCGAAAACGCTCTTCACGCTGGCGAAGTGTCGTGGTCCTGGAAAGTCCGTCAATGGGATCCCAACATTTCTCCAGAAGATGAAATCGGAGGGCAATTTCGTTCGAAACGTCGAATCAAATAGACGCTCTACCCCGGTGGAAGTATCAAGAATATTTTATACAGTAGTTACACGGGGAAAGCCGCCATTCATTCATCACATCAGAAATGTCTGTGAGGAAAGAAAATGTTTTGTTAATCAGCAACATGAGTTTACGAAAGGATATTTACCTGAATCAAGGGAGGCCAAGTTGATAGCACTGGTTTGTGACGATGGCATATTTTATAGGTTATTCCATGGTATGCAAGCATACTTATATACATATATTCTTAGAAGTTTGTTCTTTCGTGCGGTTGTTGTTTAGATTAGGTTGGTTGCTAAGAGCGACATAATTGAGCCTACATGTTGAATCATTATATTAAGTTCGCAAATTCGATATACGAATCAGGAAGTATCAGGAAGAAGTCCGATATAGAAGTAACGGTTTTTAGTTTCTGCTGGTGTTGGTGGAAAATGTTAAATAAATAACTGAATGAATAAAAGTTATTACAAGAAAGAAAAGAATTGTTTATGCATCTTTTCATAGTTAGATGATTTCTATAAAATAAACTAAAGAAGAAAGGCGACCATGCTCGAAGAGAATACACAAGAAATTACGAAGTTACGTAAAATAGAGGCACCAGACTAAGGCATTTTACAGTGTGAGCCGTAAAATGGTAACAATTAGTTAAAAAACATTGGGATGCATGAAAAATTAATGCGATCAGTGGAGAACCTCTTGAAAACGGATGAAGTAAAGATTTAGGGCAGCAATGAGAAGAAATAAAAACTGGAGTGTCTCTAGATAGTGTTTGGGATAATTGCTTTTCAGTTTGCTAGGTACAGAGATAGGGGGGGGGGGGAGGTTTCGAATGATTATAAGATGGCGGAGGAATTACTTATTGAAGATATGAAGTGTAAATATATTCGTATAACATTTGGTAATAAACTTAATTGCATAGTAGGGTGAGGTTTCAAAAACCTGCATTCGCTGGCGAGGGTGTTGAGGGAATGTAATGAGGGAACTGAGACACAAAAGTTTGAAGTTGACCTCCATTATATCATAAACCTGAATTCCATTATTAAATATCCGAGTCATGTACCCAGATAATGAAAAAGATGAAGATTAAAAATACTCACTTTTTGATACTGTTACTGATTCTGTAATGGACAGAAAATCACTACATTTCATTTAAGTACTTTCGATACATTTTTTTTGACATGAAGAAGACTTTTAATAGGGCAGTGATTGAGTTATTTCAAACACACACGTGTGGTTCAAGATAACAGGGGTGAGGTTGGCAAATGCGAGGCCAGATCGTTAACCGTTCACCCACAACGCTCGGTGGGGACAAGGAACGGGAAGTAATTCGGCAATGGCCTTTTGAAGAAAGCATCCCGGCATTCGCCTGGAGTGATTTGAGGAAACCATGGAAAACCCAAATCTGGATGCCCGGATGGGAATTTGAACCCGCGTCCTCCCGAATGCGAGGCCAGAGCGTTAACCACTCACCCACCACGCACCGTGAGAGAAAATGAGTGAAGAGTATAGAGGCTGCATTTTAAACTAAACGTTTTTTTCTCAAATTTCTGTGTGGAACCAGTCGCCACGAGAGTGGGTGGATGCTGACTGACCATTGTCCTGGCTATTTACCACTGAGAAAAGTGGCTGAGAAACATCGAGGAGAGACCTGGACGATAACAAGAATTAGTGGACATCTTTTTGTGACGAGGACTCGAAAATGTCTAACGTGTATATGTAGAGAATATGTTTTAAGTTTATACCAGGTGCGAATGGGAAATTTCCATATTTGAAACGCGCGCCATGAAGCAACAGTTATTCCGAGAATGGTGGAGAGGCATTCATTCGAAAGAGCAGGGCCTAACGTTTTCTGGTTTGTAGGTTTAGTAACGATCATGCAGTGAATGAGAGAGAAGCGCACGTTCGCCTTTGTACTTTTGAAGCGGCCGTTCAATCATCGCCTCGCAACGTGCATTCAGACATCACTTTTAATATCGCGTCCGAGTGTCGTATTCCTGATCGGAAATCGATTCTTTTTTGGATGGACAGCTTCAGGAAAGCCGGTAATGTGCAGAAAACAAAACTTGGAGGTTCAAGAACCAATCATATTGGGATGTCTGCTCGTACTGAGAATCTAATTCTTCATGAAGAACTGCAATTTCATCCATACAAATTGCAGGGGTGCAAAAACTTAATCCATGCAATTTTCTTTCACGAAAAAAATGCATGGGAAGCCGTCCTTGACGCCATTGTGTTATTCAGCGACGAGGCTCATTTTTATCTTTCCGGTTGCTTGAATAAGCATAACATGCGATACTACAACGGTACGAATCCCTGAGAACTTCATAGGCAGCAGCCGCAGCATACAGACGTGCATTGTCCAGAAAAGTCATCAATAGAACTTTTTCTCTAAAGAAAACGGTCTGACAATTGTGGTCGATTCTGTTGGTTATGTCTACATTATTAAGGTGTTTCTTTTTACTAAAACTTCAAAAAAATGGATGTGAAGTATGTCTGAATCCAGCAGGATTGACCACGTTCCACATGGCACGGAAGTCGATGAATCTTTTGTGAGAACATTTCCTGGACGCCTCATCTTCTAAGTGACATTTTTGGGGAACTATCTAAAATAGGGCTGTTGATAATTTAAAAAATATCAATATCGGTTATTGATATATCGCAAAAAGTATCTATGTATCAATATATCGAAACTTTTATAAATACAACCCAATAGAAACAAATCTTGTAAAAATAAATCTGTTTGCTGTTAAAGAGATGTGAGATATTGTTCTCAAATAAGTTTTCAGTATCGGTGATGATGATTGTTGATTTTTTTTAATTGACTGGCTATTAGGGATGTATTAATATTTATAAAAAAATAATATCTATGATACTCGAAAGAGGTTCCAGGGAAATGTTGGTTTTTGTATATTTGTAAGATTAATAAGCAATTCAGTTGAGACATTCATGTAGGTAGAAGTTTAACTATTATAGCATGCATAACGGCCAAGTCACTTAGCTGCTTTTAAAAGTTTTTGTGGTGTTTCATTTCCTTTTGTATGTTGATAGCTTATTCTGAGTTTTCCTACTTTTATAGTTCTAATTTTTGCATATTAGCTACTATTTGTTATTTACACTTCCAACTATGCCTGCTAACACATTATTTTCAAGTTAGACTTCACTGGAGAATACGCATGCTCATTTCAAACAATGGGATTGCGTCAGATTCGTGCTGGGCGAGTGATGCGTGCCTAAACTAATGTCATCATCTGAGTAAACGGCGTATCTATAACTTCCAAATCAAATATAGAAACTTAGTAAGATTTAATACGTTACTTAACATTGCTGATCTCTATGCACAACAGAAATTTGAGGGACATAGTGTCATACAGAGCACAACTATTACAGTACAAATTTGCACCGAAACTTTTGGGGCTGTCACTGGGTAAATATTATATCTTTGATCGAGTAATTCTTGTATGTCTATCGGAAACGGATCTAACGATTTGGATGAAATTTCGTATTTAGATAACATTTTGTTTTCTAAGTTTAACTAAAAAGGTGTCTTCCATGCAAAAGCGCGATTTTACAAAATATCAGAAATTCTTGTATTTGATATCTCGGAAACGGCTCTAACGGCTTTCGTATTTTTTATTTTTTTATTTATCAATCTTGTTTCATGGATCCCTGCTTAGGAAAGACCTCTGGGATGTGAAACATGTCATGGTTAATACACATACATACAATATGAGTCATAATCATAGTAAAAACAAGTATATGTTCCAAAGACAAATAAAGAGAATAACAATAAACATTAATTTCTACAACTGAATTTTGCAAAAGTCATATTGAATACAATTAATTAATTTGTTCAAATTCTTGAATGTTGTAGAAGGAGTTGCCAATAAGATAATCTCTCAGTTTTTCTTTAAATATATTTTTATTATCTGCAGACTGTTTTATACTCTTGGGAAGTTTATTAAACACCTGATTCATGATTTAAGCCTGTCTAAACAGCAAGCTGAAGTTTTAACTTTCAGACTCAAAGGTTGGAATCTCATCATCATCATCTCAATTTCAGGTGCCGGTAAGCCGACTGATGTTAGTTTTCTTTGGTTATAGCAAGGAAATCTTATACCTTTAAACGAATAATTTTTGTACATTATAGTAGGCGGCACATACGAAGGCGGGTGGCGCAGAGAGAGAGAGAGACAGAAATAGGAAGGACAACGGTATACGACTTTGCCGCGTTTCCAGCAGGACATGAACGATGCAGGGAGATGAAGAAAGTCTAGTAATTACGCTAAACTAGTAGTAATACTTCTACTATATACTACTATGATCTTCTTCTTCTATATTCTACTATATAATTTCTTAAGCTCACTCACTCAGCTCGATAGTTATTGGTCGGAGAACGGTGTCACGTGTCAGTCTTCGCTCGCAAAACAGCGACCAGGGATATCGTTAGAAGAAAATCATGCTTATGTTCATCCACAATTAAATAGCTAAGCAACTGCTACCAAATTAATTGACATAATACATTCATTAAGTTTTTTTGTAGCGTTTCATAGTTTAAAAAATACTGATAAATTTTGCAGCTGAAAACCGTGGATCTGCTTGTAAGTAACATGTTGCTAATGAAAGCAAATTAAAAAAAACTTTAAAAAATTAAATTACTCATGGTCTCTGCTGTAACCACGAATGCAAATTGTCATTCCGGATTAGGATAAATTTCAATTTAATTAAAACTTTCACTAATGTTGTTGCTTGACCAAAGTTTATGCATTATGGTTTATATGCTTTTTTTAGGAATTTTATTCGTCGATGGTCTTTGTTCATGTGCACTGTACGTGAGTTATTAGATTATTTTAAGTGGACAACAGTGCAAATATGTCAACACATAATCTTTCATTCTAAAAACTGGAACTATTCTAGACCCGTGATGATATGCAAAAAGAGGTCACGGGCTTATACTAGTAGTAATAATAATATTCGTTTTAGCAGCCCTTTATGTGATAAAACTATTAAGAGAGACAGGAATGTCAGAAAGTTTTAGCCGCAGGAAACAATCAATACTCGTATAACCACGACAGGCTCTGGATTGTTACTGAATCCAATTGACTACTGGCAGAACGATGACGTACCTGCGAATAGCCTCGATAAACGGGGCTGCCATCGTTGCTGCCGCGCACTGTAACTGACCCGTGCGAATAGTATCGTGGTCAGTCACTGAATGGTAATATAACAATATGTAAATAAGTACATGCAAATATTTGTTACAGAAAGGTACTTTATTTTGAAGAGTAGTAATAAATACAACTTTAACTGTAAAAAGTTGTTATGATTAAATGTTACATGTTTAATTGTAAAACATTAAAAATAAACAGGTATTTAAAAAATATTGTTTTTTTCATATGTTCTTTTTCAATCTTCTTTACTTTACAAAAAAATCTTTGAATACAATGTTAGCACTTTATAATGTGGTCATCGTTGACTTTTCGATCGTATGTGTCTTTAACACAAAAGTAAATATTAATGAATCTACAAATTCATGAAAAAGCCACATACAGGTGTCCATACGAAGAAACAGGTTGTGATAAATACAATCTTGCGTTTTGAAGCGTTTGACCTATTGCTTATTAATGCTCATAACGGGGATTACTTCTATTGGAAATTTTTTTCTTGCCATTTGGAAAAGCTCGGTCGATCAGAAGATTTGAGGTTAATGCAAGGTATGAGCATAGTTTTATCGCAAGGAATGAATTAAGCATTGATGATGTACTCGTCTAAGTGAATTACCACAAATCTTGTGCCAATAATTAATCCCTGATTAGCTTTAAGACTTGTATTTAACATAATAATAGTATTTTTCTTTAAAAGCAATTTATGAGGTGGTAAATCAAATGATCTCGGAAATGGCTCTAACGATTTGGATGAAATTTCATATCAAGATAACATTTCATTTTGCTTTTAAAGTTTGTATCACGATTCACAAAAAAGAGCAATTCTTGTATCTGGTATCTCAGAAACGGTTCTAACCTCATCCTGTAGAAGTTTCAGGTACCAGTAAGCCTACCGAAGTTAGTTAAGCTTCTCTTTGGTTAGAGCAAGGAACTTTACAAGAACTCTGCAACAAAAACATTTTAATTTAATCAAACTTATCTCAAAATCTTGCATATTGAACAGAAATCTACAAGGAAGTCTGCAACAAAAACATTTTATTTTAGTCAAACTTTACTCAAAATCTTGCTTATTGAACAGAAATTGGAAGATGCCGAGAGAACATCAGTCATCCAGGTACTATGTATAAAATCACCAATATTAAACTTTGCTTATGATTTAGTGGTGAAACCATACTTGTGTACCAAATTACCTAGTATTACAGGAAGTACTGTGGAATTATGAAGACAGTGTCGTAGTTAGATAATAAATATGAATTTCTCTAATCTTTAATGCAAGGAGAGGAACACATTTGTTAGACTTCGTTTAGAATTAAAATTTTCTGGTGAAACAGAAATTAGGGTCAGCGATGGAGCAGATAAGAGTAAGTAGACGGAAATTCGCGAATTAAAAATTTTTCTTATGATTTTGGGGAGAAAACTTGATCTGTGTACAAAATTTCAGTTTTATGTTGATACTGAAAGTAATTTATAATTTTAATAATCTTTTTTCTGTAGGTAAGTGAAAAAATCGGTTAAATTTGCACGCGTATAACTTCCTAACAAATAACAGGTACGAAACAAATTGAATGTGTTTGCTAAGCTTGATGGTATTTATGCAATTGAAGCACGTAGCTTCATCCAGACCGAAAATATTAAGGTGGAAAAATGGATCGAACCGCTTCGAGAAAAGCTACACAGTTTTTTTTTAAATTAAAATCAATGACAAATGAGTGGTAACGTTAGACCTCTGTGCTTTCAGCAATTATTGATAAACAATATGAAGTTATATGTGTCAATATTTATCAGCAAAAGTTTTAAAAAATATTCGTTGTTTTATAATTTCTGCCGGTAGACTACTGCGATTATTAGGCACCAGAAGATTAATGTTTTATGCAACCCATTCAGATGATACAGGTATGATGCAAATATATTCAAACTATTTATGATACTATAGGCATAAAATACCTACTATCTTTCCCGAATTTTAGGATATTTGATGATATCGAAACATTCATGTGATCTAAATATTGTTTTAATACGGCAGTCACTGTGCCAAAACTTTTACCGGAAACCTGTATTGAAATATTTTTCAAGAACATATCTGTCCTAAACAGATGACGTTTATTCTGCTCAACATGGATAAGCTCCTATATTAAGGGAAATATTGCCTCTTCTTTTTTACTCGACAGTAATATCTTTTTAAAAAATTGATCATTGGGGCAGGAAAGATAGTGGAGACGATGCAGGGGAACTTTACCACGCACTGGAATGAAGGCGGGTAGAGAAAAGTGGGTTGGGGAGGGCGCCATATCGGTCGGCCGTGGAGACGGGGAATAGGCACAATCATCAGGGGTGACTTTAACGCTAAATCTTGCACATTGGGATGCAACGCAACCATCAGCAGTGGCCGCACTCTTTATGACTTTGTTGTAAAAAAAAAAAACCCTGGTTACTGTAGTGGCGACTGACGAACCCTCGCACTTTCCCAGGGACTCCAGACTCAAGCCTGATATCTTCGACATGTTTCTGTTCAAAAGTATCACCTGGTCTGCTGCATCCACTGTACACAATGACCTCGATTCTGACCACAACTCAGTGGTACTATGTATTGATGCAGTTGTAAGCCTAACAGATAGTAAAAAATTCCCTCTAACCACTAACTGGCAAAAATACAAAGAATTTATAAAATCTCACATAATTGAACAGCCATTTCAGATTAATAAACAGGAAATCGAAAGGCAAATAAACATCCTTGTCACAACCATCATGGAATGCGCGAAGAAAAGCGACAATAAAAATCACCCAACAACACAGAGCCCAATGTTGGAACAACACTCTCCGCCACGCAGAGCATCAACCAGACCTGTTCTGGAAACTAATCAAAGCACGCAAACAGCCACACCATTGTTCAAAACCACTACACGGCCCAAACAGCTTAGTATACACAGCGCTGGAGAAAGCGGAAGCCATTGCTGACACTTTGGAACGCCAGTTCCAAGAACATGTCATTGATGACGAGGATAGTGATATACACGAAGAAAGGGTAATTAGAGAAGTGCCCCGCATTCTGAGGCAAAGAACACATGGCTCTTTCCGTCCAGTGGAGTCGTCCAAAGTGATTTCAATCATAAGAGCGCTTGGTAATAAAAAATCCCCTGGTCCTGACATCTCAAAAACCTGCCACAACAAGCAATAGCCCATATTACCCTTATCTTCAATGCTTGTCTAAAACTATCCTACTTCCAAAAAGCCTGGAAAACTGCAAAAGTCATAACCCTTCTAAACCCAACAAAAATCTCCTAAAACTACAGACTCATCTCCCTATTCAACATCCTTGGAAAAATCCTTGAAATCCTTATCAATAAAACCATCCACAAATTCCTCAAAGACCGCAACATTATCATTCCTGAGCAGTTCGGCTTTCGTGCGCGACATAGCACCACCCACCAAACCGTCCGACTGACTGAAAAGATCTGTCTGGAACGCTCCATCGGACACCATACAGGAGCTGTTATGCTAGACATAGAAAAAGCCTTCAATAAAGTTTGGCACGACAGACTTATCTCCAAACTGAACACATATCGTTGTTCTGGACACTTACTTCGAATGATTGACAGCTATCTCCGCAACAGGAAATTCTACGTTGTGGTGGAAGGAGCCAATAGCCAGTTCAAGTCAATTGAAGCAGGCGTACCCCACGGTTCGGTAATAGCCCCGATTTTGCACAGTATTTACAGTAATGACATTCCCCACCAACCAGGCGGAGAAATTGCACTTTTTGCAGACGACACAGCGATATACAGGTCCTGCCGCAATCAAAGATTCATTGCCAGGATACTAACTCACCATCCCAAACTAATTACACAATGGTGCGATAAGTGGAAAATTAAAATAAATGCAGAAAAATCTTAAGCAATAATGTTTTCAATAAAAAGATCAAAACCAAACGACTGTGTATCTCTGGACGGAAAGGATCTTGCATGGAGCGACACGGTCAAATATCTAGGTGTGACCTTCGACAAAAAACTAAAATTGACAAACCACATTCAAAATGCTTCCAACTTAGGCAAAGACGGAATCTTCAAGCTGTACCCCCTTTTCAAGGGGGCCAGCCTCAACACGAAAACGAAGTTACAGATCTATAAAGCAGTAATACGTCCAGGAATTCTATATGGCTCTGAGCTGTATAGTATGGCATCAGACCGAAATCTCAAAAAGCTACAGATCATTCAAAACAAATACCTTAGAATAATAGCAAATGCTCCTCGGTACATGACCAACATACGACTCCATAACGACCTAGGCATACCGACATTGACAAACTACACTAGAGTCCCGCTAATCAGAACTAATTGGGACCGAGCCTTGTTCGGATTACCGATTTGTTCGGATTAGCCGGAATTACAGTGACCAGTTTCTAGAAAGAAGTATGCAAAGGTAACAATTGGGAACAAGTGGGGGAACAATGGCTCACTCTCACTCCCTCCCTTTGTTGTTGAGACGTTTGAACTGTTCGAGGTCAGTGCACTGTCAGCCGGCTCGCAAACTGCTCGGTTAATGTTAGCTGTCGATCGCTGGCACACTTGACAGTTGTACTTTATGCATTCGGGTGTAGTGGTGTATTGTCGTCATGAGTAAACGGAAACATACAATGTTAACTCTCAAAGAAAAATTGGATGCTTTGAAGCGGTTAGACAATGGTGAGAATGTATCTAAACTGGCGACGGAACTGGGTGTTGGTAAGGCAACCATTTATGATTGGAAGAAGAACCAAGTGAAGCTTGAACAGTCCTGTGCAACGTCTTAGGTAAAAACACTTGAAATTCGACAGACTTTGAAACAGTCCCAGTACGATATAGTGGATGAAGCACTTTTCTTTTGGTTTACACAGGAAAGAGAAAGGGGAACTCCTTTAAGTGGACCAATGGTTTGGTAGCAGAGAGAAAGGAGAATCCATATTGAAGTTAATTTCACATAAAGGCTGTTTACATAAACAAATTAATGAATGGCGATGAGTCTTTTAGTGCGAGTACGGGTTGGTTGGATAGATTTAAAAAATGTCATGGGATTCGTCAGCTAACAATAACTGGAGAGAAGCTTTCTTCTGACTATGATGCAGCGAAGGAATACTTGAATGAGTTTGATAAATTGATAAGGGGGGAAATTATGCTCCCCAACAAATTTTTAATGCTGACGAGACAGGCCTTAATTTTAGGGCATTGCCAACAAAAAGCCTGGCATCAAAAGCAGAAGTCAAAGCTCCTTGCTTTAAAATGAACAAAGATCGTGTGACTTTATTAGCGTGCAGAAACGCTGCTGGTAATCACAAGCTGCTTTAATGATGATCGGCAAATCTGTTACCCCCAGAGCTTTTAAAAACTGCAACATGAAGTCCCTGCCCGTATATTATCGCAACCAGAAAAAAGCATGGATGCATGATAAGCTGTTCAAAGAATTGTTTCACGACCAGTTTGTTCCCTCTGTCCGTCATTTGACTTTCCGTGCTATCCTTTTGTTTGATAACGCGCCGTCTCACCCCAGCACTGAGAAATTATGTGATGGAGAAATTGTGGCGAAGTTTTTGCCGCCGAATGTTACACCACTTCTACGGCCAAAGGACCAGGGCGTACTGCAAATATTAAAACTGATTTACAGAAAACAATTTTTAAGAATGCTGATCCAAGATGATAACATTCCTTTAGTTGACAAAATAAAAAAAAAAAACAATGTGAAGGATGTTTATTGGGCCTCTGAGGCATGGCAGAATATTTCAGAAAACACTCTGAGAAATTCTTGGAGAAAATTGTGGACATCTCTTGAATTTCAGGACACCCCAGTTGAAAATGAAGAGGATAATCTCCTACCAATGATACAGATAATCCCTGGATGTGAAGAAGCCTGTGAAGCAGACGTAGATGAATGGATGGCATGGGATGATGCAAGTTTGGAGAACCTTACTCATGTTGATTTAGTGGCTCCTGTAACTCAAGACCAGGTAGAAGTGGACTGACGGAAAGTGACAATGAGGCGGAATGTGACAAAGGAGAGCTGGTACCACATAGTGACGCGGCAGAAGCACCTGATCTCGCGCTACGCTATTTGGAGCAACAGGACACTGCAACTCCTGCTCATTTAATGTTTATGAGACGATGGCGCAACTTTGCGTCATATAACAGACTTTCGTCATTACGCCAAAAAACAATTACTGAGTTTTTGTCTTCTTAAAAGTAAGCATTGTAACTATATCGTAAGTTTTGTAGTTTTTCATTCATTGTTATGCACTATTTAAACTTAATATTTTCTTGCTAATTTTACCAATACATATGTACTGTTCTGTATAAATTAAAATTGTGTGTATGTACAGCAATTAACCGCGCAATTAAATACAGTATGAACTATTTTCATGAACTGTGTTTTAATTCTTTTACCATTTTTCATACTTAGACTAATTTTTTATCATGTTCGGATTAACCAAACGCTTGGATTACCGGGGTTCGGATTAGCGGACTCTGGTGTACATAAAAGACAAATGAACGAAATTCTACACAAAAGCTCAAGCTTCATTCCACGAAATTATTCAAAGTCAAGGACAAGACCAATACGACCCAACATACAACTGACCAATACTGACAATATCACATTGCTACAGGATATGAAAAACAAAAGAAAATCATTATCACTTACCACAAGACTTGACTAGAGAGCCAGTCCAACATACTTCATCAGACAAAATTCCTGGAACTTTAAACTTTACATGAGCCTAGCTCAGACAGATGACGTCGTCGACGACAACCGTGGCACCGCAATTTGATGATGGATTATTATGTAACTCGACGAGACAGATCAAAAATGAAGAATATATATATTTTTTGATATCCTGCTCATTTATCGAGATATACTGTCTCAAAAGTCAGGTGTTTTGGGTTGATATTCACAAGAAAAATTTCTCCAAAGTCAAATTTGATGACAGTTTCTTATGTAACACGATGAGACAAATCGAAAGAAAAAAATAACATTTTTCGATATCTCCCTTACTTCTCGAGATATACTGTCTCCAAATTGAGGTTGTTAGGTTGTGACGCGGACTGGACCAAAATAAAAACGTCACCAAAGGCACAAGTAATTATACCTGTAACTAATTTTTGATAGTTTATATCTCGAGAACTAAAGGAGATATCAAAAAAATTTACTCTTGATTTTCGATTAGTTTCGTCGATTTACATGAGAATCAATCATCAAATAGCATTGTCATGGTCATGATAGAGCTGCCCATCTCAACACACAAATTTCAATTTAAACTAAATTTCTAGCTACAACAACATTGGCAATATCAGGATTCCTAGTTTTCATAACATAAATCATCACAACTAATTTCAACATAAAGTTCAGTATAAAATTCAGTTGAACTAACGCACGTGCAATAATAAATTATCACAATTAATTTCATTGTATACTTTCATACCATATTCACTGTGTCGCGATGTAAACTTGAACCTCTTAAATTAGACTTTCAACACTTGTCTACAATAAGGCTAGCTTTTCAGGTGGAAAGTAGTAACATATGCTGATGTCTACACTACACCGACAACGACACTTGAGAATGAAATCAACCTACTGAGAGCAATGAATAAATTTGTAGCCATAGGCCCTAATGTTGCAGTTACCTATCAGGCACTTCAAGGACAATAATTACAATGTGCTTTAATTATGAAATGTTATTCCAGGTTGTTTCCGATCTTGTCTGTTTGTGCAACCATATTTAATACAACTTGGTATTATAGAAATATTAGAAAATGAAATATTCTTCGCAGCAGACACAGTCCGAACAGCCCAATGTTTTGGGGTTATTACTATGGCTGCCGCGCATGCGCAGTAGGAGATTTAGCGTTATTTCGTCTCCAGATATTCCTTCCTGCATGATTCTAATCATAGAGGAACATCATGAAAAACTTCTCTCCTACTGCGCATGCGCTGCGGACATCGTAGGAGTACCAAAACATTGGGCTGTTTGAACTGTGTCAGCTACTGACAATATTTCATTTTCTAATATTCTAAAGTTTTCTATAATGCCAAGTTGTGATGCATATGGTTGCACAAACAGACGAGATAGGAAAAACCTGGAATAGCGTTTCATAAGTAAGTCACGTTGTAATTATCGTTCTAGAAGTATTTGACAGGCAACTGCAACATTAGGGTCATTCGCTATAAATTCATTCATTGCTCTCTATAGGATCATATCGTTCTCAAATTTTTGTTGGTGTAGTGTAGACAATTAGCATATGTTACTATGTTGCACCTGAAAAGCTAGCCTTATTGCAGACAAGTGTTGAAAATTTAATTTAAGCGGATCATGTTTACATCGCGACACAGTGAATATGGTATTATGTATGATTTACTCACGTTTAAGTTTACACTAAAAGTGCACGATGAAATTAATAGTGATAATTTGTGCTGTGCGAACTACTAAACGTGATGAAATAAACTTTGTTGTCCAAAATGTAGTTCGCGATGCTTTTCTTGTGTAGATGTGTCTACATAGTTTGATTTTGTAGCGACAATATTAATGGAAATGTTGGTAGGTTGAAATGCGGTGTGTACCAGAAGGGAACAAACAATTTATTTATTATTAGCTGTTAGCTTTTGTTTTATGAATGCACTGATTTTTCTAGCAAAATTATATAGGCCATTAACAGTACAATATCTTCTAAGTAAGTTCAGAAACTATGAGTTTTTTTGAAGTGTTATTTTTTTTTAAAGTTATAAACATTGACTTATGCTATTTTTAAAATTTCAGATATGACTTGTTTCTGTTTGTAAATATGTCTTCAACCATATTTCTAGATTTTGAAACCTTTCATATCAGTTACTGAAATAGAATGTGAAAATATAACCTATTTGAACATCAACTAAAATTTAAGGACTGTAGAGGTATACAGAGATTAGAATATATGAAGCAGATAATTGAGGACGTGGGTTGTAAGGGGTATGTAGAAACGAAAAGGTTAGCACAGGATAGGAAGGGATGGAGGATTGCATCAAACCAGTCTAAAGACTGACGACAGCAAAAAAAAAAAAAAAAAAATAAACAGTTTGTTATTCAAGTTAAAAAGAATTACCTGCTCATTAAGTTACGTCCAAATTCATCATTAAATATGGATATGGTGAAAGTTTTATTCTGGTCCAGGCCGCATTTCAACCTAACCACGTCAATTTTAAGGTACAATATCTGGAGAACTAAGCGAGATATCGAAAAAATTTATTCTTTACTTTCAGTTTCTCTCATCGAGTTACATAAGAATTCGTCATCAAATTGTGGCGCCACGGTTATCGTTGAATCCCCTCATAACCTAACAACCTCACTTTTGAGACAGTATATCTCGCGAACTAAGCGAGATATCGAAAAATTTCATTCTTTATTTTCGATTTGTATCGTCGTGTTACATAAGAATCTATCACCAAATTTGACTTTGGGGACACGTTTATTCTGAATTTCAACCAGAAACTCCACTCTTTTGAGACAGTATATCTCGAGAAATAAGCACGATATCAAAAAAATTTATTCTTCATTTTTGATATGTCTCGTCGAGTTACATAATAATCCATCACCAAATTGCGGTGCCACGGTTGTCTTATGATTCCTTTGAGGTTTTTGTGCCTATTTCCCGTGTCTCTCCTGTCAAGCCATATGGCGGCCTCCCCTCCCCACTTCTCTCCACCCGGTTTCACTCCAGTATGTGGTGAAGGTCCCTTGCGTCGTCTCCATATATTCCTTCCTCCATGATTAGAATAGGCCAAAGAGGAACCAAAACACAATTTCTTTGAAGTGGGGATCCAAGATGGATGTTTGATATAAATTGTGCTCTAAGGGCACCAATCTATTATTAACACCTTTAAACAAAACGTTCCGATTGATAGTCCAACAGCAGTAGATAGTTTGTTCTGATCAATATCTTGCCTTAATAAATTCTTTTGTGGTATAGCTAAACTGGCTGTGACATTTTTTGGCGTTAAATTCTTCTGTTGCTATGTAACAAGAAGTGTAATTGTGAAGTAGCTATCATGTGTAATACAGTGTAACTAGTTGTTGATGCTAATTCTTTTAGAACAATTGAAGACCAATTTAATTAAAAAATCAATCATTTCCAGGTAATAATTGTATCTATTTGAATAATGATTAATATTTTGTATTTTGCCCTCCTTTTTCATTCTGCTTATTACTCAGATCGTAGATCAAAAGAACTAATAGAGTGTTTAAAATATTTTGCAATAAATATTACATGTTTAGCCAGCTTTAAAAATTTGTGGTTTTTAATGAAATTGTAACTATGGAACAATCGCGAGCTAGGCGACGTCAGCATGAAACCTTTGAAACAGCCGTTTTCTTACAACATAGATGAATCGCGGCGATTTTTAAATCTTATCAGAAAGTATAATTCCTACTGTTCAGTCTGCCAGTAAAGGCCCCTGCCAGGCAGACCTCACACACAACGCGCCTGCACGCCGGGATACATATACGACTCCAAACAGGCGCAGAGACATCAAAACAAACCAGGAAAACAAATAGAATCATCTAGAAGCTAAGTGGGACTATTTCTTACAGAGGTCGCCGTACTACCACACAACGGAATTCCTGCGCCAGGCCGCCTATATAAGCGTAGCCGGCCGCTCCACCGCCAGTTCCAGCCTGACCGCTGAACCAGCGTCAACTACAGAAGACCACCGGAAGTTCGCGAGAAGTAGAAGCCGTCACTCTACCCCGGATCAGGACCAGGCTGAAATTCTCGACGGTCTTCTGCTAACTGTACCCACATTTGTTTATGGTTTACCTGTTGTATTGTGTACCGAGTAATAAACTTCAAGGAACCGTTAAGTGTAGTTCACTTCACCTACTTCCATATGACGTCTTTTGGAACCGATAGAATTGTTGCAATGTGAGGATTTTCACCGACAATTACTATCCAGGGGCAAGTATATCAGCGAATTGGATCTATGCTTCCTTCAGCGAATACGAAACCACAATTTTTACAGATATATTTCATTGGCGATGAAGAAGCAGAAACTGAAAGACATTATAGAATTATTGAAGGGACTGAGAGAGAGACCATACCAAAAATACAGCGGGTATTACACGACAACAATGCCTTCGTTAGGGTATTCAAAACGGCTTTGGAGAACATACCCGAAGTAACCTGCAAGTTAGTGATCTACGCCGACCGTGTGCCACGAGGACAACACGAGAGATGTTACAACGCCTCGACGAGCAACAAGATCGCAGTAATCCTACCGGGCATAGGGGACCTAAAGTTCAACGTGGTATCATGGTATACTTCACACAACAACTTGTGCCAGAGGTGAAGGTTGAGCTGAGGATCTATGAAAATCCTAGCCGACTGGGATTCTAGGCTGGGGACTTTCCCATCTCCAGTTGGACGCCCTAACCACTGAGCAACCAGACCTCTCAAGAAAATATTATATTACATCATTTTTCCACGCGGACAAAGTCGCGGGTAACTACTAGTATATATACAATCTGTATGTAGAGCTCAAACAACGATTAAAGAGACGGACTGAGGTTTCTCTAAATCTGTGTACAAACGGTCCAGAAATTTATTGAGTATTAGCTGGACAGGACCAACTTCGCGTAGTCTTTGGTGTTTTATCAATGCATCTCATACGGATCTCCTAACTACTGTCACTTTCATTTCTGGCTAAGCCCTGCTGCCCATTGTGTCAAATGAAATGTTTTTGTATTCAACTTTATAGCTATTATAAATACACTTTTTGTATACGACATTTATTTTCTTCGCCTTTGTTTGCTGGTACATATAGGTTTTGGGACTGGAGACACGTGAGCAAGCATACAAATTTTAAGTCAATAACTTTTTATATGAAACGTCAAAAGATGAATGAGTTTATTCGAAATAAATTACATAAATTGCTGAAACAGGTTCAGAACAATACACGCATTTAAATATATAGGCCTATTGTAATTATATCAGCTACGACATTCTCAAAACTGAATCTCATGAAGGACTTCTCCTGGAACTCCACGCTTCGGAAACGTCTATTGTGAACGCAGCTTATTAACATTCTAAATTTGTAGATTATTTATTTTAGCAGGAAAATTGTTCGTTAAGTAAGGACAAATTTTGAAGGGGATCGTGGCGGGGCCCTCTCAAGCTTGGGTCCCGCGACTGCGGTAGCCTAAAACTGGCCCTGCCAAGGAATACCACTTAATTCAATTGATATCTGATTTCGTCACCAAAGATGCAGGTTCGTAATTAGGAAGCTTTTTTACACACTAACTAGCTCGACAATACCATCAGACACTGTTCTTTACTCACACGAGCGTTTATTTTTTTGTCCTCACGCGTACTTCTAGGCACTTAATCACAGTTTACTAACTCGTAGTTCACCGTTCCATATTCTTTCCATCAATATACCTATTGTTATTAACCTATGGTTAATCTGTTCAATTATTTTGCGGACTACCAAGCTTCAGCTCACGTAATTCGTCAATACAGTTCTCTCTCTGTCACAGTGCTGCCAGCCACTATGACTTTAAATATCCGTAGATGGCCGCTAAAATTTCCGTAGATTTGGTACAAAAATCCGGAGACTCCCTAACTGAAACAATAATTATTGAAGAGAGAGTCAAAATTAAGAATACTTTTTTATTTCCAGGCCTTTAAAATTACAAAAATAATATTCTACACTGAAAATAAGAAATATTTCTGAATATATTTTATACATCGTCACTTTCATCACTGCTGCTGCTATTCATAGTAGATTTTTTATTTTTCCCTAGTGACATTACATTTTCTTTGTTGACATTAAATTTAGCATATCTTCTGTAACAGGAAATGTTAAAACTGAGACCCCTTTGACTCTCGGATATTGGTTAGGCCTTCTCGGAAGCCACTGCTTTGTAAGCCGTTCCAAGCAGGGGCGTAGCTACATAGGGCTAGGCGGTGCAGTGCACCGAGACATTCACGCTCAGGGGGCCCCCGAGCGCAGCTGAGGGGACCCCCAAGTGCAGCTCACATGGCCCACGGGCCTTCAGGGCAAATGGGTGACGCTATTATTTTTTAACTCTGAGGGCCTTGTGAACCTAGATACGCTACTGCTCAGGGGGCGCCGAAGCATAGCTCAGAGGGCCCCCAAGCTCTGCTCAGGGGGCCCCTAGCAGCAACTTGGCAGAGCTAAAAAATAAAAAGTCGCCCATCTCGCCTGAGGACACAAAATAATTTTATTTTGCAGTGGGGCCCTTGTTGACCTAGCTACGCCACTGGTGTCAAGGACCATGTTACCGTGCATACAGAGTGCACCTATAGTTCTGTATTAAGGACTTTTAAGATCTATAAAGTCTGTAACCAAACAAAATATGAGCTTCATTTCAATTGTTGGTTCACACGAGCGGTTGCAAGGAAACGATTCACAGTTATCGACAATTCTGTAACGCATTAACACTATACGCTCAAAGTTTAACAAAACACCAATATAAGGAAAAATCGACAAATGATAAAAAGTAATCCGTAGATATTTTAACAAAATCCTAACTCTTCATAAAAATCCATAGATCTACGGATAAATCCGTAGAATTGGCAGCACTGCTCTGCCATCTTGAATTCCGCGACCCTAAACCATGGAGGTAGGAAAAGAGAGGAGACAAGGTATCGCTTAAATATTCTTTTTATAGTATATGGAACAAATTATTTGTTATTAATAACTTATTGAGCACCTTGTTAGTGACACAAGCGTGCGACTTTTGATATATGGTAGCAAGATAATTACACTGGCCAGTTCTATCATTACCGTGACGCCATAATCTGATGATGAATACTAATTGAAAGTAAAGAACACATTTTTTTGATATCTCATTTAGTTTTCTTTTCTTTTGGTCCAGGCCGCATTTCGATCTAACCACCTCGCTTTTGAGACAGTATATCTCGAGAAATAAGCGAAATATATATATACTAGACGACCCATGCGAAAATTTCGCGAAAAAAATTCGGTGAAAAGTGAGGTTGAATATGATGTCACCAAAGCTGAGTCATTACTCTTCATACTCCTACTTCATTTATCGATTTTAGTTGTATATCCAAGGAGATAAATGGCTAGAGACACAAAAAACACATTTTAGAAAAATTGACATTTTTGCCCTTTAAGGGTCGAATTACGAAAAAATCCTATCTTAAATTATAATGCTACCACGGCGGAGACCTTAATCTTTAGTATGATACCTCATTTATCTATATCGGTTGGATATCAAGTGAGATAAATGGCACGTGACACAAAAATGCGTTATAGAAGCATTTATACTTTTTCCATTTAAGGGTTGAATTCGAAAAACATTCTTTCTTAAAATATGATGTCACCAAATCTGAGACATTACTCCTCATAATCTTACTTGATTTTTCGATTTTGGTTAGATATCCAATGAGATAAATTGCTTAAGACACAAAAAATGAATTTTAGAAAAATTAACATTTTTGCCCTTTAAGGGTCGAATTACGAAAAACTCCTTTCTTAAAATATAATGTTACCATGGCGGAGACCTTATTATTTAATATGATACCTCATTTATCTATATCGGTTAGATAATAAGGGAGATAAATCGCTCGTGACACAAAAATGCGTTATAGAAAAATTTATACTTTTTCCCTTTAATGGTTGAATTCAAAAACAATTATTTCTTAAAATATGATTTCACAAAGCTGAGACATTACTCCTTATAATCCTACTTCATTTATAGATTTTTGTTAGATATGCAGGGAGATAAATGGCTCGAGATACAAAAAACGAATTTTAGAAGAATTAACATTTTTGCTCTTTAAGGGTCGAATTACGAAAAATTCCTCTCTTAAAATATAATTTTACCATGGCGGAGACCTTATTCTTTATAATGTGCAACCGTACGCAACAAAAGATGGCATTATAAAACACTTATACACATTACAAAATGAAATAATCACTGCATCTAACTCAATGTGAACATCGCAATTGTTTGGAAGCGCAATATCGCTGCTGCCGCCACTGCGCATGCGCGAGAGTTTAGAGCCTGCTTCACGATTTAACGTCACTTCTCCTCCATATATTTCCTTCTTCCATGATCTCGTTACACAACGGTTTTGCCAACAATGTCAAAGCTGTCTTATTCCAGGTTTTTTTTATGTTGAGATGTTCTTTGACCGCAATACAAGCTGTTACCAACACATCATTTCATTTAGCGAGGGTACATGTGGGAGTACTTGCTGTTGGGAATGGTTTATGAGAACTGTGTTTTTCGGCATCTAGACAGGAGTCGTTCTGCGGGTGTTTCCTGCCAGCTTGGCGTAAGCAGCTTCTCATTTATTTCTATCGTGGTATTCCTTGCACTTCTCATAGACAGGTCTCACTTTCATACATTTTAATAAACTCTTCCCATACACAGAACATCACGAAATGAAACAGTACAAACAAAATAGAGAAACAAAATCGCAACACATACTCAAGCCAACTGAACGCCGAGGTTCTCACCCTTCCGTTCCGGCCTTTGAGGAATTATTCCATAGCGGTCGGAGCGTGGAATATTAGAAGTCTGAATAGGGCAGATAGGTTAGAAAACTTAGAAAGGGAGATGGAACGACTTAAGTTTGATGTTGTCGGGATTAGTGAGATTAAATGGAAGGACGCACGGGATTTCTGGCCTGGAGAACAGGATAATTAGCACACAAGCTGTCAATGGAGTAACTGGTGTAGGATTTGTAAGGGGGCATCCATAAATTATGTGAGGTGAAATAAGAGGGAGGAGGGGGTCTACGGAAATCTCGCGTGAGGTTTTGTGAAATTTTTTTTGGACTGTAGAGCTAAAAAAAGGTCTACAAATTGCGCGAATGTCGATTTTAGGGGGTATTTTGTCTAAAAGTGGGGTTCTGACCGGATTTTCGAGGGTGAGAACTAAAAAAAAAGGGTCTCCAAAAGTTTCGAGGGCTATTTGTAGGAGGGGGTACTCACGGACCAGATCTCACGAAATCTCACCAGAGAGGGGGGGGGGGGAGGGTCCAGAAAAACACCTAACGTATTTTATGGATGTCCACTAATGAATAAGAGAGTAGGGAAACGTGTGAGTTATTATGAACAACTTAGTGATAGGATTATTTTGATGAGGTTAGAAACTAAGCCCGCCCCAACCACATTAGTACAAGTGTATATACCGAGCGTGGTGGTGTAACGGATAGCGTTCTGGCCTCGCATTCGGGAGGACGGCGGTTCGAATCCCCGTCCGGGCATCCAGATTTGGGTTTTTCATGGTTTCCCAAATCACTCCAGGCAAATGCCGGGATGCTTCCTTAAAAAGGCCATGGCCGAATTCCTTCCCATTCCTTGCCCCCATCCTTTCCCGTCTCTAAAGACCTAGCTGTTGAGAGACGTAAAGCAGTTAAAAAAAAATACAAGTGTATACGCCAACATCACAGGAGGATGACGAAGAATAAAGAAAATATACGCCGAAATTAAAGAACTGATCCAATATGTGAACTGGGAGGAAAGTCTAATAATCATGCAATAGTGGGAGAAGGAAAAGAGGGGAATACTGGAGGATCTTTTGGTCTAGGAGAAAGAAATGAGCGAGGAAGCAGGTTGTTAGAATTTTTTTGAAAGATATAAGCTAGTTGTGGCAATCATGCAAGAAAGATATACACCAGGAAACGTCCAGGGGATACAGGCAGATATCAGTTAGATTATATCATGGTCAAACAGAGATTCAGGAATCATGTTCTAGACCAGGTTTGGGCAACCTTTGCTTAGCTGAGGGCGTAATTTCTGGACTTAATCAGGTCGCGGGCCGGACTTAATCAGGTCGCGGGCCGCAGGTAAGAAAGAAGTAGATAGTAGTGAATAAAAAGGCTATAAAAATTCACACACTTTTTATTTACTAGAATTACAATAGGATAATCAAACATACAAAAAGGAAATTAGCGAAAACAGATAGAAAAATCAAATGAAAATTAATGGGAGACTTGAGTTTGAAGCGTTATTTGAAATTTCTGAATCTCTCGCGGGCCGGACTGAAGTTGGTGGAGGCCGGATCCGGCCCGGGCGTTGCCCATATATGTTCTAGACTGTAAATCGTGCCAAGGGGCGGACATAGACTCTCACCATAATTTGATAGAAATGAAGTGCAGGCTGAAATTTAAGCGAATAAGGAAGCAAAGTAAGCAGAACAGACTGGAAGTGAATAAACTGAAACAGTCTAGCACGAGATAAAAATTTGCGGAAATGGTAGACTTAGGTCTAAGAAGTAATTTGGAAAGTAGCTCTACCGAGGACGAATGGAATGTATTAAAGACCGAAATATTGAAATATGGTAAAGAGACATTAGTTTTTAGGGAACAAGCCACCCGAAAACCTTGGATCAAGAAGAAATTTTGAAACTGATGGATCAGAGGAGAAGGCACAAAAATTCTCAGGATGAAACAGGAAGAGAGCAATACAGGCAATTTAGAAATCAAATAAACAGGAAATGCAAAAAAGCAAAAGAAAAATGACTACAAGAAAAGTGTGCAGAAGTAGGAAAGGAAATGGTCATAGGTAAAGTAGATTTTGCATACAGGAAGATCAAACAGAATTTTGGAGAAATGAAGAAAAGAGGGGTAAACATTAAAGCTGCTGATGGGAAACCTCATTTAAGCTCAGAAGATAGAGCTAACCGATGGAAGGAATACATTGAAAACCTTTATGATGGGGACGACTTGAACAATAGCGTAATGCAAGAGGAAAACGATGTCCACATTGATGATTTAGGAGATCCTATTTTGAGGACAGAATTTAATAGAGCTCTAAATGACTTGAAAGCAAATAAGGCAGTTGGAATTGATGAGATCCCTGCAGAACTTCTTAAATCTCTAGGAGAAGAAGGAATCAAAAGATTATTCAAGCTGATATCAAAAAGTTATGAAACAGGAGAAATTCCAACTGATTTTAATAAAAATATCATCTTCACTCTTCGAAGAAAGCACAAGCCGACAAATGCGAGAATTATCGCACCATTAGTCGGACACCACATGCTTCACAATTACTGACCAGAATAATATACAGAAGAATGGAAAGGGTAGAGATAGTAGGTGAAGATCAGTTTTGGTTTAGGAAAAATCGTGGTATGAGGGAAGCAATTCTGGCTTTAAGATTAATACTTGAAGGGCGGATCAAGAAAAACAAAGATACTTTTTTGGCGTGTGTTGATTTAGAAAAAGCTTTTGATAATGTTAGGTGGGACAAGATATTCAAAATTTTAAAGAAATCACGTCTAAAATATCGAGATAGAAGAATACTTTATAAACTATATAAAAATAAAGTAGCTATAATAAAAATAGAGAACAATGAGGGACAAGCATGAGTTAAAAAGGGTGTGAGACAAGGTTGTAGTCTATTCCCGTTAATATTCAACTTGTATGTAGAAGAAGCAATAAAAGAAATAAAAGAAAAATTTTCATTTGGCATAAGTCTTGAGGCAGAAAAAGTCAGTATGCTACGATTTGCTGATGAAATTGTCTTGTTAGCAGAACGAGCTGAGGATATTGAGAAGTTACTGAGTATCATGAACAAAATACTGAACAGGGGTGTAGCTACTATGGGGATAGGCGGTGCAGTGAACCGGGGCCCCTACGCTCAGTGGTCCCCAAGCATATCTCAGGGGGCCTCCAGCCTCAGCTCAGGGGGCCCCTACCAGCAACACAAAGCAAAAAAAAGGCGCCCATCTGGCCTGAGGGCGCAAAATAAATTTTTTGTACCGGGGCCCTTGTTGACCTAGCTACGCCACTGATACTGAAGGATGATTTTGAACTGAATATAAATTAAAGCACGACTAAAGTGATGAAATGTAGCAGAAATGATACAGTAGTAATCACAGTAGATTAAATATAAAAATAGGATCGGATGCAACAGGAGAAGTAAGTGAATTCTGTTACCTGGGAAGCAAAATTACAACCAATGGCCGAAGAAAGATGTTAAAAGCAGAATAGCACTAGCAAAAAGAGCCTTCATGAAAAAGAGAAATCTTTTAGTTTCAAATATTGATCTAGGAATTAGAAAGAACTTTTTAAAACTCTACGTGTGGAGCACAGCACTTTATGGTAGCGAAACATGGACTTTAGGAATACCAGAAAGAAAGAAAATTGAAGCATTTGAAACGTGGTGCTACAAAAGAATGCTGAAAATTAAACGGACAGACAAAGTAAGAAATGAACGAGTTTTGGAAATGATGGACGAGGAAAGAAGTTAGTGGAAAAAGTAGGTAGGTCATATTTTGAAACATGATGGAATGGTTAATTTGTTAGTGGAGGGAACAGTCGAAGGTAAGAACTGTAGAGGAAGACTGAGATTAGAATATTGAAGCAGATAATTGAGGATGTGGATTGTAAGGGATATGTAGAGATGAAGAGGTTAGCAGAAGATAGGAAGGGATGGAGGATTGCATCAAACCATGGAGCAAAGAAAAGAGAGGAGACAACGTAAGGGACCTTCGCCACACAGCGACGTGACGCCGAGTGGAGAGCGGTGGGGTGGGGAGGTCGCCATATTGGTAGGGTCAAGAAACACAAGGAATGTATACGGAACGGAACAATTTCTTCGTTTTTAATCATCGCATTACGAAAAATGAAGTCTCCAGCAAGCTTTGATCCATTTTGATAGTAGATCTTCATTCTTTGGAAACCTGTATCAATGAAAAAATATTCTATGTATTGGCTACACAGCAGTAGTTCTTTTTAATATGAATAAGTAACAAAACTGTTTGTTCTAAAAGTCCTTAAATTTTGGTTTATGTTCAAATAGATTATATTTCCACATTCCATTTCAGTAATTTTAAAATCTTTGATGGGAAAGATTACAAAATCAAGAAAATTAGGTCTAGACCTATTTAAAAAAAGATGCAAGTCTTATATGACATTTTAAAAATAGCCTAGCAGAATGGTAAGGACTTTAAAACAATCGAAACCTTCAAAAGAATTCATGGCTTACTCAGAAGATATTGCAATGGTAGTGGATACCTATTTAAATTCGCCAGCAGCATTAGTGCAAGGGGATTCTATCATTACCGTGGTGCCACAATCTGATGATGAATTCTTAAGGAACTCGATGAGACAAATCGAAAATATATATTGATATTTCGCTTAGTTCTCGAGATATAATGTCTCACAAGTGAGGTGGTTAGATCGAATGCAGCCTGGACCAAAAGAAAAAAAGAACTAGGCGAGATATCAAAAATTTCAATTAGTTTCGTTAAGTTACATAAGAATTCATAATCAGATTACGGCGCCACGGTAATGATAGAACTGGCCAGTGCAATTATCTTGCTACCATATATCAAAAGTCGCAAGCTAGTGTCACTAACAACGTGCTCAATAAATTACTAATAACAAATAAATAATTTGTTCCTTATTCTATAAAAAGAATATTCTGCAACAGGCTGCATTTCAACCTAATCACAATTTGACTTAATGTTGCCGCTAAGAGTTAAACGATGCAAATGCAACCAAACACTTTAAACGTATTGCGAATTACATTTCAGATAACAACAAAATGTACTTCATTACGATTACTAGATCGCATATCACAATTAATTTCATCAAACACTTTAATATAAATTAGGTAAAACTGGACTAAAGCACATAGAATAATGTATTCGCTTCATCGCGATGTAAAATTGATCCACACGTGAAAAATAATAAGATAAAATGGTTCTCTGCACCAGCAAATATTTGATAACACCGTCGTCCTATTGAGAGCTATGAATAAACTTTTTTTAACAGGCACTGTAAATATATAATGACATCTATTATGTCTTGCATACGCCGCACTACAAATACTTCAAGAACAATAATTTCAACGTGACGTACCTATGAAATGTTATTCCAGATTGTTTTTTACTTGTTCTGTTTGTGCAACCATAGGCAACACAATTTGGCATTATAAAACTCCTTGAAACATCCGAACATGAAATGTTCACAGCTTCCTTATTCAATGTCTTACCAACAGAAATTAAATGTTACCTACAAAAACCCAACTACTTTAAGTCCAAACTGAAAGAGTTTCTGCTTCAGAACCCATTTTACTCTGTGAAAGAATTTTCTTCTTGGAATTTGGTAACTAAGAATGACTGATAAAATAGTATATATGGTGTATGGAAGGGGAAGGTGACAAAGTTGTCCACAATTACTAAAATGATATATGGTTTTTCTTTCTGTTGAAACTTTTGACAATTTAAGTAATTATTGTGTTTACAAAATTCCACTCATATATAGTAACTAACATGGGATAGCATGCATTCAAAAACTGCTGTGAAAAATTATCATACTAACAGGTTGTTAAGTAATTGACTGCTTATGAGTTGTTGGTAATATAATTGATTTTGTTAATAAGTTCCACATAAACAGCAACTAACATGATATAATATGTAGTCGCAAATTACAGTGAAACTTATCATGGTTACTGGTTGTAAGAAAATAACTGATTATTAGATGCTGGTAACAAGTGTATACACTGTTCCACATAATAAGTATTAATTAACTCGGGATTGTATTTGTAGTTAACAGGAGATATTGGTTATACTAATGGGTTGTAGCTAACTTGTTGTCAATATATAATAACATTATCAATTATATAGTAAACTTGACATTACTAATAAGTGTATGTACTGTTCCACATCCCCGAGATTATTCTCACATGGGATCAAAGTGAACATATCTATCTATCTATCTATCTAGGAAGCAAATGAAAACAGAGCAATGTTTTGAACTCACGAAGATGGCGGCTCCGTAGACAGGCTGCCTCACAGTTTAAGCGACACCTGGTCTCCCCTCTATTCCTACCTCCATGCATCAAACCAGTAGAAGGACTGATGACAGCAAAGAATGTGAAGATGGCCGCAAGTAAGTAGGGGTTGCCAGATGTTAAGGTTAGCGCACCTCACCGTCTGATAGACTGGGTGGTGCCCTCTTTCTCGCTTTTGCGTATCTTTTACAGCTGGCAATCCCTACTTGCGGTCACTTTTACATAGGCAACCCAAACTTTTTATGTTCTTTAGCTTTCTCTCTTTCAAATGAATTATAATTAATTTTTTTTAAAAGTGCATGAAATTTTTTGAAAATTTAATGAAAAATACTTGCGACCATATTTTGATAGGCAACCTGGCAGAATCATAATCTGCTACTAATGATCTTATATATAAAAAATGAATGTTCTTCTTCAATGCATTCCTAAACCATTCATCCGATTATGATACAAACCCAAATTTTTTTTATCCGATTTCGATGGAACTTTGCACATGTATACTTTGAAATAAACAGAAAAACTGTCAACGTTTGATTTTCAGAAACGCAATCTCTCCTCCCAAAATTTTTGACAATATTTTGTATACACACCCACAATTTTTATCCGATGTCGACGGAACTTTTCACGTGTATACTTTAAAACAAACAGAAAAATACTGGATACATTTGATTGGCGAAAACCCAACCCCTCTCCCACTTCATGTTTTGCCACTGTTCTTCACACATTACCGTACCCACATTTTTTATCCACTATCGACGGAACTTTGCATATGTATACTTTTAAAACCAACAGAAAAATACCGCCTACAGTTGGTTTTCAGAAACGCTACCCCTCTTCCCCTTATTTTTGTAAAATTTATTTATACATACCAACATATTTCAATGGTCCTTTGCACATGTATAAATTAAAACAAACAGAAAAATAGTATAAATTTAATTTTCAGAAACCCAGACCCTCTGACTCTTTCCACCCCATTAATTGTTGTCAATATTCTTTATACAAAGCTACAGTTTTAAACTTTTATAACCACCCGCCGAGCAACGCTGGGTACTCTGCTTTTGCAGAAGATGGAAGACTGAAAATATTGTATAAACCAAAGCATCAGAATAAACCTATTCAATTTTAATTTAATGGATAAAAATCATTGTCTTTCAGTTATTTTGTACATGTTAATGTGTCTGTTTTCTATATGCTTACCAACTTAAGAAATAAATATAGGTATTGCAACACATACCGGTGAAAGCTACTTATAGATAAAAATTGCATTTCAATTAAATAACAGGTGGATGTAGATACCAAGCAGCTGAATCTTGGACTATAATCTGAAAACCCTAGCTTTACTGAAGAATATTCAAGCTGTTATTGACAATATACTCATCAATATGCTAGAAAGAGTGGAGAGAAGCTTCAAAACTTTATTATCTCAATGATATAATTTTTAAAACATAACAAATAAAAATTTCAAATGTCTCTGTAACATAGGAAAAAAGAATTAAACCGATATCTCATATACTGTTTGTGTTATTCATTTCTAAAATAAGGAAGTTTGCCTGCGGCACCCTGTTTTTGACACATCTAATGCTGTTCAACTGAGATACCTTGATAGTGAGTGACCCTTTTATTATATTTTTTTCAATACAATAATTATATAATGTTAATTTTATAGTGTTCAAATTTTAGGGTGTGGGATAACTGTCACAAGAATTAATTCATTATGACCAACTTCATAAACTTACCACATCATATGTTCTCCATATTAATCATGAATCATAACATATGAATATAGAAAAATTATTTTAACTGTAAGGAGGGCATTACAGATTCATAGAAAAGATGGGTCTGAAGGATTCCGTAACAGCAGAGGGGAGAAGCAGGACATGTAATCCACCATAACTGTACAATGCAAATGCATTTTATTTTCTGTGCTCATTTACTGACAGGTACGGTATATCATAGTTACTCTTAATTGCAATTTAATTGAAACAGATGGTAATTTTCATACATTCCTATTTCTGCTTTACACACAATTTTTATTCTTAATTCTTTCATCAGTTAAACCCTTCAGCACCTTCCTTCAACATTTATTCCAATTTTAATTCTCTTACTAATCAAAACATTCCTATTTGATGGTACTAAAAATCAATAGCTAATTTATGTTCCCTTCCACATATAAATTTTCCCCCACATCATAATCAAAGTAGGCCTCCATATACTCTCTTGTCTCTTCCTGTCTTCCAATGATTTCCACGACAACTCGTACTACAGTAAATTTTGCAAAGAAACTTAGCTACCTTCCTTTGTCCCCTCCAATTCCAGTATGCAGTAACCTCATTTAGTTGGTGCATTCTCTCTCCAACAGATGCAGTACTTTGAACCATCTTCCTACCACTGTCCTAGTTCATTTTATCATCAAATAGGCAAAATATTTATATTTTGTGCCTTCGGCAAGCTGTTCCCACTCCACTATTAATTACTGCTATACAATAGCTTTATTTTCTTATCTATTTAAATAAAAAGATCTTAAATTAATACTGATGCACTCTACAAGATATCCTGTTTTGTTTTCTCTGTACCCATTCAGACATGCTATCTGCAAACTAACGAACTTTTGACCATAAGCCAATGACAAAATCAATCATTAGATTAAGAAAATGTAATGGTCCCAATAAATTACCCTGCAGCACTCCTGTTCTCACTGGATACATTTGATTGGCGAAAACCCAACCCCTCTCCCACTTCATGTTTTGCCACTGTTCTTCACACATTACCGTACCCACATTTTTTATCCACTATCGACGGAACTTTGCATATGTATACTTTTAAAACCAACAGAAAAATACCGCCTACAGTTGGTTTTCAGAAATGCTACCCCTCTTCCCCTTATTTTTGTAAAATTTATTTATACATACCAACATATTTCAATGGTCCTTTGCACATGTATAAATTAAAACAAACAGAAAAATAGTATAAATTTAATTTTCAGAAACCCAGACCCTCTGACTCTTTCCACCCCATTAATTGTTGTCAATATTCTTTATACAAAGCTACAGTTTTAAACTTTTATAACCACCCGCCGAGCAACGCTGGGTACTCTGCTTTTGCAGAAGATGGAAGACTGAAAATATTGTATAAACCAAAGCATCAGAATAAACCTATTCAATTTTAATTTAATGGATAAAAATCATTGTCTTTCAGTTATTTTGTACATGTTAATGTGTCTGTTTTCTATATGCTTACCAACTTAAGAAATAAATATAGGTATTGCAACACATACCGGTGAAAGCTACTTATAGATAAAAATTGCATTTCAATTAAATAACAGGTGGATGTAGATACCAAGCAGCTGAATCTTGGACTATAATCTGAAAACCCTAGCTTTACTGAAGAATATTCAAGCTGTTATTGACAATATACTCATCAATATGCTAGAAAGAGTGGAGAGAAGCTTCAAAACTTTATTATCTCAATGATATAATTTTTAAAACATAACAAATAAAAATTTCAAATGTCTCTGTAACATAGGAAAAAAGAATTAAACCGATATCTCATATACTGTTTGTGTTATTCATTTCTAAAATAAGGAAGTTTGCCTGCGGCACCCTGTTTTTGACACATCTAATGCTGTTCAACTGAGATACCTTGATAGTGAGTGACCCTTTTATTATATTTTTTTCAATACAATAATTATATAATGTTAATTTTATAGTGTTCAAATTTTAGGGTGTGGGATAACTGAGTTTCACAACTTCATAAACTTACCACATCATATGTTCTCCATATTAATCATGAATCATAACATATGAATATAGAAAAATTATTTTAACTGTAAGGAGGGCATTACAGATTCATAGAAAAGATGGGTCTGAAGGATTCCGTAACAGCAGAGGGGAGAAGCAGGACATGTAATCCACCATAACTGTACAATGCAAATGCATTTTATTTTCTGTGCTCATTTACTGACAGGTACGGTATATCATAGTTACTCTTAATTGCAATTTAATTGAAACAGATGGTAATTTTCATACATTCCTATTTCTGCTTTACACACAATTTTTATTCTTAATTCTTTCATCAGTTAAACCCTTCAGCACCTTCCTTCAACATTTATTCCAATTTTAATTCTCTTACTAATCAAAACATTCCTATTTGATGGTACTAAAAATCAATAGCTAATTTATGTTCCCTTCCACATATAAATTTTCCCCCACATCATAATCAAAGTAGGCCTCCATATACACTCTTGTCTCTTCCTGTCTTCCAATGATTTCCACGACAACTCGTACTACAGTAAATTTTGCAAAGAAACTTAGCTACCTTCCTTTGTCCCCTCCAATTCCAGTATGCAGTAACCTCATTTAGTTGGTGCATTCTCTCTCCAACAGATGCAGTACTTTGAACCATCTTCCTACCACTGTCCTAGTTCATTTTATCATCAAATAGGCAAAATATTTATATTTTGTGCCTTCGGCAAGCTGTTCCCACTCCACTATTAATTACTGCTATACAATAGCTTTATTTTCTTATCTATTTAAATAAAAAGATCTTAAATTAATACTGATGCACTCTACAAGATATCCTGTTTTGTTTTCTCTGTACCCATTCAGACATGCTATCTGCAAACTAACGAACTTTTGACCATAAGCCAATGACAAAATCAATCATTAGATTAAGAAAATGTAATGGTCCCAATAAATTACCCTGCAGCACTCCTGTTCTCACTTCCACCTCTACCACATTTCCTACTCTTGACTTTCTGCTTCTACATTTTAATAATACCCGAACACACCAAGCCAAATTCTGATTTACGGCAATATGCATCACAGTTACATATAATTTTATGCTTTTAGCAGACGTCATAATAGTTAAAGCAATGCTGAACCTGTAAATATTAGCTGGAATGCATCACATTTAGTGAGCTACTTCAGACGAAATGTATAAGGGATCTCGTCAAGGCATTTGGCAGAGTGAGCCATAGAACTGTTGTCAATTTTTGCAGATGTAGAAAGGGAGTTGTGTTAAACAAAGGTTGCAGCATGAGAGATTTGTTTTTGTACTACATCTGGGGGCCAGCAATGAGATATGAGGACTTGTGATAGATTTTTTGAGTATTTGGAAAGTGAGTCTTCATCTGCATTTACCATAGATAGTAAAGTCATGAGGAAGAATTGTTTAGTGTGGAAGGAATGACAACTGCAAAGTGAAGGTGGTGGTGTAATTTTTTTGTTTTTTTTGTTTGCTTATGGCTTTACACCTCATTGATACAGAGGTCAAGTTTTGAAGGACTGCAAGCAAAAGAATTAGCAATGGCCTTTTGAATGAAAAATCCCAACAATCACCTTAAATGATTTCGAGTAACCAGGGAAAACTGAATCTGGATTGTCTAAAGGGGATTTTAATCTGTGTCCTCCTGAATGGGCTTGGTTCAACAGAGGTATGAATGAAATTCATCTGTATGGAAATGTTCATATTGAGATAGGTGATTTGGGTGGGAGTAAGTCCTGTTGAAGTTGATGGAATGGCTATTGTTTAGGGAATTGAGGAAATCTAGGTGGTGGTTTTCATTGTGAGTGCGTATCATTAAAATATCATCAGATTCTTATGTGTCTGAACTGAAAATGGGGGTTGAGTGAGAGTTTATTCTAGAATTCTTCTATCAGACAGTCCAGGAGCAGATGGCTTGGGGGGAGGTTAAATGAGTACCCGTGGCAGTGCCATATATGCTTGTGTGTTTAAGTTTTTGAGCTAAGGATGTGAGAAAGGATGAGCTGGGCAGGCCATGCAGAGACCTTTCACAACAAAAATTTATACCTCTGATCCAACAACACATTTCCTTTCTTTACAGACTGTCTAATGAGATCTGATATCAAGCTCCCCATCAGCCTGCCTACTGCTGAATTCAAACTAATTTGTGAATAGTTTTCATTCCTATAATTAATAAATAACATATTGTGGCCCGAGTCAATATTAATTCCCAGTTGTGCATTGCAACTGATAATCTATTTCTGAAACTTTATTTAATAATACTGCTTTCATCAGTGAGGCAATTCATATTTCTCTCTCACAATTCTGAAGCACTGCATTTCTTATGACCAAGTTTTTACTTTTTAAAAAATTCTAGCAACTAATTCCTCACTTATTTATGAATGCTAGATTGGAATACTTGTTACAGCATTTCAGTACCAATGATTATTTTATATTCATTATCCTTCATAAACTCTTGAATTTTGCTATGTATTATGACATTCCTTACTTTAACAGAAGTTTGAGGGAGCAAGGGAGAGACTGTTTTCACACCTTTGAAACTAGAATATTAACAAGGATTCTTGCCCCTGGAAACAACTGCAGCTGCAATTAGTTTGACAGTCACAGAAGGTACAAAAATTCATAAATATCACTATGAACATAATACTATTCAGGACTTAGACAATGACTGAATGTACAATTTTAACAGATAGATTATCAGCTAAAAAATGTGAAGTCCTCTTTAAACTGATGCATAAAACCAAAGTGGACATCGAAATACCTAAATGGGCGCATCCATAAAGACCGAAGAGGAGAGACGCAATGAACAGATTTCAGTTTTGCTGTCATACAGTTAAATTTTACAATTCACTAAATACCTCCTGGCCCATCTGCCCACTGCATGAAGTACCTAAATTTTAATTCAGAAAAGTGTATATTAGGAGTTTAAAATTTGCTTTTATTTTGACATCAAGAGTAAGCGGACCTTCAAATTTCCCAGATTGGGGGGGGGGGGGGAAGAGTCCAATCCTGACCTGGATTTTGCAACAAAACCTCGCATTGATAGTTTGTCTGTCTAACAAACTGTTATTCACGTCTGTTCACTGATTAGAGATTCGAACCTAACTGCTGTTTCCACCTTTCCAACCACAAAGTCTACCCAAAATATTTTGAACTTGCATAAGACTGTGCCATTATCTTCTGGTATCATTTGGCTGAATTGACAGAGACAAATCTTTTAAAGATACTGGCTAGCCTATCACTGGGAGAAGGTAAGCAAGTTTTCAAAAGAATAATCATTTGTAGACCTCTGACATTCTCCACAGCAGAATGCTGTTGGTTTCCTTGATTGAACTGAAATGGAGTGCATGATCCGATGGAAATTTCTTTCTTATTATCTTATGAATGTTACGTTCCTCCACCCATTTATGAATTTTAAATTCCTTCAGCATTTTTGTTAAATTATTCATCACTTCCCTTGATAGTTTATTCCAATCCCTGACAGCCATACCATCAAAAGAAAATTTTCCCACTGCATTATGCCTGAAATCAAGTGCCATCTAGTGCCCATGGCTATATTTTCCCTTCTTTGCACTATTCCAATTTCTTCAACCAATGTCCTTCCAAGTCCCATCATCAACATAAACCTTGCACTATCTTCTCCGTCCTCCAGTCTTCCAATCCAGCTCCTTTATCATATTGGTTACTGATTGGGATCTGTGGATATTTCCACAAATAAATCTACCGGGTGCTTCAAAAATGACCGGTATATTTGAAAAGTCAATAAAAACTAAACGGGCAGCTATAGAAATACACCGTTTGTTGCAATATGCTTGGGATAACAGTAAATTTTCAGGCAGACAAACTTTTGAAATTAGTTACAATCTTCAACAACAGATGGTGCTGCAGGCGATTTGAAAGATATAGAAGTAAACACAGTCTGTGAGGTCGCCATTCTGCAAGTCGTTTTTCTGCTGTAAGCGTGTGCTGTTCACAGATTGCAAGTTCTTTGTGAAAAAATGGTTTATCCTGTGGAAAATATCGTACTTTTTTATTTTTCCAGACTGCATCGCCATCTGTTGTTGAAAATTATAACTAATTTCTAAAGTTTGTCTGCCTGAAAATTTGCTGTTGTCCCAAGCATATTGCAACAAACGGTGTATTTCTATCGCTGCCCGTTTAGTTTTTATTGATTTTTCAAATATACCGGTCATTTTTGAAAAACCCTGTAGTTGCTCTTCTTTGCTCACCCAACAACTTCTGCTTTTTTGTTACTTATGGCTTTACGACTCGTCGACGTCAAGGTCATTAGAGGTGGGATGGGAGTGGGGATAAGGAACAGAAAGGAAGCATCCCGGCATTTACCTGGAGTGATTTGGGGAAATGATGGAAAACCCAAATCTGGGTGCCTGGACGGGGATTCGAACAGCCGTTCCTCCCGAATACTAGACCGGAGTGTTAACGGCTCACCCACCACACTCGGTACCAACTTCTGCATTTGATACCCAAAATGTGAGTCCCAAACTTCATCATCATATTCAAGCAATGGTCTGATTAAAGTTTTGTAGCCCAATTCCCTAACTTCTCTGGTGCAACCTCTCATAACTCTCTTCAATAAATGAAAGATTTTGAAACCTGTTGGCACCACCTTTCCAGTTGAGTTAATTATCAAGAATTGTGCCAAGATATTTACACTTCAAGTTATCAACAAACAAATCTATCACCACCCTATTAGTGTTCACACTTTCACTCATCACATTTACAGAAAAAAAGCTTAAAAATTGGAAAAGATCTCAGGAAAATATTGAGATTTGTCTCCATGGTAACCTACAGGACTTGCTGTACATGCCTAAAAAGCAAGATGATGAACCTACATAGAAGCAGTCTACCCATGGAGGGGGAAAAAATCAATCTTCAGTGTCATGGAAGGAGTGGGAAGCTAGAAGCCCATACCACATGAACATAACAGTACACAAGCAGGGTTCTATGATTGTGTAAGGACACAGACCACCAACCATATTTTATCGGATTGCCCCAACAAAAGTCAACTTGGGAGTTTTAATCGTTTTGCATCTACCACAAAAAGGTGCCTCAAACCCCTGTGTCATATTTCATGTACGCTTTACTGTAATGTGTCTACTGCGAAGATAAGGTAGTCTAAGTGAAACTGGTATGAATATTTATAATAATGTGGCTGGTTCAGACTCATTTTCTATCTTCACAAACAGGGTATTTTTTCAGCTGTTCATAACAACTCACCTATTTTCTTATCTATCTCAAATCCTGAGTCAGTAATCATGCTAGAAGCCTGTGTGTTAATTAGTGGGCATTCTCTGCCATGTTTAATATCACAAATTCCAACAGTTCAAAAATTCTAACGAATTACACTTGAACATTTACATGAATTTACCAAATCAGCTCCACCTGGAGATCCAATTGGGTAACTACTTTCCTTTTTAAAGGCTTGGATTTCTTCAGCAAACCACTTAAATGTTCATACACTTTGTAAAACTATATTTACTGCAATACATAATTTTATGCTACTTTTAAAAGTGAACAAACTGTGAAAACACAATTACATCGATTACCATTGAAATTATTATGTTTACTAACTAGAATCACTTTAATATTTGAAGTTGTTATCTATTCAGCACTAGGAAAAGTTAATTTGTGTGCTCTTATGAATAGGCAACAGACTTTTGATTAACTTCATATTCCATCTATGTTTTGATTGGAACTACAGTTTAATGTGGACTCTTAGCAGAACATCCTGTTCAATATCATTTGAAGAAAGCAAGGCCAATATAAAATCCCTGCCCCATTGGGATTTGAAATATTTTCAAAGAAGGCATCTTAATTATTGAGCTACTAGACAAATCTATTCAACACTGAATAATCCAAAAGGAAAAGCAAATTTAAGCAAAAATAATTATGTATCAGTCTAACAGAATAGAAAAAAAACCACTCCAGGTTCAAATCAGTTTTTCTATTTGTTAACTAAAGGCTGTAACCGAGACAAATAACTAAATTATTCTCATTCAAATTTAGTGGTCTAAGTGTAGCCTGTTCGTATTTTTAAAAGAACAATACCGAATTTAAAAAAATCATATAACACAAAATTGATCATATTGGTTTCAGTGAGTTTATATATATATAATATTGAACCTAATATAACTAGAATTGGACATGGTTTTAAGTAGCTGTAATGTACATTAAACAATGGTACAAGAAAGCAATTTGACATTTTGACGGAAAACTCGCAGGAGACAATTTTATGTGTTATCAGAATATCTATAAATTCAGTAAAGCTTTCAAAGAAGGAAAAGAATGCATCAAGAATTAACTGTGCTCTCTATATCTAAAATCATCAGCAAGTAACCTCCCATTAAGCATATACTGATTTATTGAACAAGGAGTTTATACTGAGAAAGATTTGTTTGTAAACAATTTTTACATCACATGAAAATATGCATTATGTAATCAAACAAGGGACATAAAGAATAGTTGAATTAAAGATCGTAATAAATTGAATGAATTCTTGCAAATGTGGAACAAAATTTATTATCAAGCTGAAATACTGGCAAAGGGCAATGTTAGGATGTGAACACCCTGGACCAGAAAAGACTGGGGGCAAGGAATGAGAAGGAATTCCACCTTTAGAAGGAACCATCAATGCATTCACCTGGAGTGATTTCAGGAAACCATGGAAAACTGAAATTTGGATGGCTAGACAGGGATATGAATCCACATCCCCCAAATGCGAGGACAGAATAGTGCTGTTCAACTACCCTGCTCGGTTCTGGACCAGAATCAAAACCTCCATAGTACAGTACAATGCTCAACGATTATGCAATTTAGTTCACTTTGTTTTAGTGATAGCCATGTTCATCACATTACTGCATCATGTAAAAGAAAGTAGTTCCAGATATTTATCGAGCTATACAGTCTAGCCAACATTTACAACCACCAAATTGCAATACGGGGTCTATTGGAGATCGCGATTCCGCTACAACATTCACTAATGACGACATAACACAAGACGTATTATTTTCATGCAGCATTCCATTGTAACACAGCCTGGACCATTATGTTTAAGCAGAAATTAGGTTGTAATACAGCCTGCACCAGCATGACACTGTTAAATTTATTTCGGAAAGTATTTCTAGCGGTGACTTGCGTTTGACTACTGCAGTATGAAGACGCCACTTCCTAGCGGAATCGCAATCACCAATACTCCCCAATACAACACAAATTTGATAGTTTCAGTACTCATTTTTAATTTATGTTGCATTCACAAGTAATCACTTCAGTTGCGGGTCATTCCATGTCAAGTCACCCAGGCCTTGACACCAACCATGTCAGATTTTGATGAAACTTGGTACAATTACTTCTTTTATCATCCTGAAACCACTTGTAAATTTTTTTTTGCTCTATCTCTTATAGTTTATTTTATATAAATTTTTAAAGTTTTTAGGTTTGGCGTTGCTTCAGCAGTCGGAAATCGTAACTTAAAAACGTGTCCTCACAACTAAAAAAATTTGTATATTAAAGAATACTCGAGATATCAGTATGAAATTTTGGAATAAGTTTGTGTGTTATATCTAAATGTTAAAAAAATACCATAAAGATATATTAAAATATTCCAAATGAAAAAATTTACAAGTTTTTTTTTTAGCTAACGGATGTTTAGTTTTACAAAAACTGCAATATCTAGAGTCTCAGACCTGATAGAAATCTCAAATTTGTTTTAAAATACTCTTAATTATATAGGCTATTAGATAAAAGAAAAATTATGTTGGCTTTTTAACCTGTTTAATAGTTATCTAATTTTTAAAATAATATTAATTGTATTTTTAAAATAAAAAGAACCAAGTGACTTAGACACCAAAAATAAGTTTTTATCTTCTTAATAAATAATATTAATGTTGATAGATATCAATTTTCCACTCCAGTTAAGTTTAAATTTAAACTTGGTATGTTAAGTTAAAAATTCAATCAGCTGTGTGTGTTTTTACAGTACTAATAGTTAAAAAAGCTCAGTCGTCATAATAGTACAACTCAAGTCAGGTTTACCTTGATTTAGCTAATAACAGTGCCTGATTAGCTGTGCTCATTAAAATTTGAATGGTTCTGCAAGTCTGATCAAATACATTTCCTGTGGCGACATGCTCCTCCATACAGCTCACTCTGCAAGCATGTCTCAACAGGCTCTTGTCCTGTGGTGTCATGCTGTTCTTCCACAGTTGGTAATTGTTAGATTCAGTTGCTCACTGTCTTTCATTGAGTCAGGTTGTGCTTACATACAGTGACGTAATTTATTTATTATTTTTTTCATTCAGAGTTTTAAGTTTTTTAGTTTTAATTTGGTCAACAGTTATAGTTGTTATCAATTTAATGGAGTAACAATGTAGGCTTGGATTTTGTTTTGTTACTCCTGTGTTTTGAAGTAAAAAATTATTGCAGTGTTAAATAGTGCTTGGATAGTATTTTATTAAGTTTATTCGAACTTTCAGTAAGTACTGTTACTTAGTTTACAGAGATTCTTTTCCAATATCCTATAAAAGTAACCAGAACAGTAATCAGACCAAAAGTGAAATCAGTATGTCAGATATTCAAACCTGTAGCGTAGGGTTATTTAAAAAATCTGACTGTTTCCAAACAACCTACACACCTTCAAAAAAGTTACAACCGTTATCTGAATTGAGTGAGGAAGAAAAAGATTTGATCCACTTACGATCTGGAATTAATCTGTGTGAATTTAAGAATATATGTTCACACCACAGCTACTACTTTTTAAATGTTTTTGAAAAGTATCAAACAACATGTGTAGACCCACTAAAAAAAAACACAAAAAGCCCATCAAAAAATCATTGAGAAGTGTAGGCTTGGATCTTTCTAAACAATTACTGACAAAAAATATTAGCATAAAACCTGGATAAAAGCTTTGCTCAACATGCTGTAACTTTTGTGAGGAAAAATTAAGAGTTGAAGTCAATGAAAGTGAAACAGATGATGAAGTCATGGTTGAATTAGAATCATTGGAATCCAGAAATGAATCCCTTGTACAAACAAACATTGCTCTTGATAATTTATGTTTAACGCCGATAAAGCTTCATGGCTTGTCAGAACATAGTAAAGGGTCTTATTTTAAAAGGAAGGTTAGCAGTATTGAAAAGACTGCAAAAAAGGCGGTTTCAAAAGCATTAAAATATGATGCACCAAGTTCTGATGATGACGAAGAAGATACAAGTGTGATTGAGAAAGCAAAGGATTTTGATGTAATGATTTCTCTTATGAAAGAGAAGATTTCATCTGTTGGGAGGTCTAGAAAAATCCAGATTCTGACCTTGGCTCCGGATTCTTGGAGTCGAAATAAAGTGATGAAAGAATTTAATGTAAGTGAGTACATGGTGCGACAAGCTAGAAAGCTAAAATCGTAAAAGGGTATTTGGAAACTCCTGGTCCAAAAAAAAGGTAAAACTCTTTCTGAAAATACAGTAAGACTTGTAACAGATTTTTATGAAAAGGATGAAAGTTCGAGAGTGCTACCTGGAACAAAAGACAAAGTAAGTGTTCAAAAAAATGTGTACATGCAAAAGACTCATTTTGTGTAACTTGAGAGAACTCTATTCTTGTTTCAAATGGGAGAATCCCGAGGTAGAAGTAGGATTTTCAAAATTTTGTTTCTTGAGAACTAAATGGTGTATCCTTGCTGGTGCTGCAGGCACACACACTGTATGTGTATGCAGTATCCACCAGAATGTTAAACTATTACTGGATGCTGTGAAAATTGAAGAATCTTATAAAGACCTAATTAAGATGCTTGTGTGCAACACGGAAAACCAAAACTGCATGCTACGTCATTGCGACAGCTGTCCTGCAAATACTGCACTAATTGAGTACTTAACTGAAAAACTAAGTGAAGATTATGATTTAGAAGAAGAAATTGTAATCAGTCAGTGGGTTAACACAGACAGGGCAGAAATGATCAAACAGTCTATCAGTGTTGAAGACTACATTTTGTTATTGGTTACGTCATTGGAAAAGCTCACCCCGCACTCGTTTATAGCAAAATCGCAATCAGCAGCCTTTAAAAGATTGAAAGAAGACCCACCACCCAAAATAGCAATTATTGTGATGGATTTCAGTGAAAATTATTCCTTTGTTATACAAAATGAGATCCAAAGTTACCATTGGAATAGAGGTGGTTGTACTCTACACCCGGTTGGAGTTTTTCTAAGAAATGAGGAAAACAATATTTTGTTTCCAACCACCGTTTTATTAGTGATGACCAAGAACATGACACTGGTTTTGTTAACTTTGTACAAAAAGAAATTACAAAGTGGCTGTCATTACACCATACTGGCATTGACTCAGTTCACTACTTTACAGATGGTTGTGCTGGGCAGTACAAAAATAGAAACAGTTTTAAAAATTTGACTGAACACGTGAGAGACTTTAATTTGAAGGCCCAACACTCTTTTTTTGCAACAAGTCTTGGGAAGTCAATTTGTGATGGTCTAGGAGGAACTATTAAAAGAATTTTAAGGAAAGCTTTCAGACGAAGAACAAATATTGACAGCAATCGAAGTGTACAAGTTTTGTGAAAAAAATATTGAAAACATTCATTTTCACTTTATCGACAAAAAAGAAGCTGATTTGCTACGGTTTAAACTAGAAAAACGTTTTTCAGCAACTCGAACCATTCCTGGAACAAGAAGTTTTCATAACTTCAAACCACTACCAACAAACGACCTTGAAATTAGAAGGACTACAGATAGTGTAAAACCCTCCTTTGTCTTTTCTTTCCATTCTTCTTCTGACTGGGTTCGTGTTAAACCATCCATAAATAGCTATGTGGCTGCAAATTATGATGGTAACTGGTACTTTGGACTGGTAAAAACAATATTCAATGATGAAGAAGATGCAGAAATTCTATTTCTACATCCTTCAGGACCAGCTGCATCATTTTATTGGCCTGAAAGAGAAGATTCTTGCATAGTGCCTTTGGAGCACATAGTCTGTGTAGTAGACGCACCTCAATCAAGCGGCACTGGAAGAATGTATTACTTCAAAAAAGACTGTATCAAAAGAACTGAAAGCTCTTGGATGAAGTGGAAAAACAGTTTGAATCAGGATTAATGTTTATTAAAAAGACAAAATTACTCAAAAAATTCAATGTTTCAAGCAATCAGTTGGGTTATACATAAGTGTTGTAAGTACACTATCTTTGTACATAATTCTAATGTAATCTACTATAATTAATAAACATGTTAAAAAGCCATCATTATTTTTGTTTTATCAAGTAGCCTATATGTTTAAGAGTACATTAAAACAAATTTGAGCATTCTATCAGGTCTGAGACTCTAGATATTGCAATTCTTATAAAACAAAACACCCATTAAAAAAGAAAGAAGAAGAAGAAAAATACGTATAATTTTTTTTCATAGAAAATATTAATATATTTTAATAGTATCATTTTTATCTTCAAATATGTATAATAAATAAACTTGCTGCAAAACTTCATGATGTAATCTAAAAGAGTTTTTAAGATAAGCAATTTTGAAGTTTTCAATACAAATTAAATTTACCATTTCTGAAGGTTCGGAAAACGCAAAACATAAAAACTTTAAAAATTTATATATAAAAAAAAAACTACAAGAGATACAGCAAAAAAAACTGCAGGTGTTGTCATGATGGTATTAGAACCATTTGAGCCAAATTTCATGAAAATCTAAGGAGGTGGGTGTAAAATTTATTTTTTATTGGGTGATTTGATGTGGAACGACCCTTGCATGTATCACAACCTGTAATAACAGCAAAAGTTTAAAGCAATAATTATTTAATAGGAACAATTTTGTAGCCTTTCTTCACCTCACAGGTTAGCTGCCACGTTCATTATACACTATAATATTTATACAGTGGCACAAATGACACAGAAGAATGCATTCCTAATGTTATCATTTAGTTTGATACTAGTTAACAACGTTCCCTCAGCAGCAAGAAAATTAATTCTGATTAGAGACTAACTTTCCAATTCATTAGGCTTACGACTAGATGAAATCCTGATGCTTGTTTGGATAATGATGCGATGAAATCCTAACCCCGGGACCACACGCTTGGCATTTGTCACAAACTCCAAGCCTCTACAAAGCTTGGTTAATTTTGGGGAGGCAAACATCGTCATCCACACGCTTGTATGTTTTGGAGAAGCAAGCATGACAGACGTCTAGATTGTGTCGGCCGTAACTTTTAGCCTCACCTATTTTTATTAAAAAAAAATGAGAAAGACGGCAAAGAAGATCGTGGGTGTTAAAAATCCATAGAAACCGTACCATTTAATTTAGATTTCAGTCATGCAACTATTACTATTTAGCTTCATGTATGTATTTCATTTAATATACCTGAGTATATTGTTTTACAATTAGAATTCTATAATAATTATTGTTTTAATAGAATTATAATGTCTTTATCCTTTAATTTTTGTTTGCAGAAAATTCATGGAAAAACATTTAATGAGCGTCTTTTGGAGCCATCTGGTCAGTTTGATAACTTTTGCCTCATGAGATATGGTGATTCTGATTATTCGCTGAATGAAATTTCACCTATAACTTCTAAACAAAATTCAACTTCAGAGAAGCTGTACTATACCAACTAAATTAATAAATTTATACCTAAACCAAAATGAATAGAATCTTGTTTTTTCTTTAAATGTTTACGAAATGTGACAGAAAGAAATTTGGGTAATATCTAGATCGCGATACCGCTGCAACCACTTACCGCCTCCCGATGTAAACACTTCCCGATGGACAGAGTATGACGTCACTGTGTTTCTGTGTGTGACGTATTCAGCCTTCGATCGATTTGAGAAATTCACGTTAGGCCATAGAACGTAACCAATACTACTAATAATAAAAAAAATATGGATTAAAAAAGTTAAAGAAAATTATTACTTGCACAAGTACTAATATTATTATAATATGTACAACATTCCAAACTGATAATTGATATCGTTCATTAGCGTTAACGTTATTAGTCACAATTCCTCTGATTTACATTCGATTCCGTTCGTCTATATTTATAAAAACAAGATTTCGTCAATAACCGTTTGCGTTTAGGTTGAAACGCAGCCTGGACCATACTAACAATGATAGATATGATTTGGAAATTTGGTTTCAGCAATATCGTGTGCGATGGTTACGTTTTACTATGGTCCAGGCTGCATTAAGATGTAAACAACGATAGATACGAAATTAGGTATCCGCAATAAGGTGTTTGATAGTTACGTTTCAGTGTGGTCCAGGCTGCATCAAAACCTCGTCGCAAATGAGTTTATTCCTGTACTACTGGTGCAAAATTAATGATTTCTCGATATAAGACGTATTAGTGATGGACTACTTTCCGTGGAAGGCCGCTTTTGCGACATTTAAAGCTGCGAGCGGAACGTATACGTCACATTCAGCATCGTAGTGACGTCATACGCTCGCCATCCGGAAGTGTTTACATCGCGAGGCGGTAAGTGTTTGCAGCGGTATCGCGATCTAGATATTACCCAGAAATTCTATCTTCTTTTTAAAATCTGCATGACAGTTTTATTTAAAACTTCACTAAGACTACTCCAAACATGAGCTACTTTTTTATGGTCTTTGCAGAGTTCTACTTGGCAACATTTGGTGAATTTTAAAATATCCTCGTTGGACAAGTTATTCATTTCTCTTGCAGCACTTTCACACAACAAAAAGAAACACACGTTTTGTCCGCCGTCAGGGCACAAACAATTCTAAGACCGCACAAATGTGTAGCCGCTTCACAAGCACTTGCCGCAAACGCCTTTGACTTGTGCCAAAAAACCGACACTCGGTCGGATCAGCCACAAGTGCCTGCAAGCCTAATCAAGCCAAGCGCCCTATCCACATGTTTCAATTTGTGACAGTTTGGCAAGCGTGTGGTCCCGGCTTAACACTTGTTTAAAGATCTCACGACATATGATTTACAATAAACTGAATTCATTACATTAAATAATTAGTCACTGAGGGAAAACTATACAATTTGTAAATTAAGAGATAATCTGTATAGGAGCTAAAAGGATGGAAATCCAGTAAAATGTGGGGAACTTATGGAACCACATTAGCCATTGTGCAAGTTAGGCATTTTGAAACAATTTTTACTATGTTTATTCCTCAACTTCTATTAATTTTTGTACAGGATAATGGTAACATGCAGTTACCAATAACTTAAAATTTCAGTAAAATATTTCATAACATTTAATTCTTTAGGAACACACTGTTTCAGAAAACAGACAAAATACAATCGCAAAAATTTTCAGACACATCCATTATTTAGTTTATAAGATTCACTTAAAAAAGCAGTTAATACAGTATGAACAAAATATTTAACAGACTATTGAAGAGACGTTTCAACTTATCACAATTTCGTTTAAATGAGATCTAAAGCAAAATATTCCAGGTATATTAAGACAACAGTAAAAATATCATAACAGCAAGTAAGAAAAAAACGAAAATAATTTCCCTATTCCCCCCTTTCGTCATTTGATTAAAACTTTAAGCATTCCATCTCAAGTTTTCAGTGATGAAATCAATTTTGTAGTCTTATTCTCACAGAGGCTTTCAGAAGATACATAGTGTGAGGTGACGTAATCCAGCATACGTGGTCAACTGCGTAGAAGCAAGAATCATTCTTCTTAAAGATTCTGAAACAAATATATTCACGTCATGCAAACCTACCTTCTAAGCAGAGCCCGATACTGCTATTAGCAATACTTTTTCAATATTTACTCATAGGCACGATGAGGTGTTAAGCACTGACAAAGTGACTATCATTCTCATACTAAGTCTAATCTTTTAGCTAACTATTTTTTCTTTCATGTCAATAAAATTTACCTTTTTGAATTTCACAAAACCGAATGTACAGTTCACCATGGCACAAAACAACGTCGGTTCAGAGATTCCGCAAATTTCAACCATTTTCACATCTAACTGCATCACAATTACTGCTCCAAAACAAACAATTACCAACGCCACTATAACATATAAGGAACACTGCTGCCATGAACACCAAACTACATATAGTACACGGTTTTCTTTCCAAAAAGAATCCAATTAAATATAGCACCATGAACATGACCTGAGTGTGAATCAGAGCAGGATTTAAAGGCTTTGGTATTAATAATACTGGTATTAACCACTGTAGACAGTACATGATCTGAATTGTCACCACAACTATTTACTAAACACTACAACGTCCAAAAAAATGATTACATCATTATCTGTGTCATCACTACTATCGATATCGTAAATTTTTTACTCCTCGAGACAGCACACCTCGCTTCCTTCCAGAGACAAATAACAAAACTCTACCAAAGATAATATATACTCAGCAAAGACATTCGGCTTTGCCAACGAATGTAATTCTCTATAACTTTGTACAAAAACTTAAAACTAGTTTAATAATAGTACTAAACAAATTTATTGAAAATTGTTGTATCTGTATGTGCATTTCGTAATTTCAGTTTTAATCTGAAGATACATTTCTTTTTCTTTAAATTATTTCTACTTGAAGTCTTCCGCTACTCGCCGAAGCATTAAGTAATTCAACCTTCTTACTAGTCTCTAACTTTCTTTACATATGATTAAATCATATTTAATATTATTAAAATGTAACAATTTGCGCCTCTAACAAGCAATTCATATACAAATTTGGACAATTTGAATTATGGTTGATCTTCAATTTTTTGTAGTACTGTTCCTGCTAAATTATTACTTCCTGTGTAGTACACATATCAACTCGTTTATATAATACAGACTAAAATGGAAATTTTATATAGCTGCATATCGGTTGCAAGGCAGTCTTTTGCTTATTCAATGTAATCTTTGTGCTTAGCTGAGAAAAATCGCTGGAGAAAACTGTTCTTCCGTTTCCGTCGTGAGCAACGTGAACTTATGCGTTTGTGTTAAGGCGAGAGCCTAGTTAAGAAAGGACATAGTTATTCATAATGGATAAACCAGTTGTATTAGCTAGAGTTATGAAAGTTTTGGGCCGAACAGGATCCCAAGGACAATGTACGCAGGTGAAAGTTGAATTTATTGGTGAACAAAATCGCCAAATTATTAGGAATGTGAAAGGACCAGTTCGCGAAGGAGATATTCTGACGCTGCTGGAATCGGAAAGAGAGGCGAGAAGACTAAGATAAAGCAATGGTATGTGTAAATCCTCAAATAATAAATGGTTACTAAATATTAAATGTACACTAATTAAATCGAATTCGCTTGTTACGGTTGGGGGATTAACTGGATGTCACGATACCGGTAGAGGCGGCGTGAGGTAATGTTTTGACAGTGAAGTGGCTCCGCTACAGAAAGACCAAAAACAATTATCATTTGGGTCTGAAAATTTTTGCACGTAGTTAAATGATTATCATTAGAGACCGGATCATATGCAATACAAAAAGCTAGAAATGTGCATGAAAAATGTGAAAAAGTATAAAAATATGCAAAATTGTATAGCATAAAAATAGTAATTTTTAGATATTTTAAATTGAATTCTGCATGAAATTAGTAAGTAGATGAACAAAATATTTATAATTATTTTAACTTTTTTTTTACTCTTGTAAACATAATCAGGTAGCCTACTGTTCCAAATTTTCAATAGTAAGATTGTTTCTTCGATATCTCAAAATATGTTTGGAAGGTGATATGGACTGTTCCACATTCACTGATGTAACTGGGTAGTATTTGAAATTGGGTGCCGTGTTATTAGTCGTTTCTGGAAAAAGTTCACCTGTCCCATTACTAAAACTATCAATTTGGCACAAAGGTTCACTGAGTGTGATGGGAGAGCAGTTAACCCTCTTGCCTCGCATTCGTGTTGACGCAGGTTTGAATCCCCATCTGGACATGAAGATTTGGGGGTAATAGCCCAGACACTGGGACTCATCAAGGAATACTAGTTTTGTCCTGAAAACTAGTTGTACACGTTAGTTGGGTGATATTATTTAATATATGTTGCTCTTGCAGCTGTAAAATATATCAATTCTCAGAAAATTGACTTGAAAAGTGGCGTATCGTTAAGACGCGCGCGACTGGGAAAAGGCATACGGCGATGTATAATAACGCAAACGTTCCTGCTTTACCTCTGTTCAGGCGGCGCTAATAATTCTGCTCAAAATCACGGTAGCTCAATTTAAAAAAAAAAAAAAAAATTCATTAAGCTACAACGGGTAGCTTCTATGAACATTATGGTCCAGGCTGCATTGAACCTATCCACAAGCGCTGCTAATAATTCTGCTCGAAAATCATGGTAGCTCAAAATTTTTAAATAAATTTCAATTTTTGGATCAGCCTGTCTTTCAACATATCCAAAACCACCGCTAATGCTGCTTGAAAATAAAGAAAAATTAAATCTTTAACAAATTCAACATAGTTTTGTTTTAGAAACAAAAACTATGTGCCATTCTGGTACAGGCTGCATTTCAACCTCAGATTAAAAACATTTATAAATATTAAATTCCTTCATCCCTATGTTAAAACACGAATACTGCCGCTCTTTCATCATAAACACAACTTACGTTAATATTACCGCAACCTACTTTCATAAATGCCATATGCTAGTATTGTCTCTGGCATGTGTACGTAATTGTGGCGTCTGTCGTTTGCTTACGATTGAAAATTGTCACAATCTTTTTTTTTTTTTTTTTTGTATGCGTGTGCAAATTCTTCCATGAATACATTTTTAATGGCTGTGACAGCAACATATTCTTAAATAATATCGTTCCAAGAACGTCTGCATGATTGTTATACGTTGTTATAGTATTTCTCCAAGTCACACGCCGTATAATGTAACGTCACTTTTTGAGTTGAGTTTGTAAGGTATGTATTTAAGTTTTACAGCTCTAAGAGCAACATATATTAAATAACATCACCCAAGGAACGTGTGTAACAGTTTTCAGACCAAAACGACAGTTCCTTGATGAGTCCCAGTGATTGCGCTCTTGCCGATTTGGGTTTTCCATGGTTACCCCAAATTACTCCAGGTGAATGCCGGGATACTTCTTTCAAAAGGCCATTGCCAAATTCCTTACCGTTCCTTGTACTCCACAGCATCCCGCCTCTAATGACCTCAACATCAATGAGGCGTTAAGCCATAAGTTAAAAGAAACGGGGATTATTGTTCGAAATATTTTCAAACCTTACTTTAAGTTTACACAAGATTACCTCTGGTAATGCAGATTTTGTTCATTAACTGAATAGATTGTTAACGTTTCAAGCTTTTTAATACTCGCCGGAATGTGGGAAAAGCGAATGCTAATCATAGCTTTTAATACTACAATTGTTAAATGCTTCATTGTACCAACAAACTGCCATAGCCTCTCCACTATCAAAGTTGTTTACACCTTTCATGGCATTGAAACGTTCATTGTAAAACAGTACAGCTTCAACCCATGTTGCCTATCCAGTTACCAATGGTTGCGGATATAAAGGCACATTTGGTATTTTTTTTTTTTTTTTTTTTTTTGTTGGCATTAATAGAAAAACGTGCCTTAAGAAATGTTATCTTTGATGATTAAATTAGCTTATGGCTCTAGCGCAATCACTGGGATTCGTCAAGGAATTGTCGTTATGGTTTGAAACCTGTTGCAAATGTTTGGTTGGTAATACTCTTAGAGCTGTAAAATATCTAGATACCTCAAAAACTTAACTCAAAAAGTGCCGTAATACTACCGGGAGTGATGGAGTAGCATTATAGCGAAGTATAATGATCATGCACACATTGTTTGGATGATATTATTTGGAAATATGTTGCTATAAAAAGAATAAATATGAAAAAATTACACACTGAAAAAAACAACTTAGAACCGTAAGTGAACGTTAGTTGCTTCTTTTACGTGCACACCTGCAATGTTCAACGATAATAGGTATTACATTGTCAAGAACATATCCAGCATGTTATGTCAGAGATGTTAATATTCTATGGCATCTATCAAAGAAGGTTGTGTCAATATTAACGTAGCTTATACTGAGGTTGAAGGTGCGGCAGTGTTACAGCATTAGGTTGAAGGAATTTTGTTTTTATAGTTGACATGTATCAAAATAGTGTTTGGTTCTTGGTGTTAAAGCATAATTTGCTATAAATTTGGATTTATTAAACATATAAGTTGTCATGATTTCCAAGCAGAATCATTACTGGTGCCTGTTGATAGTTTGGAATGTGGCCTGGACCAAAATGGACATAGACGCTTCCTTTTGTAGCTTGATGTACTTGAAATTTTATAATAAAGTTGGTTTGATTTTCATTGTTGTTGGTTATTGATGCATGTAATATTAGCATCGCTGGAAGTCGCCTGTGACAACAAATGGCGTCCTTTCATCGCTTAGTGTGTAAAGTTACAGCAGTTTTTTTTTATTATTACTTTGGTGCATCATACACTATCTTGATGGGTGTAATTGAAACATATTACTAAATAATATATTCGAAGGAACGATAGCGTTGTCATTACACATCGCTATATGCCTTCTCCCAGTCGTTGATTCTTGTTGTTGAAGCATACGTTACGACACTTTTCGAGTGGAATTTGAGAGTATGGATATATATTAAGGCTATCAGAGCAACGTATATTAAATAATATCACCCAACGAACGTGTGCAACAGTTTTCAGACCAAAACGACAATTCCTTGGTGTAAGAACGATGACTTTCCCGGCGTATGTCTGCAATGTAGTCTTCACGGGTGTACCACCAGATTGTGTTGTGGAAACACGATATTTCAACGGCTAGCTCTGCCATCTTCTTCAGGTGCGGAGACAGCTCCACTGGTCTGCTGACCCATGATGGTTCTTGTGCTGCTTTTCATCTCACTAGCGTGTATTCTGGTAGTAAAATATTTTTTTATACAAGAACCCATGGAGATCCCATCTTGAAATTTTGCATGCATGTATTCAGTTAGACTGGACAACACACATAATTTTTATTAAAAAAAATCCAAGGGTACGTATTTTGGAAATTTAAAAAAAAATGAATTTTTTAAAAAAATTCAAATTTAGGTAGCATAGTCATGTTACATGTCAAGTAGAAGGGAATTTTTAGAGGAAAACAATGGTGCAAGTTTGAGCTCTCTAGGTTGTACAGTTTATTAGCTACAGCATTTTAAAACAATCTTAAATCAACCAAAAACGGCCGTGTTTTTTTTTTATTTTTAAACCCATGAAACTCAAAAACTAAGTTAGAAAAATTTTAAATTTAAACTAGTGTTGGTGGGTACATTATCTGGGGAAAAAAATCATCCAAATCTTAGAGGTCAAGGTTCAGATTGTTAGTTGATTTGAAATGGAAAGACCCTTATATATATATACACAGAAAGGTACAGGTGGAGCATTGATTATCCGAAAAAGTTTGAGATGGGGCATTCAGAAACTGATTTTCGAGATAACAGATCATTAATGAACGAATTTGCAACAGTGTTACAGGAGGAATATAAAACCAAGAAACAGTGATATGTGTTAAATACAAGCATTCATTTTTTTGCCATAAAATCTTGCAAATGTTTTAAAGACAGCATTTGGACATTACATTCTTGTTCTAAACGTTTTATATCAGTGGAACCTTCCTCACTGGATGTTTCTTTTTCAGCATGGTTAATTTGATGGCATTGGCAATGATTTCAGCTATCTGTCAGTACTTGATAGCCAGTTGAGCCAATCTTGAATGTTTTATACATCTGTACTCTGCAATTCACAATTACTGTGGGTGGCAGAGGGTGCTAAGCACCAATCCTAATTCAGTGCATTCCAATCCTGAACAGAACGAGGAAATAAAGAATACATAAATGTATCAGTACGGCGTCTTATTTCTCGAATCTTATCCCTCATGTCATTGCGATCTAAATAGGTTGGCGGTAGAAGTATTTCGTTGCACTCGTAAATTAAAGACTTTCACATATTTTATAACAAATCCTGAAGAGTTTTTTAATCAACCTAGCCAAACCTGAAACAATTTTTTTGTTTAGTTCCACTTCAGGTCCATGATATGAAGTTATACAAAACTTTTGCTAATGTATTGTCCTTTGCACTTTTGGTTAACCAATGTTTCGGTTGATCAGTAATCGTATAATTCAGGTATGGGCAACCTTTCCTTAGCTGAGGGCGTAATTTCGGGACTTAATCAGATCGCGGGCCGGACTTAATCAGGTCGCGGGCCGTAGGTAAGAAAGAAGTAGATAGTAGTGAATAAAAAGGCGATAAAAATTCACAAATTTTTTATTTACTAGAATTACAATAGGATAATCAAACATACAAAAGCAAATTAACAAAAACAAATAGAAAAATCAAATGAAAATTAATGGGAGACTTGAGTTTGAAGCGTTATTTGAAATTTCTGAATCTCTCGCGGGCCGGATTGAAGCTGGTGGAGGGCCGGATCCGGCCCGGGGGCCGGGGGTTGCCCATATATGGTATAATTGATGGTCAAATATAGTAGTTTACATTGTTATACAGTTGGAACTACTTTATGTGATTGGATTGATGATGAAAGATACTTGTTGACACTGAAATCAAAACAAACAAAATAAATCTAGATGATACATTACACCATGTTAATTTTAATCCTGATACAGCTCACATGGAGTGTGGTTAATATAGAAATGCTTTCATCCACATGAAATAATGACATCGATAACATGACACATTGAAAGGAGCTTGTTGCTAATAAAAAGTAAATTCCTCATATTTTGTTCTGTAACAGTGTACTGTAATTTTTGTCAAGGTTGCTTCTCTATCTAACCACGACCTTTGCTAACACTGCCCCTCAGAAATCAAAGTGGGGAGAACCATGGAGATGTCCATGTGAATTGAGAGTTCATTTTGGTAGCAATAGAAAGCAGATATCACACTGAGAAAAATACTTTTTCAACCTTCCATAAATGAACGCAGCAGTAGTAGTAGCTTTTGTTGGCAGTATTTAGCGGTGCACAGTACATTTTTGTGGCAAATGGCCACTTGCAATTGGTCACGAAGTATAGCAGTGAGTAGCTTATTGGATGCGTATTTTATGTGTTGTAACTACTATTCATTTATGGTGTAATAAAATTGCCTTGGAAATACAATCAATTTAATGAGAGGTTAATCTGACATCCATTGATATAAATTTTATTTTGTTCTTCTGAATTTCCTTGTGTGGCTGAAATGGTTATTACAATCGTGTCTAAGAAATAAAATATGATTTTGTCAATAAGTATTTGCATTTAGAGTGTAATGCAGCCTGGAACACAGTAACAGCGATAGATAAGATTTGAAAATTGGATATCCGCAATATCTTATGTTATGGTTACGTTTCACTATGGTCCTAGCTGCATTAGGACCTAAACGCTTATTTATAAAATACGATTTCGTTAATAATCCTTTGTTGTAATGCAGCCTGTACCATAGTAATAGCAATACATATGACATGGAAACTGGGTACCGCAATACCCTGTGCGATGGTTAGGTTTCACTGTGGTCTAGGCTGCATTAAGACCTAAATGCCAATGAATTCATTCCTGTACGACTGGTGCAAAATTTAGGACATCACCGTATGAGATGTATTATCAGCGATTAAGGATTGCAATCCCGCGGGATCCGTGCGGGATTGGTACAAACAGTTTTGTAACGCATATATTTAAAACATAGTTACTTAAAACGTTAATAAATTAAATTAATAAATAATTTTAATGCTAAATGATAAAAATTAACAGTTAACAATATGTTGATTGGCAAAATGACATTAAAACTTTTTAGCGTGTCTTAAGTGTATTTCGAGGTTTTACATTTTTGTTTTTTAATCTAAACCAATTTTTAAATAAATAATAAAAATGGTAAATATTGGTCTTAGGTCATATTAGGTGGCTTACAATACATCACTTTAAAAATATGGTTTGCTTGATGGCCAAGTTACCAGAGTTTTTTTTTTTTAAATTATAAATAAACATTCCATAACACTGAGAAAAGCATTCCAGTGAAGTGAATATACTCTGTAAAGTGTAGACTTGGCTCGGAACAAAATTTCATAACTTTTTGTCACTGCACAAGCACGAGACTTGGCCTTTTTTGCGTGATTCATTATTATATCTCCTGATTGCTTGATTGATATTACAGTTGATTCAATGTTATTAAATGAAACTACTCACCAACACATAAACTGTCAAGTATTTGAGATTTACTTATGAGGCGTAACGACGTTTTTAGAGTGGAAATTATTATTTTTTTAGTAAGAAAGGAGACATTCTCGGCGAATGATTGCAGTGAAGTCCTCATAGATTGTATCTCCGGATTTCATTGCAAACACGCGAAATTACACACGTGAGGAAGTCTGCGGAGGCAGCCGTCGAAGTATGGTGTTCCTACAAAACAATTCGTCGATACACCCGTGAAAAATTCATTATAACTTTTTTTACGAAAACAAACGCTTTTTCACATGAGTCAAATGCCAACTGCTCTGGTACAGGCAAATAGTGCAAAATATCCGACAGAGACCGAGTGGGGCAGCGAATCACACAGACTGACACGCGTTTCCGCCGGATTTTGCGGATTGCGGATCCGCTTAATTTTGTGCGGGATCCGCCAGACTGTCTAATGATGCGGGATCCCGCTTTGCTGGATTGCAATCCCTATCAGTGATGGACGAGTATTGGACAATTAATGCTTGCAATTGGCTGACGCGATAAAGAAAAAAGGATTTTCACATTAAATATTATGAATAGAGTTTTGCAAGGTAAACGAAATGTATTTCAAGATAAATATTTTACATCAAGAAAAAATATGTGTGTTTAAACATTAAATGTAGTGGCTTATTTGAAATTTATTAGCGATTAACTGATTAATGCATGGCGAATAGCACATTGGCGTTAACGAGTCATGGCCAATCAGAAGCAGGCATTAGCTGTGAATAGTACTACGCACCGCTAAACAGTGGCAACAAACATTACTTCTGCTGCTTTTGTTAATAGACTGTCCATGCAAAAGAAAACTGTGTCTCAGTGTGATGTCTGCTTTCTATTGTTACCAAAATGAACTCTCAATTCAGATGGACATCTCATTGATTCTGCCCATTAAAGCTTCTAGTTCATGCATGTTCATTGTATTGCTGATTAAACTTCCTTGAAAATAAAATGTGCTTTTTGCATATGCATGGCATTAAAATGCCTGTCTGAAGATTTTGAATGGTTTGAGTCGTAGACCCAATATTGTATTGTATATAAACTTTTAAACCAGTTTGGTGGGATTTTCAGTGTGGAAGCTTTGGGTCCGACCGAAAATTTGATATGAATCATGTTACGTTACCTCAAAAGCGAATGGAGCAGAAAATTAGTATCTTACGAGAATACTAAAAAAGGAGACACTCCTAAATGCAACTAGCCCTTTCCAAAACAACTGGATAACCAACCTCTAAATCTGGGGTCTTCAAAGTGTTAAGATATTGACCCCTTAGGGTCTGTAACAGTTTTCCAGGGTCAATTAATACTCTGTCAATTAAACTGTGTAGGATAAAATAGTAATGTTCCAATTAAAATCGGGTCAGTAATTAAAATTAAAGCTCATTCTCTAAATTCCCATCTGTTCGCAAAGTTATGTGAAGAAAATGCTGAAACTTTCAACCAATTACTTTTGTACACGGACTGAGCATGGTGGGTGAACGGTTAACGTTCTGGCCTCGCATTCGGGAGGACGTGGCTTCGAATCCCCGTCCGGACGTCCAGATTTGGGTTTTCCATGGTTTCCCCAAATCACTCCAGGCTAATGCCGGGAAGCTTCCTTCAAAATGGCCTTGGCAGAATTCCTTCCTGTTCCTTATATCCAGTCCCATCCCACTTCTAATGACCTTAGTCTTCGACAAGGTGTAAAGCAATAAAAAAAAAAAAAATTGCACATGGTGGTCAAGAAGTGATAGTTCGTAGAGGTAGTTAGGAAGGTGGAACCATCACTAGGTGACAAGTTAAAACAATGCAAGAACCATCTGTTCTATTTGACTGACCTTTACTGGAAATTTATTCCATCTATTCATAATTTTGTTGTTTTTTGAGATTATAATTGTGAAAAGTATCTTATTTTTCTGTGATGTAATTGGGTGGGTTTTGTAACATATTGGAATTGTAATTTCTTAACATTAGAAATGGCAAAAATGATTTAATTTTTTTATTAAATACTTAATATGGGGTCGATAAGGTGGCAAATATGCTATGAAGGAGTCGATCGGATGAAAAGTTTGGAGAGCCCTGCTCTAAACCCATTGTACAGACTGTTATTTATCAGACTGTATTTATCAATTCAAATAATATATTTAACTTGAAGCAAATTGTTTATTAAATTGCAATTGGACCCTTTTTTTCTTAGTTTGCAACTGAAGAATCTGTGTAAAAACAGTAAATATTAGTTATGTTGTTCATTTATTACATAATGCAAACCTAATGTTAGTGAATTTTAACACTCTGGCCTCGCATTCAGGATGACGCTAGTTCGAATCCTCGTCTGGGCGTCGAGATTTGGTTTTTGCATGCTTCCTTCAAAAGGCCATTGCTGTATTCTTTCCTGTTCCTTATTCACAGTTGTTTCCTGGCTCTGATGATGTCGAGGCATAAAGCCATAAGGGGGAAAAAAGTTAGTAAATTAATGGTGATAATTCACAAGTCGACAAAGATTGAACTTCTTTGATTCAGGAGGACAAAATGATGGACGGAAGCTAATCTGTAGCCTCCAACTACACCAAATTAATATTTACTTCATCGTAAAGGTTATGTAACCTTGTACAAAAGGCCTGTGTGCACAAAGTGGTGGATGAATGCTAGTAAGGCCATACAAATTTATTTTGCTTTCCTAAAGCCCGACCTTACATTACATCTAGTGATACTAACATAAATGTATACCAAAAAAAGGTGACAATATTCGTAGAGTGATGAACTAATGCTTTTTAATTCAAGTTGGATACAGAAAAAAAACTCCATGAGATAAAGAAAGAAAACGTGAGTAGACTGAATATCTACAAGATGTAGAGGGAGCAGCTGAAGGAGGGGAAGATGAAGAACTTCTTATTTAAAAAAAAAAAAAAAAAATAAATAAATAAAAAAAATGAAGCAATGATCTGATCTGTACATAATGGTCAAAAAACTTAAACTGGAAATACTGTACTCATTGATGAAAGACAAATATATAATTTATATTGACAAGATAAAGTAGGAGTAGGAAAATAGGTAGCTGGAATAGTTGATAGTTCAGACATTTTGGTAAACCAGAGAAACATGTTTGAATTGAACTCAGACACATTAGCAGTTTCCAAATAGTCATTTGTGCTTTTTGTAGACCTCATAATCCAGTTTAAAATGAAAAAAATAGTGACGCAAGAAGTAGATAGGCAGCAAGAGAATATTCTAATCCTTGGATATTGTCTCACTAAAATGGCCACATCCAAGTCAATATGGAAACATGTGTGGTGAAGAGTTACTTAACATGTAAAACAGCTCGAATTTCATGTGATCAGTGACAGAAAACTAGATTTAAAGAAGCTCAAACTTCGTTCACAATTGAATTTGTACTAACTAAAAATGAGGAAACATCACCCCAGGAGTGGAACCACATATGGGAAGTAGCAATTATGTCATGTTAAACCTTATTCAGCAGAGAAATTATAAATTGAATGTTTGGTACTTTCCAAGAGTAAATTTTGAAGACATACCTGGAGGTCTCACAAGGGCCACATTTATATTGTCATGAGGTCCAAAACAGTCCTTTAATGAAAATTATTGCACCACTGTCGACAGTTAATTTTTAGAAGTATTAACTCACTTGCATTGCAGCCATTTTTCTGTGAACTATGCGTTTAGCATTATAAAAATGTCATTGAGATATGAAACTGCCCTAGAGGCTGATGAATCAGAAATGATTAATAGCATGGGGATGCCAAAGGCAATGGGAAGCTACTGCATAAAAGACTGGGGTATTTTGGGCATTAAATGATGAAATTGTAGTATCCTTTGTGCAGGCGGGATTGCAAAACGCTGCAAGTGGCTCGTGAGTTTTTATACCAAGGAATTTTTCCATCTACAAATAGTGATAAAATACAAATGCAGAAAAGTCTCTTGGCGTGTAGCACCAATCACATTGCATGACATTATGTCCCAGCATGCATCAGTTTTGCTAAGCATCTGTCACCAATCTGTGAATTGTATAGTTAGGGTTTTAAGCCACTATTATTTACTTCTGGTTACCAATCTATAAAACAACTATTTGCAGTGAGAGATGGAATGAGTAAAGCAAACTGCTCTAATTTGCCCAAAATTGATGTGACAATGCTGTGACAGTTTTTCACATAAAACAGTGATTTTTGTACAGCAGGATTCCGGAATGTCAAAATTTGCCTCAAAATTATATGTACTGAAAGTGCAGTTTTGTGCTGAAAAGTGCATATTTTCTCATGTAATTAAGAAAAGTTATCCAAGAATTAACTACTTCTCGGCCTTGTATTTGAATGTTAGGCTTTAGACTTGGTTTAGAGGATAGATTTAGCCTAGAAAGAATTTTTATAAATTAAATATTGTTTTAGGGGACCAATATTAGTCTAGTTAAAAATTATAGCTTAATTGCTGTGCACCTACGAGAGCGGTCTGATAAGTTCTTAGCCTACAAAAGAAAAAACTAAAATTTTGGAAAAGTGGTGATTTATCTCTCAACAGTCTCCTTTTAGTTCAATACACTTGACCCTGCGATGCTCCAACTTCTTTAACCCGTCTGAAAAATACGTTTTCTGGAGATCTTCAAAGTAGGCCTCCATGACTGCGATAACCTCCTCATTGAATCAAATTTATGCCGGGTGAGTGTCTTCAAGTTTGGAAACAAAAGGAAGTCGCAAGGGGCCAAATCTGGAGAATATGGTGGATGGGGCAGCAGTTTGTAGCCCAATTTGGCCATGGCAATGGTGTAGGTGTGAGCTGGTGCGTTGTCATGGTGGAAGAGCACTTTTTTCTTCGCCAAAGGGCAGTTTTTTCTGCAGTTCGGCGTCGAATTGGCCCAATAATTCGGCATAGTAAAGCCCTGTGATCGTTTTTGCCCTTCTCCTGGTAGTCGGTGTAGATTACACTTTGTGAATCCCAGAAAATGGTGGCCATCACCTTTCCAGTCGATGGGACAGTCTTCTCCTTTTTCGGAGCACGTTCGCCGGGTAAAGTCCACTGTTTTGACTGTTCCTTGGTCTCGGGTGTGTACCAGGGGATGCATGTTTCGTCGACGGTCACATAACGATGCAGAACCTCCTTCGGATTGCGCTTAAACAGCGTCAAATACTGCTGTGAAGTGGTCTCACGGTTGCGCTTGTTGTGCGGAGTGAGCAACTGCGAAACCCATTGCCCCGTCAGATTTCTCATGCCCAAAATTTCATACAAGATATGACCCACGCAGTCTTTTGATATGCTTACTGTCCCAGCAATCTTGTGCACCTTCAATTGGCGGTCTGCCAATACGAGATCGTGGGTTTTTGTCACGTTATCCTCCATGGTAACTGTTTTTGGGGCACCTGGGTGTGGCTCAACAAAAACCGACATGCAGCCACATTGAAACTCGTTAAACCAATTTTTGACAGTCGCCATCGAAGGAGAGGAGTCACCGTACACAGCATCCAAGCGCTCTTTGATTTTGCTGCGCGATTTTCCTTCCAAAAACAAGAATCGAATCACCGACCGATATTACTCTTATTCCATTTGTTTAAAATCCCACTTTCACACGCGATCACAACAAAACTATGAGTCCGATTTGGCTGAAATTTTAACAATAGCCCTCTAAGATAATGTACAACACGATAATAAATTTCTCTGGTGACAGTGGCGCCATCGGGAAGAGAGGCTAAGTAATTATCGGACCTACCTCGTAAGTAGATAAAGAACAGCAAGCATTCTTCACTACAATATACCAATATTCAAATAAGCTGATACATTAAACTATTAGTATAGAATTACTAATTTGTTAGATGTGTTATGTGCTTGAATTAATTTAAATCATGTATCATATAAATGATGTCTGACTAGTTTGTAACCTGTTGAAAGATGTGTTTATGGGAGTACATGAGACTCAACTTCGAAACTGATAATTTAAGTCTGAACAAAATATTAAGCTGATACTTGCATCCAAGTAGTTTCCACACAAGTATATTGAATTTGTAGACAAATATTCTGGATCAAGTTCTGCAAGCTTTAGCATTTTTTTCCCCCTATCATATCTTCCTTGTGTAGAACATAAACAATTTTTGTTTGTTTTGTTTTACATGATGCGTTTAAACACAGAGGCACTACAAACCACTTGTAAACTGTAGAACTCATTTTAAAAACAAAATAAACAGGGTGCTGTGCAAAGTACGGCCAGTAGAAAAAACTGTTATTTCTCGATGAAAATGTGATTAACGCATTCCTTATGAATTTCTATTTAAGAAAAAGTGTACGCGAAGCCGATAAAACTGGTAGGAAAGAAGTAATATAGTGAAAATCGTCGGGTTACGTGCGATATTAGCCGATGTGTAGCAGCCATTTTTACCGCGAATGTGCTATTCCTCAAGCTGTACACGTGTTGATTTTCAAATAGCTGTATTGGTGGACGTTGTGGTTAGGTTGAAATGCAGCCTGGACCGGAATTACGACTAATATTCCGTAGTGTATAGTGGATTCTGAACGACTAACGAGGCCACCATGCCGTATTCTGACTAGAATGATGTCACACACGGAACGAGACGTCTATTGCCGCTAATGCCGTAATATGCGTAACCGTGTTGTGTTTAGGCTGAATGCCAGCCTGGACCCAAATGACTACTATTATTCCATGGCGCTTAAAGGATTTTGAGTTAAGAAGACAATGGCTACGCCAAATTCTGACTATAATTACGTCACAGGCGGCTCAAGATCTCTATTAATGCCAAGTTAGTTACGTGCGTAAACGTATGTTTCGGCAGGGATTACACCTTTGTTACATATTTTACGGCTTTCAGGTACACTTTTCCTTAAAGAGTAAGCGCCAAGGAAGAAGCTAGTAGTATTTTCAACCAGAATTAAGTTTTTTCTACTGGCCAGTAACCAATAAACAGTCACTTTGCTTACAGAGATGTGATGTCACAAGAGATGACATGACAGCTGCGGGCGTTTTGGACCCAAATTCAAATAGACATATAAGAATGTAAAATTTAGCATTTTTCCGTTTGTTTTTTCAAGATTTTTTTTGTTATAATATATGAAAAGCTACAATACTAATTTCCCAAAATTATTAAAGACCCCATTTCATTGACAAGCTAGTGACTTAAAGTAAGTGTGTAGGAGGCTGACCAAATAGACTGGAATGCACCCTTCAGGCAAAATTTTTCTGGCTGCAAGTCTGTTATTCACATTATCAAAAAGCTGTATTCTTTTAAAATACGAAGTAAAACAACTGCACTTTAATTGCACACCAAAAACTTGTGTTGCCATGGTGTACTGAACGTGAAATTCTTGTATTTTTGTTATTTTTCTATAACACTATTACACATTTTAATAAAAAATTTGTCTTGCGAAGGAATTTGTGTAACAGATAAGTCAATCTACAGAAACTAGAGCAGACTGACAATGATAAATTTAGCTTTCAAATTATTAATGAGTATGCAGAAATTTGTTCTCTTTTTAGTGCTCTAACATGTATACCTTGAAACACCTTGATAGATTTGCTTTGAACAATAGACAAATTTGTTTCCACCATTTATTTTACTGTTTTATTTTTTTTGGTCAAGTTTAAGTATTTAAATATAGTGCTATTTAAAATTATAAATTGAGTAGCTCTTTTATAGATGGTTAATTTTCCCTTTTTTTCAGATTTGCTTTTGACATGGCTGGAAGTGATATTGCCCAACAATCTCGTCATCTGCAGATGTTATGAAGTACTTCACATCTTTCAATCTGTCAAATTAAAAATCCATTTGTGAATAAATGTGAAACAAATTTACTTTCTTTTTATTTCACAAATATTTTGGTGTATGGGGTGTAATTTGCTACCACACATTTTCATATTTACACTGTTAATTCAATGTACATGGACTTTGTTTCCATAGAACAAATAAAATTTTGTGGTGGAATCGTTACATTTTATGAAAGCTGTGGGAACTGATTTTAAAATCAATCACAAACTCTAAGGATGTCATACTGCTGTAGGTTTTACAGGTTGATGAAACTGGAAGCCTTAGAAAGTTTTATCAAAATCATAAATTTGTTTATTTTATTTGAAAATAATTCATGAAGTAAAACGGAAATGATTGCTACTACAGGGCGTTCGCCGGGAAACGCAACCCACTGTTAGCGCTACAAGGAAGAAACTGCTCCCGGCGAGCGAGCGGTCAGCTTCCGGCATTGTTCGACCGTCGGCCGCGGACTATTTCATAATAATTACGCTTCATAAACTTGTATGTGCTAAGCATTTAAATGTGACGTAATTCGTTAGCTTACCTTATAAAAGATGCTGGAAGTGTTGACCCTCTTGTGTAATGCACATTTCACATCTTCGGAACATATTTCGAGACACACGCTGCCCTGACTGACTTAATGATTTTTTGGGTGACTCTTCTAGTCGAAAAGCGATATCGTCAATTTTCTCCTCTGTGAGAATACGGTTGACCGACAGTCTCTTTTTGTTAAAAAATGAACCCGTTTCTCTTACTTTTTAACCAGACGCAGAATTGTTGATTTAGCTGGCAGTAAAGCGCCAGGAAATACGCGACGAAATTTACTGCGACACTTTTTAAACGACTTCTTCTTCACATATGTATCGTAGAGAAATATTCTTTGTTGCAAACTGTAACGTACCATAATTTTACTCACACTCAAACACGGTACAGATTAGTAAGAGTATGAAGCCCCAAACCGCAAAGAAACGTTTATTCACAACACTGATTAATAAGAGACTGAAGTCACAAACTAGCTACAATGCAAAGAAACTGTTCTTAACAATGTAAGGGTCCCATTATACTGCATCACTGCACTGTTGGGGCAGCGGAGGTGTTAAACAGTGCGGTGATTCACGGTGCCGTGTGGCGGGAGCTGCTGGCTCCACTGACCGAGCAAGTTGCCGACGGCAACAGACTGGGAGGGTAGTGTTTTCCGGCGAACGCCCTGTAATATCAGAATGGAAGTAGAGCATTGTTATTTGCAAACAAGTGAAGCAAAGAATATTCTAAAATGGATTAGCATTAATAGAGGAAACTTTCAGTATTGATTCAGTAGTAATCTAGGATTAACCCTAGAAAGATAACTATACACGTCAGATGTGCACATTTTTCAATTGTCTATATGTATTCAAAATAATTGGATTTTCTCTATATATAGAGAAAATCTTTAAGAATGAAATATGATTCTGGTACAAGTTTGATTATAGGACCAATATCTTACAGGCTAGTGGAGTATAATGTAATTTAAAAGAGATGGCAATTTTTGCTGTGCAGGTACTTCTGTGGCATAGGTTACCTTTCCAGGTTTAAAGAATTTTTTCACTATCTTAGGAGCACAGCAGGTCAAAATTCACAAAATTAGATACATAATTTTTGAATATTCAAACCAAAATTTAAAATAACTGTGGGTCACATTTTGAGCGATCAGTGATTACTTTGGAATGGAAGAATTTCATAATACAGCCACATTTTTATGCAGCTTTGATGCAGCTAAGGGTTTATTTAACTAAGCACTGGGTTGTGTACAGATGGTATACAATTTCTGAAAGAACATTTAGTATTTATAAACAGTTTGTTCTTTGGAATAGTTTTCTTTTAACATCAGATACTGAAAATATAGGTCACTGCAGATGAAGAAAGGAGGGTTGTGACCGATACAAAGACAAATGCCCATTACAATATTTCAGTATTATCATTGGTACTGTTATTGAATTACTTGTTTCAGATAAGTCACCTATTGTGCTTTCCTATTTAGCTTGAGAAACAGCTGTAAAACTTAATTGTGATTTACTTTAAACTTTTCAGTTTTACTGCAGAACAAACTTCTGTTTGAAGTTATGGTATTGTTCTATAAAATTTCCTGAAGCATACTGAAATATTTGAAAAATGATAATTTGAAATTCAAGAATTAATATAAGGATTTTGATTTGTCATTCACCATAGGAATTCGGGCCAACTATTGCAAGGCAGGGGATCTTATGAACCATTCAAATTTTACAGAGTAACAAAGCCAATTATATTTTTGACTCTTATATGTAGAACCCTCACCAATATCAACTACTATACTGTATAAGGCTATAGAGAGTATAAACTATAAGCCAAACTTTTTAGGGCCATGAATATTTCAACCTGAAAAAAAAAATCTGGTATTTGCACGATATGATCACATTGTCACTCTAATAATTGTAATTCGGCATTGCTTAGAGGATTATGTTAATAAGCGTTGAGGGCCTTATTGTAGGTATGGGTCTTAGGAGATTGGGATATGTCCTAATAACAATTGGTAGGGTTTGTTAATAATATACACATAGGTAAAAATGCTAGGTCCCTGTTAGTGGTTTGTAGAATTGTTTGACATTTTACTGGCTCTAGTTGAAAAGGTCTAGAAACACTTGACACATCACTGGTATGGTTGCTCAGCAATGTTCCAATCTTGTATTTCTGAATGAAAATAGTCAAATATCAGTGCTTCAGCAAATATATTTAATGTTAATCAGTCAGAAATAGAATGGAAGATGGGGTAAATATGCTATCTAACTCCTATTCGGTGCAAAATAGCATGGATGCTTCAAAATATAATTTTTGGCAACTTCGCTCTGGCTTTATATGTAATTCTGATGATTTTTAGTTTCTACATAACAGGTAGATTCCTGCTGCAGTATAGTTTTTAATACTTACCTTGCTCTTTAGCTGATTTTATGTAACACTTATTAGACTGGCCAAATAGAATTTTATGTTATACATTGTCTGTTTACAGTATAGAATACAATGAAAAACTGAATGCAAATTTGTATTATCTTTGCAATAGCCTTTTCAATTTAATAGGAAAATGAAAACCCCTTTATATTTTTTACTTTCTTTCAGAATTTTAAATTTAAATCTGTTTAGGGAATTTGTTATAACTCCAAAAGTGCTGTTACCTTGAATCAAAGGACTACAGACATTACTAAAACAAAACTGTTGCTCAAACAAGCTTGAGCACAATAGATAGGTTTCAGGCAAGGATATTCATGCGAATCTCAGTTGGTGGGATATATGCAAGATATTTCAGATGAAATGGACAAGGGAGGCCAAATTGATAGTGTAGCACTAGATCTGTCTAAGGCGTTTGACAGAGTAAGCCATAAAATGGTAGTAAATAAGGTAAAAACCATTGGAGTGGATAAGAAAGTGATTTGCTGGGTAGAAGAATTTTTAAAAGGTAGAAAACAGAAAGTTAGGGTAGGAAATGTAGTATCAAAAGAAGTGGAAGTAAAAATGGGTGTGCCACAGGGTAGCGTATTGGGACCATTGCTATTCATTATTCTAATGAATAATTGTGTTGCCTGTTTACTATCTGAAATTAGATTGTTTGCAGATGACATAATGCTGTATAAAAGAATCAAAACGATAGAGGATTGTAAACAGTTGCAGGGTGATCTGGACAGGATATCTAATTGGGTTAGTAAACATGGAATGAAGATAAATGCAAAGAAGAGTCAGCTTATTAGATACACAAATAAAATACAAAAGGTTAATTATGAATATAAGGTGGGGAAAGAATTGCTTGCTGAAGACTTGAAATGCAAATATCTTGGAATTACTTTTGATAACAAACTTAACTGGGCAGGACACATAGGACAGGTGGTAGGAAAAGGTTTCAGAGTTCTGCACTTGTTGGAGAGAGTTATGAGGGGATGTACGAGAGAAGTCAAGGAATTGGGTTACAAAACTTTGGTCAGACCATTGCTCGAATATGGTAGTGTAGTATGGGACCCTCATTTTACGTATCAAATACAGGAGTTGGAGAGGGTGCAAAGAAGGGCTGCTAGATTTGTTTCTGGAAATTATCGCAAAATGCAATCAGTGACGGATATGATAAAGGAGCTGGAATGGGATTCATTGCAAGACAGGAGGAGGATGAGGAGGGTCATGGGAGTGTACAGGGCATATACTGGTGATGAGGCATGGAAAGATATTGCAGTAGGTATGAAAAGTAGTGCATGGAAGGGAAAAGATGACCATGACCACAAGCTGGCACTCGATTTCAGGCACAAGGGTGTAGGAAGATTCTCTTTTTTAGGTAAGGGTGTCAGGGATTGGAATGAGTTACCAAGAATAACGATGAATAATTTACCGAAAACTTTGAAGGAATTTAAAGAAAAAATTTGTAGAGGGCAAATGTAGGTGGGTGCAGGATAGGGGGAAGATAGCTGTGTAGGGAAATTGCCACCGGAGCCTGTGCTCCATTGCAATTAAATTAAATTAAATTAAATTAAACTTAGTGATATGTGCAATGATCAAAATGATCAGATAATGTGCTTTATATTTTTCAATAAATGGTGTTAAGCACATATAGGAAAATTGTTACAGAAATTACCAACTAGCTGTGGACTTAGAATTTTATTGGTAGAAGCTGTAAGTTACGTAAGATTTCTCCCAAACATCAAGGTGGCATAATATGATGGGGAAAGCCATCACTATACCATTCTACCATCGAACCTTTCTCATGAAGAGAATCAATCTCCTACATGTTAAAAAAAAAAAGGGGGGGTGCAGTAAGCTGGGTAGGGGGAGGTGGAGGTTAACTGAGATCAGTTTCAATTTCAGCTTCGTCTTCTTTTCTTTCTTGAGCATGAGCATTAGATTTCTGGGTTCTAATAACTTTAGCTGCTCGTGCTTTGCTAGAGCAACACCTTAGGTGTGGTTTACGCCTGCGAGGCATGTCAAAAAAAAAAAAAAAAAAAAAACTGGTGCCAGAAACTTTTAGGCAAACAGAAAGTAATAGTGCAGTGAACTTTTAGGCTAACAGAAAATAATAGTGCAGTGCAAATTAACATCTATACTAAGTAATAATAAATTTAATTCACAGACAAAACTTAACAGATCATACACTGACTGCAAGAGAAGCACAGGCTGAATGACCAATTTAACATTAAGAATGCATCGTCTGCCTATCATCATTCAATAAGTTATCAAAACTTCATGATAAACTATTTTTCATACTGGAAAAATGTCCTCCCTAAAAATACAGAGTATTTTCTGGTCAAATTCCATCAATATTGGTATAGCCATTTAGTCGTAAAAATGTAACAAAATGACATTTACTTTCGCATTTACAACTTTACTAGTGTAGATCACACACAAATTGCCTGTGAGAGAAACAAAGCCAGAGGGATCAGTATGGAATAAATAAACACTTAATGGCACTGTTCAGCTGCCTACAATTTGCCATGCATTCTACCCCTGAATTTATGGGACCTACATTTTAACATGGAATGCTTACGACTGAACTTCCAGGCTTGGCTTATATGATGAAAAACAATTCTTAAAATTTTTTACTCCCACTGGGATTTGAACCGGAGACCACACCCGGGCACTTTAGAAAGCAAGCACTTTATCCACTACGCTACCCACCCACTCGGTTGGTAAGCATTACAGAGACATATACATGTTGTGCATCTATCTTTCACAGTTCAGTTAATTTTTCCTGATTCCATGACAGAATATTTTCTGTATAGAAAATACATATGTCCTTCCTAAAAGCAAATAGCATAACCTTGTCAGATTTCATCATGATTGGATTAGCCATTTAGCCCTGAAAATGCAACAGGGAGACAGTTACTTTTGCATTTATAATTTTAGTATAGATACAGAGACAAGAATTGGTTCTTTTGTTATACTAAACTATCAGAGTGCTGGCGTTGCGTGGTATAGTTGGGGTACACTGTTTTCAGTCACCCAATGAGAAACGTACAAACAAGTTTCATTAAACTTGCGCCAGCCATTTCTGAAATTAAAGCAAACACAGATTCACCTGCAAACTACACAGAAATGAGTGGGTTGGAGTTGATTTACCCATACACTATTTTTGTCTGAAGAGAATCTTGTACCAAGCTTCATTCATTTGGTATTGGCCACTTCTAGAAATAAACTAAATGTTATTTACCACAGTTCCCAAAACAAGGATTGGATGCAGTGATATGTGATTCCATTTTGATCCAGGCTGCATATCAACCTGCTTACATCTGCAAAAGTTGTCACTTGAAAATTGAAACATGTACCATATGTGTGTTGATACATGCAACATACATAAATCTGTACCTGGAATGTATTTCTCCCAGCACCACATGGAACATAGAGATTTTTAAAGCTTGGGGTCGAAGTTAAAATCTGACTCTGACAACACACTTATTTTATGAATAATCTGGCATAACCTGAAAACTGATAATGTGAAAAACCAGTCAAAATAAATTCAGCAAACATTTGGCATGTTTCATGCTGCCTTATTTGCTGTGCTCACTATGCTATTTCATATGGTGCTGGGCTCAAAATTGAAATCTGTTCTTTACCTAAACAGTTGAATATCAAGTATTTAGAAATATTTTCCAGAATAGCTTTTATTGATAGCACGAACGATTCACTATCGTGTAAAAAGCAGCAGGTAGGCATAGGTTCTGTTAGTAGTCAGAGATGGTAGCTCCATTGCCGGAAATGTTTGATTACGTGGATGTTCTGTGGCATTTTTCATGATTATTAGTTTATGTATCTTCCTCTTTGCATTTAGTACAGCCAACTATGGGATCTAAAGAGCATAATCGAAATTTAAGGAGGGAACTGGTTGATACGGTAATATGGCTATTATTTTTGTATGAAGTACTATGTATGCAATATGAAGTTGGTATTGCATCTTTGGTGTTCACTGTCCGTCCAGAATTTCACTTACTGCTCTGGTGTTAAGTAACTTTGAAACATAAAATATACCAAACAATTCAATTTTGATCCTAAACTTTAAATAGTAAAAACCACATTGAAATCTGCTTGGTAGTTTTTAATTTTTCTGGAACGTATATACACGGTTTTTGTTTTATAGATTAAATTGCCAATGATTGCACATTTCAGGGTTGCTAGCGTGTAACTACCTTTTGAAAATACTACTATGATAGGAATTGAAGATTTCTTTTCACCCAACATTTGTGTAGAAAGAAATGCTGTGATCATTTTTCAACAGTTTCCTTCAGAAATTTTAACAGCAAATGGTATCATGATTGCAAATAAATTGTAGAACTTTGGAAAGGATCGGTATACAGGATAGCTGCTAGATCGGAGGAAAATATTAACCCTCAAGTGTTACATATTTTATTTCACATAAGTATAATTACATAACATTTTATTTACACTTTCATTGGAAGCTATAAATTCACATTCACAGCTCTATTATTGTAACCTGCTGCTATTTTTAAAGTGATCCTTAATAATTTTCTCAGCTGCAGGAAGATTTGAAAGCTTATTGACCTTGGCTTGAAATCTTGAACCCTTCCCAGCTCCTTTACCATCCAACACCTCACAAATCCTGTAAATCAATATGATCACTGTACTCAAATATAAAATTCCATATTTTATTTGTAATACTGTATTGGGACTGTCTGACCATATTTATTAATTGAAAGGATTTTGTGAAATGTTTTAAATTATGGCATATTTAAATCAATTACTGAACTAACAGGAATGGCAAACATCTCGCATAATAGGGAATAATAATTTAAATTGAATTAAGAGTTACGAAAATGAAAAATTTATTGCCAACTCACTTTTCACCCAATACAGCTACAGTGTTTGGCTCCCCATGTAGAACCATCTGACCAGCTCCCTTTGGATCTCCAGTAGTGATCAGTAAAAGAATGCTCTGCGGATCGAAAAGTTTACATTGAATGATTTTAAAGAGACAGGCAGTGGTTGAAATTGTGCTCTTATAAAACTGCCAATTGATTAATAAACGAGGATAAATATGACGTTAAGTCACTGAAATATTTAATTTCTATTATGGCACTGCATATGAAGAATACAGGCAGCAATAGAGTCTCCGAGACCTGTTGCAGCTATTAAATGCATTTGGTGTAGTTATGACTATTAATAGCTTATGGCTAGGTACTTAAACTTATAGAGGACAATTTACCATAGTAAGGTGAAAGGTTCTTGGTCTTGCAGTGAAAGTTTTTATTTTTAAAAAATGCATTTATTTTCTACATAGTTTCCTGTTCAATGTTCCGATAATGAATGGGTACCTTCCCTGAAGTGTAATTCTTGAAGATCTGAAAAATACCCATCTCTGGATGTACCATGTGTTCATTTGAGTCAAAACATTTTCCAGTCATTTCTTTACTTTTGGAAATAGGTGGAAGTGAGAACAGATCAATTCTGCTGAACATACTTGAGCACCCTCAATATTCTTATTAAAGCACCTATCTAGGTCCTGATGGAAAATGTATTTTCTTCTTCTGTAATCCATGTACTGTAGATATATTTTGTATCCAAACAAATTGAAAATCTGAACCCTCGCTTGGTCCCAATTAGTTTGGATTATCGATGCTCTACTGTATTTCAATCCAGTTTCCAAATGAACGTCCTAAGAAGTTAACCAGCAAAAAATTTAGTTTTTGCTTCATCCATATTAAATAACAGTGTTTGGATCATTGACTCAGGTGCAACTTATGAATCTCCAGATTAAAAGCATTTTTCTTCAATTTACACGAAATAGACTACCAGTAATGTAACAACTGCAGATGGCGCAACAGTGAGGAAAGGCACTGTGAATGCAAAGACTATCTGTAATAAGTCTCCATTTAGTTGGATGCAAATTAGAAACAACACTGTTACTACCAGGTACGTGATGGAATTTTATCATTTAAACTAAGGCTGCTCAACCCCAGGCCTACGGACTAATCTTAAATGGCCCGTGTGAGCAAGTTTGAAAATTCCCACCTAGTTGAAAAATTGTTCGGAAGACCAAGTGATGCGCGCAATCGCACAATTGGCATGCCTGCTCGCAAGGTCAAATGCAGGCAACATCTTGGTCCCTTTGTGCTTCGAGAACCAGTTTTTAATTAATTTAGCCAAAGAAAATATTTACCTTTTCCCCGTACTCAAATATTTGAAAGAGAAGCTCAATATTGTCACCATCAATTGTTTCAAGTATGAATTTAAAATTTTGTGATTATTATAGTCATTTCAGAACACATTCCCGGATTTTGAAAGTAAAAATCAATATTTTTTTTTGTTAATCCTTTCAAATCAGTTTGACTGAAATAATCAGTTATAACTCACTCCATTGCAAAATCACTCTGCACTAAAAGAACATTTTAGCAGAAAGAGTATCTCTAAAGTTACAAAATTCTTCAGAAGATTTTGCAGATTTCTGGAAACTGGCACCAATAGTTCTTAAGTAGTTTCGGATCAACATATGTTTTCAGATCTTAAGTATGTAAACAATAAATACTGCTCATCTCTAAATGAGCAACATATTTCTGACTTGTTACTGTCAACATCTGATCTGACGCCTAACATAGGAAAATTATTAAACACAGAAACAATGTCAGAAATTACATTGATTGTACCAGTTACCTTAGATTGTTTTTCATTTATTTTGATTTTGGTTATATAGAATTTTGTTTCTTTGACACAAAATGCTATTTATTATTTTATTTAAATACATTACAGCTAAATTTAAGAAAATTGGATATATTGTTGCACAATTAAAAGTAACAGAAATGGGAACGGTGACCCGCCAGAGATTTTTGGCCCGACTGTTAAAAAGATTGAGCAGCCTTGATTTAAACCAATAACTGAAAATTACCAGCAGGTTGTTTTTAATTAAGAAAGATTTATGATGGCACTGGGAATTTATTACTGAAAAATGAAAACCCTGGATGTTAATTTGTTGTGAGAAAACATGATTAGGATAAAAAGTGCAGTAAATTCATAGCTATTAGATTTGTGGCATTAATGATTGCACGTTGGGAAATCCAGATCAGAATAATGGTCAGAGCAAAACCTGAATTGTGAGAACTCTAGCACAGTGTTATGACTGTAGCAGGAAAAGCTATGTGACAACAATTCCAGATACATGAAGTATGGTGAACCTTGAACATGCAGGTCTCTTGAGACCAATTAACGTGAATGAGCTTTGGTGACAAGATGGATGTTGATAATAGACTTTTTAAGACAAAAGGAAGTGTACTGGCAGAGTTTGAGTGATTCAGGTCAAAAAACAAATTTGTAAGAATTTAAATAGAGTTTGAACAGATGATACATGGCAGCGCAAAAAGAATGCATGAATTTTGAACTGTTATAATTGGCTTTATTTTGGTCACACAGAAAATGTACTCAATACACATATAATTTATCCATTTTATGAATTGCACTTAAAGATAATTTCAGACAGATGACTGCCTTCTTCGTGTATACACATTAAAAGTCTTTCTTCGAAGTTATCCATTACTTTCTTCCGTGTCATGTAGAACAGTAGCTATTTCTTCACGTATTGCAACTTTCAGATCATTGAATGTACGAGGTTTGTTGCAGTAAACTTTACTTTTTAAGTAACCCCAAAAAAGAAGTAACAAACCGACAAATCTTGCGAGCGTGCAGGCCAGTGGACATCGCTGAAATGTGAGATCACGTGTTGTGGAAACATTTCTCAGACAACTGCCACGAAATCATTTACCTTGTGGGTAGTGGCTCCATCCTGTTGGAACCACATCTCTGCCATGTTGATCCCTAAAGTGTCAAGTTGTGGCCCCAAAAAATTGTGTAGCATTGCAACATAATGTTCAGAATTCAATGTTACACTAACACCACCGTCTTCAATAAGGCCCAATGATTCCCACTTTTGAACTGTGCAGTGGTGTTTGATGCAGTTCTTATGGGTTGTCTGCTGCCTAATACTGACAGTTTTGTTTGTCTCCGTTGCGCATGATCACGTTTGTGAATATTCTGCACGGTCATAATTTTGCAAGGATGAAATTGTAACTCATCCTTCAGGATGCGCTGCAGCGAGCGATGAGACAAACCCAGAGTTGGAGCGCGCCACCTAGTGGAGCGGCGAGGATTTTGAAGAACAGACACTCTTACTCTGTCAACATTTTCTGGGGTTCGCACCATACGACTTCTGCTTCATGAAACTTCCAGTTTTCTGAAAAGATTTACCTACAAAACAACAGATACTCCATCCCTACATACCACTCCCACCACTTATACTACTCAAATCAAATTCATGCATTCTTTTTGCGCCACCCTGTAGTATTGGGTTACGTTAAAAAAAAATTGAGGTATCTTCTGTGAGGGGATTGTACAAGAAAAAGACTGACTTTCCACTACCCTATTTTGCTTTGGTGTGTAAAATTGATTGGAACTTTGATGGCTCTGCTGAGAATTATGCAATGCTTTGTTCCAGCCATTCGGTTTAGTTCAGTGTGTGCACGCCTCCCTTACCTAATGGCTCGATCTCTCCTACATGAATAACATTTTGTATGTTTGTGTTCAATTAGTATTTTTGTGTTTGAATCTTGTGTTGTACACTCATTGAAACTTTCAACTTTGATGAGTGATTATGTTTACAACATGTCACCAATTCTGTTCAGGAGTGGGAGGAGTTAATTGTAGACAACAGCCTCACTAGACATTAAGACTACAGGGTGGCCCCTTTGATGAATCAGGGTTAAAACTCTGGTGCACAGGAGTTAAATAGCTGTGGCAACACTCCCACTAAATTGGAGGGTGACCTGATGTTTTGTAGTTTCCAATAAAGCTTTCCCAATTTTTAAGATGGAAACAGGTTGAGGTAAGAATTACCTGATCTGCCAGTAGTTTGATAAATACATTGATAAAATCCGAATCTGCTTCTTTTCTGAAAGAAAAAGAATGTCACATTTATTTCTAGCCAACAGGATATTGAAAATACCAACAGAAATGGATATTATTTATATTACCTGTGAATGCAGAAAAACTGAGGCTTGGGATCTTGTTTTTTTAGCTTTTCCACTTCTAATGCTGCCAGATCCCTCATAACTGTCAGTAGAGTCTAAAACATGAAAACAGGTTAACATAAATATTACTGCAGTATTTTGTAGTCAGAGCAGATCTCATAAGCAACTTGCCTTGTTTGTAACCTTCACAGATTTTTGAAGTTTATCTACCAAACTGATATGTTCACTTGGATTATTCCTGAAAAGTCAGATCCTTGATTAAGTATGATATTTGTAAAACAAAGAATTAATAAACAACTGTGTCTAACTTTTAGTTTCACCGTGAGCATCTGGCAATAGCAATTTACAGCTTTCTCATTTTAGATTTATTTGTATTTATTTAACCTTGTTTCTTTGACAGGTTTTTGTGTTTCCTAAGTATAATAACTAGTTTTTTTTTTGTTTTTTTTTATCAGTAATACTGAGAGAAATGTCTTTATACTATATACAGAATGCACACACTGACTTTTCTAATTCAATTCCCAAGGAGGAAGTAAGTGTCTTTGTTAAACATAACCCCCAAATAAAATTCTAGGAGAGTCTTAAGAATGAAAGTCAGTATGTGGAAATTTGAGAAGGTAACAAAATAAATGAATAACTATGAATAGTTACAAGAGTTTGATGAGAATAGAAATAAAGTCAACACTCTTGGTATTGGAATATGATTACAACTGCGCAGGCACACTGAAAACGAACATCTGAATTTGATGATAATGACGATGAAACTGGTGTCAGACAATTAATATGAGGAAGGAAAGGGAAAATAATCCTTTTATAAAAAAACAGGAAGGCTAAAATGAACATGAACACAATTTACAATACACTATTTGACTGGACTGAAAATAAGCTACAAATTGTTATGCGCATAGATTGCTGCTTAATTTTTTTAAATGTAGAAAGAAAATATGGATTATTTTACAATAAAGCATAAAATTAACTTAATTGATTTCTTATCTTTGTCCACATGACAGAAAACACACTGATTGGTGGCTGCCTTAATGTCAACACACGCCAGTATAAACTGTGGTTTGCAAGTGGTATGTTCCCTATATTCCAAGTTTTTAGCTTTTTTCCCTGGATAATTATTTGTCGAAACCTACAATGGAAAAATACATGCCTTTTTTGTTTGGCTTACTTTAAAAGCAACCTCTGACTTTTATGCTGTAGAGTTCAAAAACATAATTAAATAACAGGATGTTGAGGGAAATTTTTCTTAACCTGAGTGAAGTAAATGATAAATTTCTTTTGCCAATACAACTGTATTTATATTTGATTCTTGGCTATCCGGGTGGCGCCGCGTCATATTTCTTAATACCGACGTTTCGACCCTCATTCTGGGATCTTCTTCCGGGGCAGAACTGCGTCTTCGGTCAGTGAGCGGTCTCGATTTATAGCGGAGGTCCGCGTCCGTCTAGATGGTTCAATTTGCCTGGCCAATCGAAGGTCCGAGCCATCACGTGGTCCGTTGGCCTGGTGGGGCACGGCGCGGTCTGGTGGGGGGTGACACGTGACATGCTCTCTCCGCACCAGAGAGAGCCAGGCGTCGTGTAATTTGAGCCCGTTGTCGTCGTTAATATTATTTGGGCGTTTAGCGATTTCTAACGCCTCCTTTACTCTCCTTGGCCCCCACTTTTCTTCGCGCACTATAAGTGTAGTGTTGTCGAAATCTATTGCATGATTGGTTTCGGATGCATGACGTGCTATGGCGGATTTATCAATATTATTAGATTTGTAGTTTCGAATATGCTCGCGCAGCCTGTCCTTTATAGTGCGCCCTGTCTCTCCTATGTACATACGACCACAGCTGCACGGAATCTCATAGACCCCGGCAACCTGTAGTGGAGGCAGTCTGTCTTTAACTTTGACGAGCTGGTCGCTGACTTTGCTATGCGCTTTGTAGACAGGTTTTATGTCAACTTTTTTGAACAGCTTCCCGATTCTGTCAGTAACGCCACTTATGTAGGGTAAAACTACTACTTTGCGTTCCTGAGAGGTGGCTTGATTAGATGTTGAATTAGCGTCTTTCTCTGTCATGGCTGCCTGCAAAGCCCGTCTAATACAATGATTGCGATAGCCATTGGACTTGAATGTATGTTGCAGCGCCTCCAACTCCGTCGTCAAACTGTTTGCGTCACACACTTTCGTCGCTCTTGTATACAGGGTCGTGAGGACGCCTCTTTTTGTCTCTGGGTGGTGGTGCGATGCGGCGTGTAGATATCTGTTTGTGTGTGTCGGCTTCCGATATACTGAGTGTCCAAGGTTCCCGTCGTCACGTTTCGTTACTAACACGTCTAGGAACGGCAGCTGTCCTCGTTCCTCCGTTTCCATTGTGAATTTAATTTTTGGATGTGCTTTATTTATATAATCCAGGAATTTGTCAAGGGCACTTCGTCCATGGGGCCACACCACAAATGTGTCGTCGACATAGCGTAACCACAGACGCGGTTTGAGGGGCGCGTTATCCAAAATTTCGGTCTCCAGCGCCTCCATAAAGATGTCTGCTGCTATAGACGATATCGGTGAGCCCATGGCCGCTCCTTCCACTTGGGCGTAAAATTTCCCGTCATACTGGAAGAACGTTGATTTGAGACAAAACTCGGCCAGGTCCGCCCATTCTTCTGAGATGTTAAGGGCCGATAGCTTGTTGCGTATTATTGTCACTGCTTCTTCCACAGGTATGTTGGTGTAGAGCGACACAACATCAAAGCTCACTAGAATGTCAGTTTCTTCGATTTTGAGTGAAGATATGATATCTACGAAGTGTGAGCTGTTTCTGACGGTCAAAGCGATGCCTTCTGACAAGGGTTTTAGTTTATCGGCGACATAGCGGGCTAGTGGATGAGTCGGAGAGTTAATTGCGCTGACGATCGGCCGTAAAGGTATTTCCGGCTTATATATTTTTGGCAAGCCATAGAACCGAGGAGTAGCGGTGTTGTTTCTCTTCAGTCTAGCCTTGTTTTCTTGTTCGATTTCTGAAGAGTTATTGACAAGAGATGCCACTTCAGACCTCAGTTTACGTAGAGGGTTCCTGTCTAGCGGGGCGTAGGTCTCGTCTTCTAAAATCGTCACCACCTTATTGTGATAGTCTTCCGATTTCATCAGTACTGTTGCGTTTCCTTTATCTGCAGGAAGTATTACAATGTCGTCTCGCTGGCGTAATCTATTTAATGCTAATTTTTCCTCTCGCGGAAGATTACTGCGAGGGAGTTTGGCTCGACTGAGGATTCGCGCTGTCTCGCGTCAAATTTCGTCTGCTTGTTCCGTGTTTAACTTCCCTACGGCACTCTCTACCCCCGCGACGATGTCCAATGTCAGCAGCTTTGTTGGTGCCGGAGCGAAGTTTAGTCCTTTAGCCAGCACAGCGTTGGTGGCTGCATCTAGTTCTTCCCCAGTTAGGTTTACAACCGTGTTCTTTGTCTCCATCTTTGTTGTTTCTGGGTGTTGTAGATTTTTCAATTTTTCGAACTTGCGTATATGTCTTGTCCTTACTTTGTCTTGGATATTCACTACAGATTTTGCTGTGGCTGCGTCGAGCGTCGTCCAATCGGCGTAAGAAAGAAGACTGGTGAGTTCTAGGTGGAGATGGAATATTTTGCCTTCGATATGAGACAGCTCACTTCTAGTCTGATGTATCCTTTCTCTCAGTAACGCAAAACCCGTGTTGCGCAGAATTCTAAGGGCGGCTCCTGTGTTGAGGTGGTGGTGAATCTTGAGGAAAGACGGTAGCACTTCTTCGTCTCTGCAACGAAGTAAAAACGTAAGTTGACAAAGTTTCTGGGCCCGTGTCTCACGCAGTTTAGAAAATTGCCGTGTTTGATAAAATATCTTCTCCCCGTAGAGTTGAGTCAAATGTAATCGTAGGCTTCCGCGGCCAGAGTCAACTGATTCTTGGCTATCCGGGTGGCGCCGCGTCATATTTCTTAATACCGACGTTTCGACCCTCATTCTGGGATCTTCTTCCAGGGCAGACGCTAATTCAACATCTAATCAAGCCACCTCTCAGGAACGCAAAGTAGTAGTTTTACCCTACATAAATGGCGTTACTGACAGAATCGGGAAGCTGTTCAAAAAAGTTGAAATAAAAACCTGTCTACAAAGCGCACAGCAAAGTCAGCGACCAGCTCGTCAAAGTTAAAGACAGACTGCCTCCACTACAGGTTGCCGGGGTCTATGAGATTCCGTGCAGCTGTGATCGTATGTACATAGGAGAGACAGGGCGCACTATAAGGGACAGGCTGCGCGAGCATATTCGAAACTACAAATCTAATAACATTGATAAATCTGCCATAGCACGTCATGCATCCAAAACCAATCATGCAATAGATTTCGACAACACTACACTTATAGTGCGCGAGGAAAAGTGGGGGCCAAGGAGAGTAAAGGAGGCGTTAGAAATCGCTAAACGCCCAAATAATATTAACGACGACAATGGGCTCAAATTACACGACGCCTGGCTCTCTCTGGTGCGGAGAGAGCATGTCACGTGTCACCCCCCACCAGACCGCGCCGTGCCCCAGTGAACCATCTAGACGGACGCGGACCTCCGCTATAAACCGAGACTGCTCACTGACCGAAGACGCAGTTCTGCCCTGGAAGAAGATCCCAGAATGAGGGTCGAAACGTCGGTATTAAGAAATATGACGCGGCGCCACCCGGATAGCCAAGAATCAGTTGACTCTGGCCGCGGAAGCCTACGATTACATGTATTTATATTTGTTCACCGTAGAGAATAATGCAATTATTTTAACAGCAAAAGTACTTGTAGAAATTTCACACTACTCTTGCAACAATTCCAGAATGCTTTTAATTCAATTTGTTTGAATTTTTACATGACAATACACTTACCTGTCCAACATAAATGCATCTGTTTTGAATGTGCAAGTAATCAGTTTCTAAAAAAAAGTTTTTCGGTATGCAAGTAACGTCGAGTTTCAACTATGCTTCCAATGTTTGTAGTACGCTTATTATCAAAAAATTTGTGAAGCTTCCAAAGCAAAACAAATTAGTGCCAATTTCCCCACTGAAGAACTCTCATTAGAAGCATCTTCAGTGTTTTTTTCTGTTGAATTTGAGTACATGTCACTGTCTTTGAGACCACCAGATGTGTTAAGAACAGGTTTCAATCTCCTGCATATATGTTGAAGGGTACACACCCTATACATCTGTAGCCCAGTTTTCTTCAAAAGCACCCTAGTTTTTAAGTTGGCAGCATGGTGCAGATGGTAAGGTGATGGCTTCTTAATTTTCTGACCTGGGTTCAAATTCCTGCAGTATCAAATATTTTTTTTTATTTTCATCTTCAGGAATTGTTGAACACGAGTTTTTTTTAAATTTTATTTCAACTTTGTTTACATACTTTAACTGTTTGAAATAATATTTATAATAAATCACATTGCTTATACAACAAATGCAATTTCAGCCAATATATCAATGGCTTCGTAATATGCCTCTTCAACAGCCCTTGAAATTTCGTCAGAAGGTGAATCCATTAGTAAAATCTAATCTGATAAAAGCATTTTGCAACATTTATAAGCATTTGTCACTTGTCCTCTCATTTCCTCATTGGGCTCTATTTTGGCCTTTTTTTTTGGGTCATGGACATTATTTTATCATCAACCAATTACACGCCAACACTACATAGAATTAAACATAATGATTGTGGGGGAGGATCTTTCCGATGCTGCGTATTTCGTTTAAAATACTTGATATAAAAATACAGAAACAATGAAGATAAAGTAATAATACCTATCTCAATTGAAAATGCACCAAAACAGTAAACTTAACAAAAAGTGAAAAAATAATGGGAGACTTTCCTGGTGTATGATTGCAATGAATTATTGGTCGTACCACTGGATTATGTTGTGAAAACACAATCCAACAGAATATCCACGAAGATTTCATTTTGAAAAAAATTATTTTCTGGAAAAAATGACACTGATATCATTTGTTTTAAAAATGATTTCAAGCAATAAAAGTAGGTGAATGAAGCTAAAGTAAAATAAAAAATTAATGCTCAACAATTTCTGAAGAAGAAAATAAAATATTTGATACTGCAGAGATCTGAACCTGGGTAGAAAATTATTGAAGCCATCACCTTACTGCCCACACCACCCTACTAATTTCGATATTTTTAAAGGAAATTCAGATTTTTTTTTTCATTCGAAAATTTCAAATTGTGGTACAGTTGATTCTTTAAATGTGCCTACTGATATATAGGATGTGTGCTCTTTAATATATATGCAGAAGATTGAAAACTGTTCTTAATATGTCTGATGGTCTCAAAAGTTAGTATCGCATTTAACTCACTGAAATTACAATATAAATGATCTTCACAGAAAATGATATACGAATTAGTCGCAATATCGTCTGGGTTTCTATAAGTGAGTTTCAGCAACCTTTTTAAGGATTTCAGGTATGGTGGGATCAGTAAGTTTTTTGGGGAGATTTTACTGATGTACTAGACACTATTTATAAACCATATTTCCAACAATTTAAACAGAAATTCAGAGAAACATATAAGACATTACTTATGTAAAGAGAATGCTTACTGGCATGTTGACTCAAGGGCACCGTTGGCCTGCACCAAGTTGGAAATGAGAATTTCAGTGATCTTTTATATACTTTAAAATTTAATTTTATATAAAATCTTAAGATCAGCACTTTCCTAAAAAAATAAATAGTATCGGGTAAACAATTTCCCAAAAATAGTCAAATAGCCTATTCTTTGGTGATCTGCCACATTGTAAGGTTTATTTGTCATAGCCCTCCTGCCATCATACCTGGTAAGTTATTTGTTTTATTTAGCGCTATATTCCCTTTTTTTCATTGCTAAATTAGTAGTTGAAGAATTATATCTATACCTAACAAGAAACAGATTGGAGTCCCAATAAACACTACAGTTCTATTCTATATCAGTTAACAATGGTGACACGTCATTATAAAAGTGCCTTAAAATAAATTTACATGTATGCAGTGCAGGTGAACAAAGTTGTCAGATAAAATTCTAAGTGGTTAATCAAGATAGTTTCTGCACCATCATCTATTGCATACCGAGATACCATGACTATATAAAATACTAGCAGAGTTCCTGGCATTGCCTGGTCTAGTTAGTGTTAATTTACACATACACTGTTTTTATTCATGCAATGAGAAACGTGTACAAAGTTTCATACAATTCGTGCCATCCATTTCTGAATTAAAGCAAACCTAGAGTCACCCCCACCCTACCAAGAAAGGAGGGGTTGAATGGATTTTCAGAATTCGAAAACTTGGGGTCAAAGTTAAAATTTAACGTATCTCTTAAGACGTTACGAAATATTTATTTTGTGAATGATCTAGAATTACCTGAAAACTGCTGAATCGATTTTGACTGAATTTTCACAGTATCCAACATTAGATGTGTGTCATTATGCTGACTAATCTGCTATTGGAGCTAAAAAATTTCCACCTTGCTACTTCATCTGGCACTGGAGCTCAAAATTAAAATCTAATCCATACCTGTACAGTTGAATATCATGTATTCAGAGTTGTATATCAAGTATTCAGAACTAAGTGAGATATGAAAAAAGAAATTATTTGCTTTCGATTTGTTTCAGCGAGTTAAAAACTGTGGCACCAAGGTTATCATAGAAACTGCATCGCTGAATTACTAAACAACGCAATAAATTATAAAATGGTTTATTGTCCTAAACTGTTTTTATTTGCAACACTAAAGGCTTAATACAACATATTATATTTACCTATATATTAATTATTGTGAACAGAATGAATCTACATTCATCTCCAAATGCCAGATATTTTGGTTGACATTCGATGTCTCAAGAACTTAAACAGATTATAATATGACTAAAAGCAAGATTATGTCAGAAACTCACCTGTATATTACAGAATGTAATATGAAAATGTTTGGTTTTCCTAAACCATATATAATAGCCAGAGACACTGTAGTTGTGCTAACAGAGATTGTGATCAAAGAAAATCTCTGTTTTTATTATTATTATTATTATTAGTTTCTCGCATTCAATATGGCCATTGGTGGCGTATAAAACTGAGCATCCGGATTTCCATGATCGATCCTTACCATTCGCTCTGTCCTCTCATCAAATATGCCCATGTCTCTGCTCAGCCTGCTGCCAGGTTTGCCATAGGTCCCCAAAGGTTTACTGGTGTCCAGGTGGGGTACTACAAAATGAATCTAGCATACATTCCAGATGACTGGAGGAAAGGGGTAATAACGCCCATATTTAAGAAAAGGGACAGGACTATCTGCCAGAACTACCGTGGCATTGCCCTGATGTGCCACTGTGCCAAGATATATGAGAAAAATTGGAGAGCCGAATAAGAAGAGCAGTTGAAAGGCAGCTAAGGGAAGAGCAATGTGGACTAGAAAAGTCAACTACCGATCTTATATTTTCAATCGAGAGCAGGACTTCAAGTATGGAAGCACTTTGAGTATGGAAAAGATCTGGTGATGGCCTTCCTGGTCATTGAAAAGGTGTATGAGAGCCTCAGTCGAAACAGTGTGTGCCAACTACTGACAAAAGAAGTCAGTAAAGATGGAGATAGTGGAAAGAGTGAAGGATATGTATGGAGAGTAGTAAGAGCTGTGGCAAAGTGGGTAGACATAAGGCCAGATGGTTCCATTTGAAAAATGGACTAAAACGAAGTGCCCTATCACCCCTTTTATTAATTGTGGTTATGGATGAAATATTGACGATAGGGGAGTAACTATCGGAGGGCTAGGTGGTGCCATGCACCAGGGTCCCCATAAAGCTCAGGGACCAGCAAACCTCACAAGACTTGGTAGAGCTAAAAAAAAAAAAAAAGGTTGCCTATCTGAACTGAGAGCCCAAAATATTTTTTACTGCACCGGGGCAGCAAGACAGAAGAACAGGATAAGCATAGACATATCATGTGTAGGAGGACAATTAAAAAAAGTGGAATGTTTCAAATAAATGGGAAGCTGGATTGAGATAAATGAAAGAGGAAGATGTGCAGATGGATTTTTTAAAAGTATTAAAACGTACTTTGTGCCAATTTTAACATATGAGTTGAAAACCTGGGTGATGAAGGAGAGGGGCAAAGGGAGAGTAAAATTTGTGGAAATGAAATTTCAGAGAAGTAGAGTAGGAGTAATAAGAAGGGACAGAATAAGGAATGAGAGAATCAGGGAAATGATAAAGGAAAAACCGCTACAACAGAGAATTGAAAAATCTAGGTTAAAGTGGTATGGGTAAGTAAAGAGATTGGGAGAGGAGAAGTTGCCAAGGAAGATGCTGGACTTGGAGCTGAAAGAGAAGAGGCCCAGAGGAAGACCAAGGGACAGATGGGTTAAAGTGTTAAGAAAGATGTGGAAGAACGAGGAGGACATTGGGCGACAGTGGAAGAAGAGAAATGGCGGTTAGACAGGAAGCGCTGGTGAGGCTTTTGCTCCCAGCAGACCACTGGCTGGGAGCTTCCACTAGCTGAATCTAGCATACATAAATGTATGCATATTAAAGATCTGGAAAGGGGAAAACTAAACAATGGTTACTAAAACTGATGCACTAATTACCAATCAGAAATGAAAACATCATGATACAACTTTTGGTTCTGAGACTGTCTACGCCCACTCTTTCAGGCACAGGTTTGAGTTAGAAAACTGAGCATGGTTGGTGAGCAGTAACATTTTGGCTACACATTCGGGAGGTCGTGGGTTTTAATCTCCGTCCGGGCATCCAGATTTGGGTTTTGATGGTTTCCTGAAATCACTCCAGGCGAATGTCGGATACTTGCTTTAAAAGGCCATGGCTGATTTCCTTCCGGTTCCTTGTCCCCCATCCTTTCCCATCTCTAATGACCTCGACGCTGACGAGGTGTAAAGCCATAAAGAAAAAAAAAGATCAGTCAGATATTTGTGTCATTTTAAAACTGTCTTTTATACATTAACTAGCTTCTAACTCAGTCACAAATAATGAGCTGAACACAGTATTCTGTCACCTGCTTAATTAAATGGAATTATTATTAAATTACTTACATGCAGCTGAAATATCAATTATATGGTACCAGTGAAAATTATTAAAATTAAACTTAATAACTTCTGCTATACCATATAATATTAGTTTTAATCTTGACCCAGGCTGTCTAGATAGCGATAAAAGTGAGGTGATGATGTTAGTAATATGGAGATAATGAATGCAACTTAAATTGTACTAAAAAAATTAAATTTTTCATGCCCTCTGCTGTAATGACCCTGACTGCATTTCAATCTAATCAAAATCCCCACTAATATTGCTGCTCAAAAATTAAAGCTTCAATCAATGTATCACAATATAATCTTGATACCACATATCTTTACTTATCATAATAGTGACACCTATAGACAGAGAATATAAATAAAACTTCTACATCAAACAAATATAAATAATTGAAGAGAGACTAATAATTAATATGTTGATTTAAATGAAATGCATGTTTTTCATTAAGGTTGAATTGCAATGTAAAAATATTGAACCATAAGAGAAACATAAATAGCTATCCTAAATTCTTAGCTTGCTATAATAGTGACCTCTATGGACAAAGTGTGAAAATATCTCTAGCAGTTGTCAACCCATCAACAAAAGTCAGGCATGTGACATCACTATATGAGGACATAATGACAAACCTGGCCTTTTATTAGTATTGATTACATGACTATTTGAAATGCTTTGAGTCTCTTTTCTCTCTGCTAATTACACAATTACTGTTTAGATTTTGACTAATGCAGATTCTGGCAAAGTAACATTAGTTAATGACAGCTTAACAACATCTACATCTACATTCATACTCTGCAAATCACAAACATTGTGGGTGGCAGAGGGTGCTAAGCACCAATCCTAAACCCGCCCATTCCAATCCCGAATAGTGCGAGGAAAGAAGGAATACATATAAGTATCAGTACGGCATCTTATTTCTCTAATCTTATCCCTCTGGTCATTGTGACCTAAATAGTTTGGCGGAAGAAGTATTCCATTGCACTCTAAATTTAAATTTTTTCGCATATTCTCCAATAAATTCGAACGCAAGCTACGTCGTCTGTCTTCCAAACTATCCCAGCCCAATCTATGTATCAATTCTGTGACGCTTTCATAAGGGCTGTAACAACAAGTCACGAATCTAGCGGCTCTCCTCTGCACCCTCTCAACTGAGTCAATCAGAACCTTGCGATACGGATCCCAAACCCCACAACAGTAATCCAGATGCGGACGCACTAGTGTTTATATGCTATCTCCTTTGTTTGAGCATTACAATTCCTCAAAATACAACCTATGAATCGTAATTTAGAATTTGCCTTGCCTACGACGGAAGTTATGTGCATGTCCCATTTCATGTTGCTTTGTACTATCACCCCCAGATACTTCATGGAATCAACCATGTCAACAGGTGAATTGTTTATTTTGTACTCGTGAACAAACTGATTCTTCTTGTTACTTATCCGCATTGCCTTGCACTTTTTGCAATTAAATGTAAGCTGCCATTTATGGCACCACTCGAAAATAGCATCCAAATCACGCTGAATTTCTAAGCAATCGTCGGAGCACCTTATTTCTCTATAGATAACCGCATCATCGGCAAACAATCGCAACCAGCATTTGACGTTGTCACCTAGATCGTTTATAAATATTAAGAAAAGAAGTGGACCTATTACACTTCCTTGAGGAACGCCCGAAGTAACATTTATCTTAGAAGAGGCTTCCCCGTCAACAACGACATACTGTGATCGACCAGTTAGAAAATCCCGTATCCACTCGCAAATCTGAGCCGAAATACCGTAAGCTCGAATCTTCGCTAAGAGTCGGTTGTGTGACACAGAATCAAAAGCCTTTTGAAAATCCAAAAAAACTGCATCAACTTGCGAACCTGCATCGATAACTTTCGTTATGTCGTGGGAAAATAGGGCCTATTGTGTTTCACATGATCTCTTCTTCCGAAATCCGTGTTGACATGGTGTAAGTAACTCATTCTCATAACATGAGTGGTGGTAATTTAACAAACAACAAATTCTGAAAATTATGCCAATGACATGAACAGCTACTGAAAGTATTAGTAATTTTGTTTCAACAAAATCTATACAAATATGCAACCTGATGACTTTTTTAGACTTTGATGAAATAACGTGCTTAAACTGAAGTAGCTTAGTCAAGTTTATATAGTTAAAACTTCAAGGTCACCAGGTTGATGCCAGAACCATAGGATTTGGAGCAGTGAAGGTGTCCTCCAATAGGTTACTCACGACACAGTTCAAAGTACTTTTGACACAGTGCAATACTAAGTTTTATTAACTCCTTAAACACTTAATTTTTGACTTCCAACAGATAGAAATTGTTCTGAATTACACAGTTTAATCAAAGATTGTGGGTCTTCAGTGGAAATCAAGATTAAAAATATACACAATTATACATATGGATTGATCAAACAATGCTAATATGGATTGATCAAACAATGCTAATATGATCAGTCTCCAACCATACACCAACACAGATTCTAAGATACTCCTGAATTTCTTCAGAACACGACAAAAGGAATATATATATACTCCAGCAAATGAAATAGTTACGTTGCATATGCTGAGGAAATGAAAGCTGTAGGCACAACTTACTGACAAAAGTTCCACTGCAACTGCTCAGTGACAAAAATGTGTCATGTGGTGGTGGTAATATCAACAAAATTACAAATGAAGGGTGTGGAGGCTATTTTCATGCGTAAAATCTCTACAGTGACACCTACTTAACATTTAAAAATGATTGTGTCAAATAGAGAATTATACAGATGCACAAAATAAAATGTTTGAACAATGTTACTGTCTCAAATACAGATATGAACTTCATATGCTGGCTACGGAGGCAAGTAGGCATTTGAACTACCATGTAATGGAGCACCCAATGGAAGGATTTAACTAAATCTATTAGGTGGAAAACTTACATTTCGCATTGTCCAAAGCCCTTATTGCTAAAATTTGTTGACAATAAGTCAAAATGCAACAATAATTAATAATGATGTATGCTAACTATATCTTAAAGATTAAATTACATTAAAAATACAAGTTTTTAACTTTTAAATTGAACAGACTATCTAATGTTATAAGGTATGCTTAGCAGTATTTCTTTTTGTATCAATTACAACATTTAAAGAAATAAATAGTACATAAATACTTACTGCAACAGCTCAGTGAGTTTCTTTTCACGTTCCAAACATTTTGACAGGTATTTTAAAACTCGCCCACCAACTAAGAAGTGCAAGTTTATCTTATTCTTCTTCCCCTTCTCAAAATGCAGAAACTTGATTGCCTTTGAACACAATGAGTTTAATCATTACTCCAAATCAACTTTTTCCCATGAAACAAAATTAATGAATTCATACAAATATGACTAGATTCAAGACAAATTTCCTTACACCTCACCATGCTTGTATCAGTTTCAACTATTTGTTGTATGCTGAAAATCTTCCAATCAGTTTTACCAACTTCCCAGTTGAAACTTTGCACAAATTATTATTGCCGGTGACAGTACAATATTTTTTTTCTTTCTGGCAATATATATATGATTTCCCAGCGATGCCCGGTATAGTTGGCGTAGATTTTCCTGTACGCTATTTTTTATTCATGCAATGAGAAACATGTATACCAAGTTTCATAAACTTTGCGCCATCGATTTCCGGATTTAAAGCAAATCTAGGTTCACCTGCTCCTTCCCAAGAAAGGGGTGGGTTGAAGTTGATTTACCCATACACTATTTTTATTCATCCAAAATTATTCATATGTACCAAGCTTCATTAATTTGATTGCAGCCATTTCTGGTGCCAAACTAAGTGGCGATTTAGCTGCACAATTCTAAAAACGAGATGGGTTGGATGCTTTGATACGGAATGTCTGTTTCATTTAGATCCAGGCTACAATTCAACCTAATTACAACATCTGCAAATGTTGCTGCTCGAAAATTGAAATATGAACCGCATGTGCATTAATATATACCACATACATAAAAATGTATCTTGTGTGGGTCTGTTCATTCAAGCATCACACAAAAAATACAGATTTTAAATGGATTTTCAGAATCCCTATAACTCTGGGTCACAGCTACATTTGAAATGGCTCTTATGTCAAGAAAATACTAGGGTACTATAGTTGTATAATTGGCTATTTGACAGTATTGAAAATATATTATAAATTAGTCATTCTCATAGATTAATGCTTCAGGAAGCTAATTTTTTTGAATTTTGAAAAGTGGATTATTTTTAATAAAAAATCAAAATCAAAATTAGATTTTTCTTACCCCAGATCATGTGACAGAAAACGCTCTAGGATCGGTGGTCGCTTTGTGGAAAATAAACCTTTGTTCAGAATAATATGGTTTATCTACTTTGAATATAAATAACTATTTTGCCTGCGTAGACTAGTGTCAAAACTGACTTTTGTACCTCTATATTTAGAAAACATTACACTGTGCGGCGTCCTCCCGAATGAGAAGCCAGAGCGTTAACCGCTCACCCACCAAGCTCTATCACAACAATTAAATAACTGGATGTTGTGAGCCATCTTTTTTAGTTGCAGATAAAGGATTCTAGATAAATCATAATTTTTTGCCAACAAAACTGAACTTGTTTATTTATTCATTTACCTACCTCGTTTCACTTCATCTCACATGAAGAAACTGTGATATTTAAGTGTTTACTATTAACATAAAGAGAAACAACTAATAATTAGTGTCTGGATAGTTGCGTGATTGAAGAGTGCTAATGGAATTCAGAACGTCCTACGTTCAAAGCTTGGTTGGCATAGTATTTTTTGTGTGCATTTTGTTCTGTTTTTATTTGTTTGTTTGCACTACAGAATCATGTTTTTATTCGAAGAATTCATAATGGTTGCTAAGCATCATGCAAGAGTTAGAAACAAATGGCAGCCATACAAGCAAACTTTTATGAAAAGATAAACTTCCTCTTTTAATTTTTAACTTACCAGAGATACAATATCATGCAAACAATAAGGCGCATGGCAGTGCATCAAAGGAAATGACAACAGAAAACAAATGAAACATATTCCGAAGCGAGTATCCAACGTAAGGACCCTAACTTTAGTGACATTCGCCTTAAACAACGTATTCAATTTAACTCTACGAAACTGTGGTTTAAATGAGCTTCACAGAAAATGGTATAAATGATTCTAAAATTGAAGTTATTATATTTTTAAGCCCTACAGAATAAAACACAGGAGTTGTTTCTATATCTAGCTCCACAAATAAAGCGTCTATTTGATATTTTTCCGCTGTAGGCTTTTACAAATTGTTGACAATTTTGTATTTAAAATAAACTTTAATTAATAACAAGAAATAACCACCAACAAACTAAAAAATAGTTGAAAACTAGGATAATAGGAAACGCTCAATTCACAGCTGCAGTGATTGCAGTTGTGATGTCAGGAGCATCGTTGGCCTGCGCCAGGCAGCTGAGGAGCGCTATGACGGGCTTTTAAATACTTCAAATTTTAACTTTGAATTTTATGCAAAATAAGCACTTTCATCAAAAAATAAATAGTACTCAGTGAATAACATGTACCAATAAACAATTTAAAACCATTTTCAAAAAGTAGTCAAACACCGGATTCGACAGGAAGCAACACTGCTGTTCATTGATAACTTGCTGACTTGCTTCAAATATAAGAATCGCTTGCATATTTTGACAAACATGATCACAGAACATGTTGATAGCTATGATGAATTTTCTTATGTTGGCTGTGATATGTGTTTGCTTTTGAGAGTAACCCAAAGCCATAGATTCTGCACTGATTTTTGATAAGGCCATTGTCATTTGTTTGCTGTAATATGACAGGAATCCTGTAAAGTTATATTTTAATTATTTTAGTGATATAATATGGAGGAAGACTTGTGATTCTAGAAGCTTTCAGGCTATTTTTTCAATTTGGATGACATCACGTGCTTAAAATTTTTACTATGCGTAAAGAACAACAAACTTAGCCAATGCACTTCAGTTTGCTTCATTCCTGTCCTTAATTTGGAAGTTAACAGTATGCAAATATAACCTATTTTGTCACACTCTGACTGATGATCATCAAAATTTCCTGTAGTTTTACAAAGATTTAATTTTTGAATTCAGATATGGGTTTCCGCCAAAATTATAAGAGAAGTTTTAAATTGATTTTCCACGTATTTACACCTCTTCTATTCCAAACATGAATCTGATTTTAAATCTAACATCTTTTAGTACCACAGATATCCATTATAAATAAAGTTAACTATTAAGATAAAAATAGGTGATTTTTAGCACATATCTGTATGATAAAATTTTTGCTCTGGCTGATGCTATATGCCTCGAATTTCACTGGTTAGCGTATGTATGGTAACAGTGACACCTTGTCAGTTCTGCCATTGTTTTATATAATAGTTGCTAATCTGCAAAAAATAACAGCCAGCAAAGAAAGACAACTTGGAACAAGCAACAAACCTAAAAAAAAAAAAAAAAAAAGAAGAAGAAATTACATATATACAAGTACCTTAATCATGTGACTTTATTTTTCTTACAAATTCACAACCCCCCCTCCCCCCAAAAAAAGTGCAAGAGAAATCTTCACTTTCTCTTGAACTTCTTTTGGGTTTGACAGATCCTAGAATAAATCATACGTGCTATGCCTTTCATTTTTGTAAAAATTATGACATATGTAATGGCTAAATTGGGTATTTGACTACTTCTTGAAAATGGTTTTAAATTGTTTATTGGTACACATTATTCACAGAGTACTTGTTACTTTAGTCAAAATGTGTTTATTTAGTCAAAAATTGAAAGTTAAAATTTAAAATCTTTAAAAGCCCACCAAAATGCTCCTTTCCTGCCTGGCGCAGGCAACGACAATCGTGACATCACACATCTGTAAAAGCTGTGGCTGCAAATGGAGCATTTCCTATTATTCAAGTTTTCAACTATTTTTATTGTTTGTTGCTGGCTATTTCTTGTTATTGAATACAAAATCGAGAACAATTTGTAAAAGCCTACAGCGGAAAAATATTGAAAATAGATGCCTTAGTTGTGGGGCAAGCTACAGAAAAAACCCCTCAGTTTTATTCTGTGGGGCTTAAAAATGTAACAAAGTCAATTTGATATTGCGACAAAGTCACTTACGATTTTCTGTGAAGCTCATTTACATCGCAATTTCGTAGACTTAAATATAGTACAATGTTTAAGGCGAGTATCACCAAGGTTAGAGTACTTAGGTTCGATCCTCGCTTCGGAATATGTTTAATTTGTTTTCTCTTGTCATTTTCTTTGGATGCTAGTTGCTGTTGGTTGTATTGCATAATCATTTTTTTCCGAAAATCAACCAAAACATCAATTTAGTTTTTTTTTCCTTTTTGCCAATGGCTTCATAACTTTTTCGATAACAAATGAATTACAACCTTTTGAAACATAACCAAAGATGACTTCAAAAAGAAAACTGGATGTTACTTGCACACCGAAAAAGAGTTGTTTTTTTTCAAAAATTACTTGCACATTAAAAGTAAATACCAGCTAAATAGATGCATTTATGCCAGAAAGGTAACCTGCAGTTGTATTGACACACAAAAATTAAAACAAAAGGGACACAAAGTAATCTGGAACTGTTACAAGATTAGTGTGAAATTTCTACAAGTGATCTGACTTCTAAAATAAATTCCATTATTCACTGCAGTGCACCTGTATTTTTTGCATGATATTCTATTGCTGGTAAGTTTAAAAATTAAAAGTTTTCATGTATGGTAGCAATTGTTTCAAACGCTTGCATGATGCTTAGCAACCATTATTAAATCTTTGAATAAAAATATGGTTCTGTAGTGCAAAAAACAACATACAAAAATGAAAAAAAAGCACGCAAAAATATTATCCCAACCAAGGTTCAAATGTAGGACATTCTGAATTCCATTACCACTCTTCAATTATGCAGCTACCTAGACACTACATCTTAGTTGCTTCTCTTTATGTTAATAGTAAACACTTCACAGTTTCTTCGTGTGAGATGAAGTGAAACGAGGCAGGTAAATGAATAAACAAACAAATTCAGTTTTGTTGACAAAAAATTATCATTTATCTATAATCTTTTATCTGCAATTAAGAAAAATGACCCAAAACATACAGTTGTTCCGAGCGTGGTGAGTAAGCGGTTAACGCTCTAGCCTCGCATTCCGGAGGACGCCACACAGTGTGATATTTTCTAAATTTAGAGGGACAAAAGTCAATTTTGACAATTGTCTACGCAGGCGAAATAGTTATTTATATTCAAAGTAGATAAACCATATTACTTGGAACAAAGATTTATTTTCCACAAATTTGTGCCAAACAATAGAAAAAATAGTTTGTACAATGGGCTTCCTCTGATCCACCAATCAGGTGCTCCAGTCGGCCGCGCCATTTGACTGAGCTTGGTTGATGATTACACTGTGTTTCTGCGTGCTAGTAGTGATTTGTGTGTTGCTCTTGCTTTTGGCGAGTCTCAAGGTACGTTTATGCATGATTTTTCCATAGTACATTTTTAAACTTAATCATTAAAACAGAGCAAGATCATATTTAATTTAAAAAAACTACTGAGCCAATTTCATGTTGAGTTTTAGTTCAATATACTGATCACTTACTATATTTAGTTGAAAGAGCTGCTTATTAGCTACAAGAAATACCTTCATTTGTTTGCACATGTTTGCAACACACACACAACTTTTCTTTATTTTCAGAATGACTGCACAAATTTCATGTACATAATTTTTTGACGTATGGTTTGCCAACGCAAAAAAAATCAATTTCTAACTTTCAATTTAAATATATATGATTCTAAAAATGAAGCTCTTACATTTTTAAACTCCGCAGAATAAAAGTTAGGGGTTGTTTCTGTGGGTAGCCCCACAAATAAGTGGTATATTTTCAATATTTTTCCACTGTAGGCTTTTACAAATTGTTCTCGATTTTGTATTCAAAATGAAATTTCAGTAATAACAAGAAATGACAAGCAACAAACAATAAAACTAGTTGAAAACTTGGATAATAGGAAACGCTCCATTCCCAGCCGCAGCGTTTACAGACGTGAACTGTCACTCAAGTGACCCCCAATCCTAGAGCATTTTCTGTCACGTGACCGAAGGTAAGAAAAGTCTAATTTTTATTTCGCTTTTTTATTAAAAATAATCCACTTTTTTTCAAAGTTGAAAAAAATTAGCTTCCTGAAGCATTAATCTACAAGAATGAATAGAATTTATATTTTTTTTTTAATACTGTGAAATAGCCTATTGCTAGATGACTTTTTTTAAAAAAAGTCTCATAACTTTGTATCACTAAACAGTCATGAGACTTGGTCCTGCTTTTAAAAGATATTTTTGTGGGATTTACTCTTTCCAGAATTATTTAAAAATCCTCTTACAAACAATGTGTAACTAGTTCAATTGCCATCAAACAAATTATCATTTAATGGATTGTTAGGAAACAAAGGCACTAAAAGGTGGATATGTTCAATATTTTAATAGGAGAAAAACCAATGACTGCCAGCTTCCATCAGGCAGCCCCACCTTATTCTATTGCTGAAAAAGGGCTATAAGCCTGATAATTTTTTGTGTGTTTTTTTCCCCATGTCTCAATGACGCAGGACCCTTCCTCTCTGGTAAGCGATGGTTTTTCTCCTATCCAAATATTTAAATTACCACTTATTAATAGACTGATACCTTATGGCTTCTTTTGTTTGTTTTGGAAATTCCAATGACACTGAAAATTTAAGCCATACTTGAGGAAATAACTTCTAGTACAGTGGGCTGATTTTAAGATTAATTGGCTTTCTAGCATTTAGCTCATAGTAGTTTTCTGCTAAGTGTAGATAAGTACTACAAAATTATAGAAAATCAGTTGAAAATAATAATATTAACTAATGGAGAAAACATAAAACTTAAAATAACCACAGCTACGTCACAACCATATATTACAGCGGACTTTCTGCACACTGGTAAATTGAATCCATCTGCTTAATATTACTCTTTATTCATTGTACTTGTATATGCTTTCAGATAGAGAATAAATTACGCACCTGCAACTGGCTAAGGTTACTGACATGTGTACCACAACACATGTTATTGTCTACATCTTTTATAGATATAACCCTAACATCTCCCTCATGATCATCTGGTAGCCCACGTGTGTGTGCCTGAAACATATATATCAAGGAGAAAACAGTTAAGAATAATATATTAACTACATTTTAGCCACATCTTTCTTCCAAAATGAGTGTATTCCTGTTTCTTTTAACACTTTTTTTCAGAACTGAATGCAGTTCACTGCCATGACCTTTGCACTTTTAACTTTAATAAGACTGTGCAACAAATTGCAAGGTCACAAAAACTTTTTAAAAAATGCAGGCATTCTTTATGTATTTAGATTTCCTGAATTTTAAAATGATACTAAAAACATTGTATCACACAAAGTTTTTGCACAAATCACATACATTTGTAATTAATGATAATGCAATGCAATGATATTATAATATACATGAAAACCCCATATGAAGCACACAGCGAACTGTCACATTGAAAATGGCACTGCCTGTCTGTCACTGTGTTGTGTTTGTGGAAGGACGTATATGTTATTGTTAGTATTCAATGTCTACCTGATGCAGTGTAAACTCTTCTAACAGTTTTTGTTATATTTGTGGAGAACTTGTGATGAAAAAAGACTGACGAAACATTACTTCTTTTGTGAAAAAGGTTTACTATGCCAATTTTGGAGTGATATAAATAAACCAATGGCTCCACAGGTCATGTGTGTTCAAGATTTACAACAGTGGGTGGAAAGAAGAAGTCATTCCGATTTGGCATCCCTATAGTCTGGCGGGAGCAATGGAATCATAACGACGACTGCTACTTTTGTTATTGTAAGGTAACTGGTTTCAACAAGAGAAGCAAGAAGACTATTGATCACCCGAATAACATTCACCCTGTTCCATATGGTCCAAATAAACCAATACCACAGCCTCCACACACAATAGATATGTATGACAATGATGACACAGATACCATGTGGGATACAGATGATACTGAGTTTGAATTAGGCTAAGATGAGGGCCCTATTCTGTTCATTCAGCCAGATCTAAATGATTTAGTTCATGATCTGGGACTGACAAAGGATAAAGTCAAGCGCCTAGGGTCAAGACAGCTTGAAAGACATTTATTATCAGCTGGAATATCCCTTAAATTTTATAGAAAAAGGGAATTGATATTCAAACAATATTTTTCTCAAAATGACTTGTGTGAAGGATCTTCTTACTACCATTCATCATGAGGATCACAATTGGATGATTTGTGGTGATTTGAAGGTGTTGGTATATCCTGATTATTGTTCTAGAAGCTTTCATCTGTGAATGGAACAGTCGGGCTCGTGACAAACATTGCGGGCAAAAACTGTAAGATGTAATTGGTTACAAGGGGAAGAGACAGAATACTCTTGCCACCTCTGCATCTTAAAGTGGGCATAATGTAGCAGTTTGTCAAGGCATTACTTAACTGTCGCAACTGTTTCAAATATCTATGTAACAAGTTCCCCGACCTGTCAGATGCTAGGTGGCAAGAGGATATGTTTACCGACCCTGAAATTCGGAAACTACTGCTCGATGAAGATTACCTTCATTCAATGAATGCCGTAGACCGAGTAGCATGAACTGCCATTAAGGGGGAATGTAACTGAAAATGCACTAGTAGCTTTAAAACATCTGTGAGGCCGTCATATAAAACATAAAAGACTAAAACATTGTACACTTACTGTAACTCCCATCTATGACATAGTATACTGATCGTATTTGAGAAAATGGTACTTTTACAGTCACTTCCAATCAGTGGCGGCTGTACCTTAAGTGCGCTCGTGCGCTGAACCACCAATCCAAAAGATTTAAAAATTACAAAATATTAAGTACCTACTTCATCTTTATTTTTATATTACCATTTTAATATTTATTTTTAAACACACAAAAACAAAAACGTATTAAAAATTAAATCTCCAATTATGGTGAAACAGTTTGAGCGCTTTACTAAACTATTAAGACTTATTTTCCTGTAAAGACAAATTCTCGTGCGCTTCGGCGAATGCACGAGGACTGCTAATACAACTTGTAGGTGATACGAGTTAATACGCCTGACGCGTGAAACAAAAGATAGTTCATAGAAACGTACCGAGTAATGAGTCGGTTGTCGAGCGCCGCACGTGCGAACCGAGGATTGCCGAGAGCACCCGATGTTTGACGAATTGGCCGGCCGGCTTGGGCGCGCGCGAGGCGACGGCAGCCATGATTGACATCTCGTTATTAGACTATCAGTATAGTTTCACCGTATGTGTGACGCGCTAATAATTGTTTATTTATATTACCGTAAATAATTGTTTTAGTTTTTGTTTCGATTTTTTCGAGAACTTGTATTCTATACTGTGTATGGTGTTAGTGAAAATCAGTGCCGGATCTAGGGGGGGCAAACCGGGGCGATTGCCCCGGGCGACAATTTCAGGGGGGCGCCAAAATCATGTTTGAAGGAGCGGTAAATGGTAAATTCGTGTGACGGTGATCTTTTTTTAGCTCTACTGCCCCAAGCGGCAACCATCAGGGGGCGGCAAAATCAAACAATAGATCTGTACCACCCCGGGCGGCAAATTTATGTTTGAAGGGGCGGCAATCTCAAGTTTTTTCCCCGACTCGGAAAATTTGTAGATCCGCCACTGGTGAAAATGAGCATAAACATTGATTATATTAAAGAAAATAACAGAACTTTTCAAAATAAAGTGAACATAAAATTGGCCGGACCGCCACGGCCCTTTTTAAATTTAAAACAAGAGTGCAAATCGAAAAATAAATCATTTACACGAAGTTTTAAAAGTGAAATGTATAATAGAAAGAAATGGTTGTGTGGATGTGAGCGTCTTAATGCATTCTTTTGTTTTCCTTGCATTATTTTTGGCGGAGAATCGATTTGGACAGAAACAGGAATCAAGGATTTGACGCATTTGAGTGAAAAAATAAAAAAAAACATGATTCTTCACAAGTACACCTACAAAATGTAATGAGTTTGTCTGTGTTAGGCACGGTCGACATTCATAATCAGCTAGATTCTGTGTATAGAAGCAATATCCAAAAGTGTAATGAACAAGTTGATAAAAACAGGTATATTTTATCACGTCTTATCGATTGTGTCAAGTTTTGTGGTGCATTTGAGTTAGCTTTGCGAGGTCACGATGAAACTATTGAGTCTAGTAATGCTGGGGTGTTTCGTGGATTAATGGACTTTGTATCAGAGTTGGATACGGTCATGAAGGAGCATCTCACGTCGTCTACAGTTTTCAAAGGCACGTCAAAAACTATTCGGAACGATATTTTGGACTCAATTTTATGTGTATACCACAAAGAATTGTCCAATATTATAACAAAATGTGAATACGTAGCAGTTCAAGCTGATGAAACTACCGATGTATCGACGACTATGCAGATGGTAATGATTTTAAGATACGAAGAAAATGGACAGGTTCACGAACGGTTTTGGAAATATCTTACGCCGCATTCCAATACTGCTGAAGGACTTAGTTCTGTTATTATAAGAGACTTACGGGAACTTCAAATAACTCCGCAACAATTAATAGCACAATGTTACGATGGCGCCGCTGAGCGGGAATGTTGGTGGAGTACAGGCTGAAGTAAAAACCATATATCCAAATGCGTCATTCGTTCATTGTTATGCCCACCAACTAAATTTATTAACAGAAAAAAGTGTAAGTCAAAACAAAACCGTACAGAAATTTTTTGCTAACCTTCAAGCTTTTCCAAAGTTTTTTTCACGATCACCGAAGCGTACAGATGTTTTGAAAACTATTGTATCAAAGAAGATTCCAGCTGCTCCGCAAACGAGATGGAACTTTAATTCGCGGACTGTTGCATCAGTACATAGCTACAGGGAGCCTTTAAAAGAATGCATGACCACCATTATAGAAACGGAAAATGATACCGATTCTATAAATCAGGCTGATATGCTTCAAAGGTATTTGAACGACAGTACTTTTTTATATTGGCTTGATTTTTTTCAATCTATTCTGCCACATAGTGAAATTTTATTCAAACAAATGCAAAAAAGAAATATTGATTTGGTTCATATAAAAAACTGTATTAATGATTTTGAAATCAGTATACAAAATGCACGTAACACCATAGATCAACTTGAAAAACCGCCTCAAAAAAGGTTTAAATCGTCTAGCTCTGTTATAGCAAAAGAAGTGTGCGATATAATTATTACTCAAGTGAAAGACAGATTCAATTTTTGTAATCATTTGATAGCAGCCAAATTATTTTACTGCAAGAACTTTACCACATACCGTTCTACTTTTCCCGACAAAGATTTCACGATCACAGTTTCCACCTATGCAGCTTTGGACAAGTACAAGTTGAAAAACGAACTATCAGCAATATACAGTCGCGACGATTTCACCAACGCAAATAGTGCAATTGCAATTTTACAGTTGTTCTATAATAATGACCTGACTGAATCATTTTCAGAGTCAATGAAACTATTGCGAATGCTGTGCATATACCAATGACTGCAGTAGAGAGCGAGCGATGTTTTTCGACACTGAAAAGAATCAAAACTTTTCTCCGAAATACCATGTCTCAGGATCGGCTAAATGCACTTTCTGTGCTTAGTATTGAAAAAAAAATTCATACAAACAATACCCAATTTTAATAAAAAGGTGATTGAACATTTCGCTTCAGAAAAATGTCGTCGTATTGATTTAATGTATAAAAAATAAACATATATTATGTCAATTTTTGTTTTGTTGCATTTTCTAATTTTAATATTTTAGTAAAGTGCACCACCAGTTCGATAACCCACCAGCCGCCACTGCTTCCAATATTTATTGTCTTCTTCCGATTAAGGTACCCATTTTAGAAAAATTATAGGAGATATTGTTCTAATTCTTTTCCTCCATTAAATGTGTATTAATATCTCTAACTATATCCAGAATGGAGAAAATAAAAGTAAAAATGGAATTTATACCTCAATTATAATTTTGGAAGCAACAAACTGTTGTAAAAATATCAATACAAATATGCCTAAAACCTGCAAATGTATGAAAAATTGTTCATAAATATTTGTCGCTACAAACTGTAAGTCCTCCCAAAAAATTTCACCTCTGCCTTTCTTACAGATGCAATTGGCGCATCACGGCCAATTCATTGACCTGGATAGCGGTCAATGAGAAAATCCTGGACGACAATCAGATAGTGTGGTGGTGCGCCATCTTGCATAAAGAAAACATTTCGTTCTCGGTCATCCTCATCGATATGTGGTATCAAAAATTGTTGCAAAATATCAAGGTACACTATCCCGTTGATGGTTCCCTCTTGGAAAAAAAAAGGGGCCGTACATTTTCCTCTTGCTCAACGCACAAAAATCGTTCACTTTAGGGCTATCACGAACATGTTGCAATTTTTCATGTGGATTTTCACTGCCCTAAATCCTACAGTTATGTGTGTTAACCTTGCCACTTAAGTGAAAAATTGACTCGTCATAAAAGATTATGTTGTCCAAGAAATGTTCATCATCATCCACTCGATTTAACATATCCACACAGAAGTTCGTAAGTGCAATCTTATCAGTGTCTTTAATTGCTTGTAAAAGCGAATATCGGTATGGTTTCAAATGCAAACGTTTTCTCAACACACGCCAAACCATCGTATGTGGGACTTGCAGCTCAGGGGGCATCCACAAATTACGTGAGGTGTTTTTTCCGGATTTCTGGACCCCCCCTCCCCCCTGGTGAGATTTCGTGAGATCTGGCCGGACCCCCCCCCTCTGGTGAGATCTGGTCCGTTAGAACCCCCCCTAGAAATCGCCCTGGAAACTTTTTTTTTAGGTCACACCCTAACTTTTTTGACGAAATACCCTCCTAAAATTGACTTTGGCACAAATTGTAGACCTTTTTTTTGGCTCTACTGACCCCAAATTTTTCGCAAAATCTCACGTGAGATTTCCGTAGACCCCCCCTCCCCCCTGGTGAGATTCCCTGGACCCCCTCCTATTTCACCTCACGTAATTTATGGATGCCCCCTCACGAGATGCACGCCGGGTCGATTTCGTAGGCTGTTGACAAAACTTTTTCTCACTTGCACAACGACCTCGTCAGATGTGATTGGACGACCTGAGGATTTTTTATTTATTGAGCACCCTGTTTCTACAAAACATCTATGCCACTCATAAATTGTAGGCCTACTAGAAGGATCTTTAGCATACTTGGTACGAAAATTACGCTGAACTGTTGTCGCAGACTTCGATTCTTCAAACCAAAACACACAGCTAGCACGCTCGGGTCCAGTGAAGGCAGCCATCTTTTAATGCAACTGCCGCTAGCGCTTGTGCAGCGCGATTAGGCACTAGTGGAGTACGCGAGTCAAAACTTGAAGTGTTTTCCTTTAAAACAACACCAAAACCAGCTCTGTATCTTGTTTCATAAAATTTATATGATTTTTCAAAGTTGTAAAGTCCTTTTTGAAACACCCTGTATATTTGAATATACGTTTTAAACTTGTATGATACTTCAGCACAATTCATGAGCCATATATATGTATTACTTCAATGTGTGATATCAACATTGGCAAAGTATAAGATCTGTGCCAAAACTGCGGGTGGTATAATGTTTTGAGTATCATTTTTGAATCCAGGAGGCAGAAATACTTAAAGAACACCTACTTTTGCAAAAAAGTTTTTTCACTGTTGCACAGCATAATTGACGCATTCAATTTTATTGCAGTATGAGATTAATATACTTCATTCATTACAGTAATAAAGTAGTAGTCTGTGGTATATAATTAAACTAAGAGAAAAATACATTAAAAAATAATTTATGATTTAATTATAAATTAAATCTTGAGTAATGTGTCCTGTACTGTTAATGGTTTTCTTAAATGTAAAGATACAGATCTTGAAAACATATTCACCTCCATTTCAGAACACTGTTGCACTGCAGTAAATGTGTCTGTGTCATCTATAAACACGAGTGCATTTGCTGTTACGAACATAGACAAATGGCATAGAAATTAAAATATCTAATGGAGTTCAGAAGTATTTGCTTTTATAATTTTTAATGATTACGGTACTGAATATTATTTTGATGAAGCAGATGAAGATTTCAAAACTAAAAACATCATTGATGGTAAAACAGATAGTAAAGTAAAGTATTAATGGTTCTTCCGAAATATGATTTTAGTACAACTATTAAATATCATTCAAGAAGTAACAATAAAAAAAAAACTGGTATGTCATTGCTAACAGAATTTTTACCTGGTCTAGATTTAGTCTTCATCTTCAAAGTAAGAGGAGTGGTAGAAAAAAGTAATAAAATTACGACTCAAGGGTATTCAATTGAAAACAGTTCTTTATTTCCAATGTTTGCAACACTGTTGAATGGCTTCTGTTAAATGCTTCTCCAGTTACACTTTTTGGATACTATCCAAAGTACCACAATTGTGTCATTTTACATGATATTTGAGTAAAAGGAGGATGAAGAAGTCAATAGGATTGAGATCCATAGAACTGGGTGCCTGAAGAATCACAACATTGCTTTTTCTGCGCCCCCCCCCCCCCCAAAAAAAAAAACCTCAGTGATGCAGACTTGTGGTACCTTGTCTAACGGCAATGCATGCAATTCCTATTCTCACACGTGCCACCCTCATCCCTAGTCCCAATAATACAGTTTGTTCTGGAAGTACAAAGTCCTTGTAAATTATTTCCCAGCCAACACCACTGATTTGATTTTCAATTTTTTCATGTTGCATTGGGAAGAGTTTGAAATGTTCCACTCCTTATTCTGGGAATTTGTATTAATGATGTACTTTAAAATCCATGATTCATTACCTTTGACAACATTGGTAAAGATTACTGGCTCCTTCTTGAGAGAATACTCAAGATCAAGCCGTAGATTCCACCAAATGGCCTTCCATTCAGTCTTCAGATTCTCTGGAACCATCTGCATTCATAGGTCCTGATTTAAAATGTGATAGATCGCAAGCTGATATAAATTTAACTCACAACTGATCATTCTCAATATCAATTACCAGTCTTACAGCAGAAGAGTTCTCATTCTTCCTGTATATCATATTCATCTTCCACTTCTTCTTGGACTTTTTAGTAGCCCTTGCGCCATATGAAAACTTTTGACCTATCAATATCTTTGCGAGATTTACACTGGGTCCAATTACTCTTCCTTTCCCCAATATTTTAACCAATGCCTTTGCCTCTAGCAGACTCAGCAGGTGGCTTGCTCCAAGGAAGCCATAGGTGTTTGTTGAAATGTTGGGTGAAAGGAGGAGTGATTGAATGCAGCGTCAATCTCGCAAAGATCTTGATAGCATCATGACAGCTGTGAAAAGCTCAAAACCTCACTTAGATAGGAAATGAGAAAAGTGATATTTTTATATAATAAAACTTGGCTGTCAAGAACTGACTAATGTAGTAATGAAGTGGTACCTTAGGGGTAAGCTATATAGGAGGAAATACAATACTACATATTCGACAGGTGGAACATTAAAAAAGTTATGCAGCATAAATCAAAACTAGAGTGAACAAGCAGTGAAGTCTGAAACAAATATAATGCTTGTGGCGACGTTTAATCATGAGAAAAGAATGTGACTAAAATTAATTACCTCTGTTAACCATGGATCATCTTTGCTGTACACTTTCACAGTGACAGGGAGAGCCATTCGTATTTTTTCATTGGCAATATCTTCCCACTTATCCACAGTATCCTGAGTTAAAGCACTGGTATCTGTGAAGCCAAAAATTAAATTGTTATGTTTAGTGGCTGAATGTGATAATACTGCAATTGACATAAATTACAGGATAATGAGTATATACAATGACCTGTCCTGTTATATGGACAGGAAAGAAAATTTTATTATTAGGAATGTATGATATGATAAGGAAAATAAAAAATATAATCTGATATCAGAGATAATTATAAGGAAGCAAGGAATGCTCATCACAAAGATTTTGGGCCAGTCATTCATTTGAGGGATCAGATGGTAAAGCCATTTGCTATCTGATTTTTCAAATATTCAGACCCTTTGTAGAACTGGAGAGGAAGTTCAAGAGGAAGAGAAACTGGCATATTTAGGAAATGCAAGGAACAAAGAAGGATAAAAGAATCAAGCATTCTATGAGGCCATGAGAGGAGGGATTGCACAAAGATAAGCTTCCCCTAGATTCAGTTGTTTATCTAGACATTAAGCTCTGGTGATTCCTACACATTCATTTCAGGTAAAACTTACTGTATAAATAGTGAATACAAAAAAAGAAAGAGAAATTCACAAAGGTATTGACAGGACAGTGCAGAAAGGAATAAAAACCCATAAATCCTAAACAATAGTGAAGCTTTTTGTTAAAAGTCTTTACAAGCAGTAGACTATGGGTGCACAGGATAGGAGTCACAGAGAAACTAGAAAGATATTATGCAGTGGCAGTTAGCTATGTAAAAGATAGGGGCACGTGGTATGGGAAATTAAAATATGGAACGGTTTGATTTATTTCTGTTATTGCACCATCCTGTCATCAAGTGTGGTAAGTGATAATTTCTCTTCTCTCATTCATATTTGCTACATAGCCACTTTATTTTCCATCAGACCAACTGTTCAAATTGTGAAATAAATGTTAAAATTGATGGTAGGGTAGGGTTACCAGATTTTTTTTTTTTTTTACTGAATTGAAGGATGCTTTTGACATTTGTTGCGTTGCAGTGTTGTAAGTTATACAATTAAAAGTTGTGTTTACTTTAAAGAAACACATTTAACATTGTTATATATTCAGTGTTTTCAATGATATGATACCTAATTTTACATCCAACATATTATCAGTGATATTTCTAAGAGGAATGAACCTTCTTGAGAAGATCTTGTCTGGATCTGAACTTGTCTGTAAAATCTTGGCATGTCATGGAAAAGTTTGTTAATATGGTCAGCATAGCTTGAACTGTTTTTGTACTAATTCTGGATATTGTCAGTACTGAACTTTGTAATAATTCCAAAGAGGGTCACATACAGAGAAGCTTTACATGATTTTCCAGAGATGCTGTGTCCAAGATGCAGCAGTTTTGTAATGTTCTTTTATTCCTAGCTATGTACATGGAAGGAAGTTTGCTTCGTATATCTTTCTTCGGAGGAATGTATTAGCCAATCAGGGTTTGTGAGTGACCATATACCCTCCCCGCTGGTCTACAGGTAGGCACACAACGCCTGACCTTGGAGGGGGATACCGTTAAGCAAGGGCGTAGCCAGGATTTTGTTTAGGGGGGGGCAGGCAAGAGAAAACTGATAATAGGTATGCTAAAAAAATGTTTATTAATGTAATACATATATATTCTATTAATTGAATTATAATTAATTAATATTATTATATTTTAATTAATTATATATATTAGTATTAGTATTAATAGTATATATATGTATTATATTAATAATAATTTTCAAGCTACTTCATCTGCAATTTTATCACAATTTTCTTGTAAAAGTTTTCTGTGTACACCAAGCATGCACAGACAGGTCAGTTGGATCTCTAGAATATTTCCATCTTATTTAACTCTTTCATAAGATCTAGTTCTCTAAGATTTTCTGTTGTCATACCCTTGACCTTCCATAGTTTATACCATAGTGCGACTTCATAATCAAACAATTTTAACTTGCAGCATTGGCAGAAAAATCATGATTTCTTTTTTTAAACTATAGCTGGGATGTAGCTAGGGACTGCAATCCAGCATCATTTGGCAGTCTGGCGGATCCAGCACCTAATTAAGCGGATCCAGCACCTAATTAAGCGGATCCGCAATCCGTAAAATGGGGTGAAAACATGTTTCAGTCTTCGTCACCGTGTCTCCCTGTCGTCAATTTCCGGTCCGACTCGTTCTTTACGGGGTGTATCGCCCCGTTTAACTGTATCCTTCAAGTTGACATTTGACTCACGGCAACAAATGTGTGTTTGTGTTGTGTGAAGCACTGTAATTTGAGTTATGTCGTCCAATTGCAAAACTAGCTCCCAGATCCTACACACAAAAAAGATACAACTAGAGTTGTTTCTGAGGAGTAAGTAAAAACAATACAAAAAGAAGGTTACAGCTATTGACAGATATTTCAAAATATAGTGCATAAATGATGTGTTAAAATGTTTTTGTCATAAACTGTACTTCATTGTATTTCAGTTATTTCTTTTCAAAAAGTGGATTTCTATTTTCTAGTTCTGCTAATTCTATAAGATCTATAATAACAAAGTTTTCAAATGACATAATTGTTCAGTTTGAATATTTCAAGAAAAAATTGCGAATATTTTCGTCGAATGTTTGATGAGTAGACGTCAAAAAAAGAAAAAAAAATTAATAATAATAAAAAAAAATCACCTATATTTAAGGCGGAACCACACGCTTGCTAAACCTCGTCAAGCCGTCACAAATTGAAAAGTGTTGATAGAGCGTTTAACTTGACTGGCACTTGTGGCTGATCCAATCGAGTGTCTGTTTTTTGGCACAAACAAAAGAAAGTTTGCAGCAAGTGCTTGTAAAGCGCCTACTCGTTTCTGCGGACTTGATACACTTTGTGCACTGACGGCGCACTGATAGGAACGCATGTCTGTCCGCCGCGGCGGACAGACATGCGTTCCTGTTTGTTGTGATAGAAGTGCCGGAGGAAAAATGAGTAATTGGTTCAACAACGATATTTCACATTCCTTGAATGCTAATATTCAAAATCTTCATATCTCTTCCGGCAGAAGCTATCAAGATGGCTCATAAAGAAGCGTGGTCACCGAGCGTAGTGCGTGAGCAATTAACGCTCTGGCCTCGCATTCAGCAGGTCGCGCGCCGGATCGAATCCTCATCTGGGCATTGAGATTTGCGGTTTTCATTGTTTCTCCAAATCACTCTAGATGAATGCCGGGATGCTTCCTTCAGAAAAAGGCCAAATCCAAATTCTTTCCCATTCCTTGTCCCATGTCCTTTCCCGCCTCTAATGACCTCGTTGCTGACAAGGCTTAAAGCCATAAGCAAAATAAAAAGTCATAAAGTAGCTCATTAAAGTTATTTTCCATAAATTCTCTGCAGGCAAAAAATAATTGATATAGACATTATAATACTGTAAAAACAATAATTATTATACAATTTCAATTATAACACAATAATTTCATATACTGTAGGCCCCTAATTATATTAAATGAAATATATACATGAAACTACATACTAAACATTAGTTACATGAATGAAATTATAAATGGTACGGTTTCTATGGATTTTTAACATCCACCATCTTCTTCGCCGTCTTTCTCGTTATGTTTTCATTTTCGTTTAAATTTTTATGATAAATATAGGTTAAGCAAAACTTTATATCCAACACAACATCGACGTCCCTCACGCTTCTTCTCCAAAACATACCAGCGCATTCGCAAGCGTGTGGCTGTCTATGTTCGGTTACCCACAATTAACCAAGCGTTTGAAAAGGTTTGGAGTTTTCGGCAAGTGCCAAGCGTGTGGACTCAGGGTTATGTTCACCGCAAAGAAACACATTTTAATATCAGCTTGCTTAGAATACAGGGTTCGTGCACCACAGAGCATTGCATCAGTTTTGTCAAGGAACGACTCACAGGTTTTGGTGTTGCTGTTGAAACTGCTGTTATCGACAAAAGATCTAATGGAACAAGCGTCATGGGAAAACGTTCTGCCTTTCGTACCTGCAATTGTACTTTTCACATAGCACACAATTGGCAGTTGTCGATGTTTTATACCCCTCCCCCTAAAAAAAACAACTGAAAGAAATTGAGAGCATAGAAAAAACTTTCACTCCGACGTAGACCACAAAGACCTGGACGCCACAATTGAAGCACAAAGCGTGATCGTAGCACTGGATATTCCACATACTGAGGTTATTCCCAGATATGATGATCTCAAAAAAGTGCAGAAAAAAAAAATTAGTATGACCATTTCAATCAAACCAACGAATGAGGAGGCAGAAAGGGCTTTCTCGGCTGCTGGCTATATATGAAATTCTTTGCAAATAAAGTGATAATTTCATTACTTATTAGATAAACAGATTATTTTTCAAACTGACGTGATTTTCTGTGATACATGTAAATTGATCTAAAATTAAATACTTACTATAATTGACTATTTACTAAATAACTAGAGTTAAATTTAAAACAAAGCCGTGTAAAAGTGCAATGTAGTAAATCCTAAAACACTACTCCAGAGAAGCTATCAAGGAATTTAAATAAGGTATGAAAATAGATTTCTTTCAAAAATCGTATAGAGATTGAGCAGGGTGATTGGGACGACGTTGTTGGACAGATACAATGCGCTGGACTTTCAAATCGGTTTCAATGGCAGCTGCAGTACTGGTAGATGTGTTTAAAATATTTTAGCTCTCCGTGTCCGCGTCACTGCGATTATCTTTTATGACAGACATTAATCCCATGTCGATCGTCTTTGATTTTTTACAAAGTGGCAACAGGTTCCAGTAATCCTGGGCATTCAATCCAACCGCATATAATGAATTCTGACTTAGTAGCAGCGCACTATAAGTGGTAAGCACCTTTCCTCGCCGCATCATTTTCTTCTCTAGAAACATTCGAAAGTCCTTAGACAATGTCTTCAAAATTCTTGTTAAAAATAGCAAAACACGTATATTTTTTGAGACCAGTGGGTCTCGTATAAAAGCGAAATATTTTCTCTGTAAAAAGTTTATGATGTACTCTGTCGTTCAAATTGTGTTCCATATTTCTCTAATTTGATTTAAATTATTTACGACCATGTTGTCTGTGGCTTTCACAATGAAAATACAAGGCTTTTTTTTATATTTCTCTTTAAAAAAAAACCTTTGAACCCCATCATATCACCCGCCAATGTAGAACACACTTCACATCCTTGGCTAACACAACTATTAGGCCCATGTCCTTCATTTTCTAAAAACCTGTCGATTTCTAATGTTATAATTTGTGATTTAAATCCCGGTTCTACGAATCTGAGAGATTTTTTGGCCGATTGTATTTTATCTTCGTCAGTAAAAACTATTTTTATGGAAAGCTGTTCTTTCCCAGCTATATCACACGACTCATCTGCCAACAAATATAAGCATAAGCCTTCTTTGCAGCCTGCCACCAATTTCAGTTTTAACGACCAAGGCCGCACAGGGTAATGATTTCGTTTTGAATCTGTTGGGGAGATATACATGACATTTTTCTTGAATTTTCAATATGCTGTTTCAAAACCAGAACACTTGAATCAATTCTTAGTTTCAGCAGGTATTCAAGAACACCCTGATGTTGGTCTTTATATCTTCAAGGCAAGTTATTTGTACGGTGTAACACAGAAAATAATCGAAGATATTATAGATGACACGATTTATCGATTGTCTTCTACTTCCTTCTGGTGAGCAGTATTCATGTTTACAGCGACCGGTATTTTCTCCAAGAAGTTCTTAACATCGTTAGCTGCTGATTAATGATAATGTGATGAAGCATGTTTTTGGCAATATTCATGGATATTTTTAAAGTGACAGAAAGTTCAAGTAACAAATTAATTAGACTATACTAGCAGAGGCAAGTAAGTCTGCAAGCAACAATGATTAAATTTTAATTTCAAATTAGTGCTTTAGCAACTACAGAAAATTTATTTCAGGAAGGTACCCAGCAGCTGGGCTGCATGTAGCAGTATAGGTACGACCACAGAATGAGAAACAACTTGGACCGTTGGACCGAACCCAACTCATATCCGAGCACCTAGGACAAATATACTGTAAAGTCAAGAGTAATAAATATTTTGTCACAATCGCTTGATAGTAATAAAAAATAAATAAAATACAAACGAATGCAGATAATTATAGTTATTAAATAAAAGTCGTACTTTTTGTATGTACTGTATGTAATACTATATTAAAAGCCATCGTTAGCCTTACAGAAAATACAAATTAATTACTTTTAAGAAGAGATTATTAGTGCGCTCTCTGTTTATATCACAGTATAAACGATCGGATGCGTTGTGCGGGTCGAGTCAGCCTGCAATCTATCGGTATTTAATCGCAGTTAAGACGGGATGTCTTTGTTCGAGTTGGCTCGCGCGGCACAGCGACAGTTTGTTGCCATGGATAACAAAAACGGCCGCCTTTTAATACAATTGTACGGTGCCAAATTTTTTTGTGTAATAGCAAATGTGCAGCCTAATCAGACTCAGATGGTATCACCTCCATCACTACCACAACTGTCACTTGAAACTCCAATCAACGAATCTATAGAATCGCCAAATGACAGAATCAACATAATACCTTTTACCTAAGTAAGGAGTAAGTTCTCGTTAAGAATGGCAACAGAAAATTGAATAGCAATAAAAAAATTAGTATTAAACGGGTGCTATTACCTTATCTTTGACCATTCTTTCAGAGCTTCGCATAGTGCGTCAGAAACATCTGAAACTGTTCAAATAAATGATTGTTTTGAAACTCGAAAAAGGTAATGCAGGCTAGTACACGAGTCTCCAATTACTAGAAATCTTGAAGTCACAGCGTTTATCAGTAACAAAATGTCTCCCGAAATTGAGTGCACTGGCTCAATTAATTATTTTAGAAACTCTACGATTGTCAATCTCGTAAAATTTGTTTATTGTATCCTCGATGGCTTCATATCTAATGTCTTCCATGAGTTTCTCGCCATACTGTATTCAATTAAAATACAATTTCCATATCCACCAAATCATTTTTCGTTTAGGTTTCTAGTATACAGTGTGTCGGATCACAGTGAAAGTTTCGGCTATTCGCGCACGTGAAATGTCCACGGTGGTTTCACAAAAGACAGTGCCTGGATAGTTTGCCGCGCAAGCCGCGTCGTCAACAGAAATGGTTCGCGCGGCAAATAACCGGTTTGGCGCGCTCGAACATGGCTCGCGCAGCAGCCGCTCATACTCGATACGCAGCTTAGGGACCGTCCATAAACCACGTAGCTCCATTTTGGCCTCCTGTGAACCCCCCTCCCCCCACGTAGCCCAACGTGGCTTTTGTCTCTCCCCCCCCCACGTAGCTTTTTCTCATAATGATTCCTGAAGTCATTTTTGTACTGTTTTCTCTTGTCAGGCTATCATAAATTACAAGCGAGGGATAATAAAATGACGGAAATAATTATTCACATGTTCTGTATCTTAATATGAAAGAAAAGCTACGTGGCCTGGCTCGGAAATCCCCCCCCCTTTAAGTAGCCCAGCGTAGCTTTCCAGCCAACCCCTCCCCCTCTAGACCAAGCCACGTAGTTTATGCACAATCCCTTAAGGCCGGTTCACACTGTGCGGTTTTCACCGCAGTGGAAACTTAACCGTCGCCGCCTACAGAATTTAAGGTGTTTACATATTCGGCGGTAGAACTGTTGCTACTATTACAGCGGTAAAATTTTCGCTGCTATGAAGAGCTGGTAAAAGATGACGTGGTCGGACGTCAGTACCTTTCTTTTGATGACCTGAGTTTCATTTTGTGAAATTAGAAGTTAATTTAATTAATTTGGTGTTTATTACTTCGTAGTTAAGTTTTAAAATTTTTATTTTGAATATTCCATAAGCCATAGAATAGGAAAAGAAAAAGCCAAAGGAAAACAGAATATTTGAGGAACGACGACACCAAGTTTTTCAATTATTTTGGGATGTTTATTTCGAAAGTTGCTTGCGAAACTTAAGTACGGCATTCAAAGGAGGAATACCCAGTTGATGAATTGTATTTAACGTGTAGAAATGCTGGCAATCTCCTTGAAATAAGCAGATTTTTCATGGGCCTACTATAAATAAACATTTAATTTCATATAATTCCAATCTGCTATATTTATTTTATGTTAATTAGGGTGAAAACTTCTTGAAGTGAATATGAATATATATACAAGAAAAGTTTGAAAAATACACTATGCCATATAATGGCTAAGACTTACATTTATTTGTAACTAATACATATTCTTCACTGTGTAATCAACTATCAGTGTTGAGTTTATATTGCTTTATACTTACAAGCACAATCGACTAGTTAAACTTTTGTTGATTGTAATCTGTTACGTGTTTTAATAACTATTACTTCACAAAGAAAAATCGAAAGTAAATGGCGAAGATGATGCCGAAGTTACTGAACACCTTGTCTCACTGTATTCGTCACTGCTGGGTTAGAAGAAAATAAGAAGAAAAAAAGAGGAAAAAATGTCGATCCACAGAATTTCGAATGTTGAAAGTTTTCCTTGGCAAATGTTTAAGAGATAAGGACACAGTTATATAGTATTAAACATCAAAATCTTTCTATAAAATGTGATTCAACATTTTTCAACTTCTAGTTGAAGCTCTAAAAATTTATGTAAATACGTGATCAAAAGTTTTACTGTCCAAAGGCATTTTTCCTCATTTTTCATTTCATCAAAATCATTCCTAATTTCAAGGCACACTTCTTTCCAAGCGTTCCTGGTAGCGTTCCGATCTTTAAAAGAATCTATAGTTTTGTCTCTTAAAACTGCTAACGAAATGAGATGATCAGTATCCATCATCACTTATCTTACATTACGATTATTAAATTCAAAAAATGTTAACTTTAACAGACTGAAAGCGCACAAGCGGTTAAAAAATCGCCGAGTGTGCAAGCGCCTATGAGACCACTGTCTGGATTGGGGCGGTCAAATTACCGTCGAATGTAGTGGCAGCGCACGGCTGCATACCTGCCGCCGACGGCAGCTCTGCTGTGGGTGTACGCCCTGTGTGTAAGCTCCCATTTGATTCCTCGCACCAGTACTGGAACGACGGCGACAGAAAACATTCCGCCACGGCCGAAACCGCCCAATGTGTAACCGATCTAAGAGTCGTCAGCAGCGCCGTACATGGCCCGTTGTGCTGCCCCACCCTCGCTAACGTCTGTTTTCCCGCAAATAGCAGTAGAAAGCAGGTTTAAATCGCACGAACCGAATTAATTTTTGAAAGTTACTTAACATTGTTTACTCTTCGGTTCGGCAGAACTCTGATCGAGCGCAAACCCGCGTCCAGCTAGGGGGGGGCAGCTGCCCCCCCCTGCCCGTACCTGGCTACGCCCTTGCCGTTAAGTAAGCGTGGGTTGGAATGACTGGGGTGAGGGAGAGGGTGAGAGGTGCTGGACACGAGGAGATGTTTGCAGGCTTTGACCAAGTGTAGAGTGCTCTTATTACTGAAATAAAAGAATGTTAACTGTCATTACTCTGTGATCATTTCACTGCCTTGAACCTGAAGTGGTGAATGCAAGAAGTAACAGGCTTAGTTAAGACTGTCAGCTGACATCTGAGTTGTACAAGCTGAGGCTTGTTTGTGCTGAGGAACCACAGGAAGGATTTTGCTTCCTTCCAAATCATTGGCGAGACCTTGGAGAGGATGCAATCCTAGCGTTACCATTGCAGGCTTATCAAAAAGTCTTGCATTATTTAAAAAAAAGCAACAACAACAACAACATCAGGGGATAACAATAAAAAATCAGGGATATTACGGGGACAAAATCCGTCCAGAGACAGATCTAGATACGGGGACTATCATCAAGAAATGAGGACATCTTGTAACCCTATGGTAGGTGAAAGTTCAGCTGTGCAGCAATTAAATATTCCAGGCTTTGGGTTAAAACTACCTTCCTGTAACTATTCGCAATAGTGGAAGGTTGGTTTATGTTGAGCTCAATGAAATATATGTTGCAATGCTTGGTTTTCAATGAACAAAAAGATAAAACAGGTATGTTATACATCTAATGATCCTTCGGGTTCTCACCTGATGTCTTGGTCAGTACAGCTGGTAGAGAATGGAGGCGACAAGGAACGAGAGTGAATTCATCCATAGCCTTTTGAAAGAACCATCCCAGCATTCACCTGGAGTGATTTGAATCCATGTCTTCCTGAATAAGACACCAGAGTGTTACCACTCTACCACTGGGCTCTGTCCAACAAAATGAAAGGAAACTGCTGGATCAGCTGAAATAGATTCAGCATATTTCCTGTGTGGTCTCTTAATTCAAATGAATTCTTGGGACCACTTTTTGAGATTTTGACAGAGTGAAGATTCAAGACAATTTATGTGGGGTAAACGTTATAAATAAAAAATTAAGTTGATGTATTAAAGGCTTTACTATATAGTAAACCAGTCATTTGTATGTAATACTAGCATTTGCCCGCTGCTTCGTGCGCATGGTTCTTTGTGTGTATAGAAACACTTTTTTTCCTTAGAATCAAATTTTCTCATGGAGTGGAAAAAAAAAAAAATCACCATTCTGTGTAGTTGAAGGCTTTAGATAAGATCTATTTAAAGATGTCAGATAGAAATGTTTTACTGTAATAACAAACATGCAAAAAAAGGGGGGGGAAATAAAACAATCTATCATGCCAGTCCATTCAGATTATTCAACTTTCACAATGAAGTATTGGTATACAGTTCTGGTCTTAGGTAGAATAACAGTCAGAGGGACAATCTGTTTCAGAAAAAGAACCTGAGAAATAGATTTCGGTAATGAAGAATTTATATAAACTATAACTGTAGCACCACTAGAAGATCTATGTTATAGGGAAAGGAATGGTTTTTTGATTATTTATAAGATAAAGGGAAGGAAGCTTGCTATCTTTGTTAAATTTTGCAAGGAAACAAATTTTGCAGAATTGTAACACAAAGATCCTGAACTAATTTTACATCGGTGTGAGGTGTCACCTCCCTTGGCCATTTAATAGGTTGATCAAGGTATATATAACAATGAGCAGGAAAATGCTTTAAGGTGATTAAACTAAGGAAGGATAGGGAAATATAACCCAACACTTACCACAAATGGTAAGAACAATGAACACAAGAAACACCACTTAAAGTTTCTTAAAATATGTTTATGTTGATGTTCCCCCACCTCCAAATATAATAGATTTCAGCATTATTGATTATCGATCTAGTGTTTGTCCCCACCTTCTATACTACGATCTTTGCCGACTAAGTCACACTACCTCCATTCAGCAGACAGCCTTGGGGGTGTACACATCATGGCCTGACTGGTGTCTCACTCCTGGCAAGAATAAGGCTAACCACCAAAATTGTTCGTCTCTTATGTTCATCATTCCGAGCCGCCTTCATATGTGGTAAGTGTTTCGTCATATTTCCCTATCCTTACTTGGTTATATATAGTATAAAATTAAATCAAAGGAATTAAGTAGCAAAAAGGAATTAAGTAGCAAAAAGGAATTAAATTAGGATAGGGAAATGAGCCACCACTTACCTTTAGAACAGCCCACCTTGAACATTTTTCCAGTCCATGAGATTCATCACACTTTTACAAAATATTTTTTATATTTCATTCTTAGTGTTATATATTTCTTAACAATGTGCATTTAGTATCATTATTATTATTATATCATCTATGTTTACACGTAAGAATAATAGTAAACACAATAGTAATAACTCATTATTTTTCCATTTTTCACTTCAAAAAAATGCCTATGGTGGGTCAAAATCTAATATGGCGATAAATAATTTTATATGCAGCCCATGGAGTTATAATGCATTTCCAAAGTGGCCCGCAAGATCATTTGGTTAGGCCACCCCTGCTTTAGATGATGGATGTGGTGCGCGAACACACAGAAAAAAGAAAAATACAAATGATACAGAAGTTTCGGCACGAGCCCTCTGTCAACAGAAGAACATTATGGCTTATATATATATATATAAGCCAGTTGGTGCTTCACTCTTCTTTTCCATTTCGTAATTTCTGTACGATGATGCTAACTGTTTTTCCCACACTTCCTCTGAAATATAATTACTATTTATTTTCTTTCAAAAATTTATAGTTGTTGATTTTGTTGTACATTTTTGCTTTCGCGATTGGCATTTCTCTGTTTATTTTGTTTCGCGCTTTGTGATTTTTCTGAACTTTTGGATGATATTTCTACTGTTTCTTCATACAGCACTAAATTATTAATATTTTTATCACATTTTATCCCTGTTTCTGAATTCTTCTGCTGTGCTGTGTCCATTATCGCATTTTCAGATTCCCTTTGTCACACTAAGCCTTTCATCTCAACAGTTGTTTGGACAGTTTTTGGCCTCATTACTCATATTAATCAAATTCCTCTAACATGTCACCCACAGATTCATACATCTCTTCCTATAGGTTTCATACCTACCACCTCACCAAACTGCATTCACTCACCCTCCTCCCTGCCTTTCTTTAAATATTCCTCCAAATGAATTAACCATTAAACTCCCTGTCTCTGGCTGCCATCCTCAAATTCACCCACCACTCCACTCCTTCCGTTTTACCCAATCACTCAAGTTGACCAAACTTGTCCTTCAACAGCTCTAGTACAAAGCAGACTGGCATTTTGCTCAACTTATCTTTTCACAGAAAATTATTTCCCCTTCTGCTCCAAATGCAATTAATCAGTTACAGCAGATTCTAACAGATTGTATAAAAATCCAAGCAAAACAAGCGAAAAAACATCTGTGCAAGTTTTCTGCACTTGCAAAAAGTTATCTGGCAATAGATCTACCACTACCTCACCAACATACTAATCATACTCATACAGCTCCCTTGATTTCCAAAGCCCCCGGTCTTGCCCACATTTTCAATCTCCCCCACCATACGCCTTTACCACCCACCCCAAAAGCCTCCACCCTACCTCCTGCACAACCACAGCAGTCTGTGGTAAACCTTTCATCTTCTCCTTTATCAGAATCTCAACTCTCTGTTCTCTCTAAGGGTTTGTCATTTTCCTCAACTCTGAAGTTTGACCATGTCACTTTGGTCCGGGACTCTTTAGCATTCTGCTGCACTCTCCAGTGGCATTACCACTTTGCCACCCGTGATGGTAGTGACATTCAGCATGATGAGACTGAACCCTGCCAAGAGCATTACAAACCTCCATCCAAACTCCTTCCTCAACACCCCCTCCTTATGTTCCAGGAATTCCTCACCTCCAACCTGACCTCACAATCTTTCCTCAAATTTATTTCCCACTCCAACAACTTCAGTACTATTGAAACCCATGTCATTAGAGAACTGTCTAAGAATAGGAACATCATCAGTCTCCCAGCCGACAAAGGCTCAGCAACCGCAATGGCTATGAGGCCGAAGCTTTGAGACAGCTCTGACACCACTACATACCTTCCATATCCTACAACTTCAATATGCCAAGAAGTAAGCGCTCTCCTTGACCTCCAAGGCCCCTTACAAGGACCCTCTCCCTCCTTACCCCACAGAACCCCTGTACCCCCACCTTGTGCCTTCTTCCCAAGATCCACAAAACTGGAAATCTGGGGTGACCTATAGTTGCAGCATGTGGATAGTATACTGAATGGATTTCAGCTCTAGTGGATCAGCACCTCAGCATTTTGTACAGTACCTCCCTTCATTCATAAAAGACACCCCACACTTCCCTGAACGACTTTCCACAGTCCCCATTCCTCTACCACCAGACCCTTTCATTGTCTCCATAGATGTCTTGGAAATGTGACCTCCTGACAGCCTCCCCAAAACATACTTCCGTCTAACAGGTACTTTTCCTTCGACTCTCAAATTTACCACCAGACACTGCTATGGCACCCGCATGACACCATCCTATGCAAATCTTTTCCTGGGCTGTCCGGAACAACAATTCCTACACAATCTTCCCATTAAACCTCTTGTGTGGTTCAGATATATAGATGACATTTTTATGATCTTGGCCCAAAAAGAGAATCATCTAATAGACTTCCTCAATTACCTTAACAACCACTCCATCAACTTTACATGGACATACTCCCACAACCATGTAACCTTTCTTGATGTTGACGTTTGCTTACAAAATGGGCACCTGCACACCTCTGTTCATATCAAACCAACAAATCGACAGCAGTATCTTCACCTTAATGGTTGTCATCCTTCCTACACCAAATGTTCCCTTTCGTACAGTCTGGCCATCTGTGGAAGGTGCATCTGCTTTGATGAAGAATCTCTTTCCCAAAACACACATGACCTGTTTGGAACTCTCATCTCCCGCAGCTACCCCCTGACTTAGTACACAAAAAAATCTCTCGTGCTATAGCCCTTCCTGTGCACAGCGACTCCAAGGCTGTACACCTTGAAACTAACCGCAGCCCCACTTCCATCATCCAGTTCTTCCCAGGTCTTGAGTCAATTAACCTAATCCTTCCTCGTTGGCATGACTTCTTACATTCCTTCACTGAGAATCACACCATTCTGCAAAAAATCCTACCCACTGCCCAATGCACATGTTTTAGCAGACCATCAAATCTGAAAAATATCTTGGTTCGCAAGTAATCACCCAGTAATTCCCCCAAACTACAACAGGGATCATTACATGCAACAGACCCCACTGTAAAACATGTAGCATGCATCCAACTACTACCACTTACTCCAATCCTACCACAGGTGTAACATTTCCCATCACTGGTTATGCTACTTGCTTTACAACACATATATCAACTTACATGCCTCCATTACTCCAGCTCATATATAGGCCTCACTGCTAAACCACCTTCTATCAGAATGAATGGCCACAGGCAGGCAATTTATACTAACAATGAGGCCCATCCAGTGGCAAAACATGCCAGTTCCCACAAACTGAATAATGTTAACAACGGTTTCTCAGTTATGGCGATCCAAGTTTTCCCCGATAACACAACCTCCTCTGAACTATGTGGATGGGAACGAGCCTATCAGAATATCCTGAACACCAGACATCTTCCAGGACTCAATCTCCAATAAATCCCTCCCACCAGACCCAGCACTTATTATCACTACTATTTACATCTATATACATAAAAGAAAGTCGTTTTAGTTACAGTATTTATAACTCAAGAACGGTTGTACCGATTTGGCTGAAAATTGGTACGGAGGTAGCTTAGAACCAGGAGACAGACATAGGATACTTTTTATCCCGTTCGACCATGTTCCCGTGTGACGTCAAAGAGAATACAAGTCACAATAAAATGTGGTATAACAAAAACATATCTGACTTGGAATAACAAAACGCCAAAGAGAATACAAGTCACTATAAACCGTGATATAACAAAAACGCATCTGACTTGGAATAACAAAACGCAAATGACAGCTAAACGTAATTTTGTCTGTGGTTAAGTATGGTTGAAAAAATTTGATAATTATAATTTTTTTCAGAAATCAATAATCAGTAATTTGTATTCTATTTGAATCATCATTAACAATGCCGCGACCAAGACGATCGAATCTTTCCTGACAATGCCATAATGCAAAAAGGATACGAAACATTGTGAATGAAAGGACTGAAGAAGAACAAGAAATTGCATGTGAAGAGCACCGCATTAGTATGGCTCGATTTCGTGCTTTTCAATCACAAGAGCAAAGTGAGGCAGCCCGTGAAACGGCTCGGTTGGCAATGCGAAATCATCGAGCGAACAACAGAGATCAACAAGTAGATAATTTTCGACGCACAAGAAGAGATTTATCTAATGCTCATTTGAATGGAGCAGCGTTTCGATACGATTGCAGCACTGATTACTGCTTGCATCCTAGCATTTACATTGGGCCAATACCCACTGATGTTTTGGCAAGGAGAAGATGGATATTATTTTAATATCAAAATGATAAATCCATTCAATGGTGAGTATCAATATCATAGTTCAACATGACGTACATTTTACATGGTTTGGTTTTGGTTTACAATTAAAAACCAATACCACTGCTTATTACCAGGAAAAGATTAGGGGTTGTTCGTATAGATAAAATTGAACAAATGACTGGCAACCCGTTTAAAATCATTTATCTTCACCCCTTTATAATTATGCTAAAAATGTACATACGAAATATTAAATCTGCTGTTTTAATTTCAGGTGAAGAAACTACAAAGAAAGTTAGCTCGATGAATTATTACGCATATCGTTTGATGATTCGTCAAAACGCTGACAACTATTTGCTGCGGTTTCGTCGATTGTTTCAGCAGTATTGCGTCAACATGTACATCAAAATAGAAACGGAGAATTTAACTTTCATTAGGTTGAACCAAGCCAAACTGCGTTCTGAGGAGTATACCCATTTACGTGATGCAATTGGTACTGAAGGAAATGCAGCTAATATTGGTCGATTAACTATTCTGCCGGCGACGTACATACGTAGTCCACATCATATGCATGAATATGCGCAAGATGCAATGACATATGTTTGCCATTACAGTCAGCCAGAACTCTTTATTAATTTTACCTGTAATCCAAAATGGATATAAATTGCTCAACTGCTGCTTCCCGGACAAACATCAAGTGATCGACACGACATCACAGCATGTGTATTCAGGCAAAAAATGCGGTCGCTGATGGAACTACATTGTTAAACAACATGTCTTTGGAGATACTCGATGCTGGATGTAATCAATCGAATGGCAAAAAACGAGGCCTGCCACATGCACACATTCTTATTTGGTTAGTGGAAAGAATTCAACCAGACCATATAGATGATATCATATGTGCAGAGATTCCCGATCACGAAGCCGATTCAGACCTACATGATGTTGTAATTACAAATATGATTCATGAACCGTGTGGTGCCATCAATCCCCAATCACCTTGCATGGTCGACGGAAAGTGTTCCAAACGATATCCACGGAAATTAATGGCGGAGACCGTCACTGGCAAACGATGATTATCCACTGTATCGGCATCAATCACTAGATGATAACGGTCAAACTATCACAACAAAAGTGAAAAGATTGGATTTAGTTGTCGACAACAGTTGGATTGTTCCATATTCACCACTTATTTCCAAAACGTTCAAGACACATTGCAACATTGAGTATTGCAATTCAGTAAAGTCCATAAAATACATTTTCAAATATGTCACGAAAGGCAGCGATATGGCAGTTTTTGGCATCAAATCCTCCAATACCAATGATGAAATTGCGCGCTATCAAGTTGGTCGTTATGTGAACTGTAATGAAGCGATTTGACGTATATTTGCATTCCCTATTCACGAACGTCATCCTACTGTTGTGCATTTGGCGGTGCATCTGGAGAATGGTCAACGAGTATATTTCACGACTTCGAATGTTGTTCAACATGCTGAAAAACCTCCAGCGACAACATTGACCAGTTTCTTTGTGATCTGCGAAAGCGATCCGTTTGCATGAACTTTGCTTTACTCGGAGATGCCACATTATTACATTTGGAATGCTTCATCGAAGAATTTTCAACGACGGAAGCAAGGCGATGCGGTTCCTGGTTATCCAGATGTGCGTTCTACTAATGCTGTTGTGTGTATGTATACAGTTTATCCAAAGAATGATGAATGCTTCTATTTGCGGTAGTTGCTGGTAAATGTGTGTGGGCCAATGTCATTTGAGACACTACGGACTGTTAATGGTATAATATTCCCAACATATTGTGCTGCATGTGAAGAACTCAAATTACTAGAAAACGATACCCATTGGGATACGACAATTGTTGAAGCCATTATCTCTGCATCTCCAAGTCAGATACGCACATTATTTGCTATCATCATTTCAACATGCTTTCCATCGAACCCATCTAACCTGTGGCACAAATGCAAGGATAATATGTCAGAAGATATTTTACATCAAATTCGTGTCAGTTCCAGAAATCACGATCTTGAGATGAATGAGGAAATACATAATCGGGCTTTACTCTTGATCGAGTAAATTGATGAACAATGTGATTTACGTGATGATACTCAAAGGAAAATTCGAAGGTGAGCAAGTTCTCATTCCGAGGATCCCGATGATCCCAACCAATATGCCGTTTGAGTTTAAAAGACTTCAATTTCCGATCCGTCTTGCATTCACCATGACCGTTAACAAATCACAAGGCTAGTCCTTGAAAGTTTGTGGTTTGAATCTGGAATATCCATGTTTTTCCCATGGTCAACTATATGTGGCATGTTCACGGGTCGGAAGACCATCTGCGTTGTTTGTTCTTGCGCCTGATATAAGACAAAAAATGTCGTGTATCACAAGGTACTTAACTGAAGAGTGCAACCTATGCACCAAAATACATGAACAATAAAGAATCATTACAATACTTAATTTTTTTATTTGTATTTCCTAATAAAAAATAGAACTTAATAAAAAAAAATCTGCTCATTTATTGCCCCTAAGGCGGAACAGAGTTCGCCGGGTCAGCTAGTTTCTTATATTTAGTACTTATTTTTTCATAATATGATTTATAAGTATATCGTCACTCAGTTTTTATGTTCATCTACTTTCAATGGTAATATACCTTCAGCATTATCGATTATTGATCTAGTATTTGCACTCCCCCCCCCCCCCCCATACTGCCATCTGGTGTCTCAATTTTGTAAGAATAAGACTACATGCCAATATATTGTACGTTTCTTGTGATGTTCTTTTTTGTTCATCATTCCCAGCCACCTTCATCTGTGGAAGTATTTACCTCCATTCACCAGACGGCCGTCATTATGTGCACGTTTGGCTCCATCTGGTATCTCACTTTTAGCAAGAATAAGGCCAACTGCCGAAATATTGGGCATTTATTATGTTTGTAATTTTTTTGTGTTCAACGTTCCGAGCCACCTTCATCTGTGGTAAGTGTTGGGTCGTATTTCCCTATCCTTCCTTAGTTTTAATGCCTTGTAGCATTTTCCTGCTCATTGTTGTTATACACACACACACACACACCCACACACACACACCCACACACACACACCACAAAAGGTAGGGCCAAAAAGTTCCTGGAATTGGTTAATAAAAATTTATTGAAATTATGTATAACATTTTTGACTTATTTTCCTGTAAAATACTCTACTCCTGATTCTACACACTTATTCCACCATTCATACAATTATTGGAAACACTCCTGAAAGCCGTTTTCCAAAAAATCTCTCAGCCACTTCGTCAAATTTTCAAACACTTCTGATGAATCACCAAAACATCATCCTTTTATGTCATTTTCAGCAGTGGAAACAGGTAAAAATCTGGTGGTGCAAGATCGGAAGAATATGGAGGGTGTTCAAGACTGATAATACTTTTTTTTTTGGCAAGGTACTGTTTCACCATTATGGATTGATATGATGCGACATTGTCATGCAACAAAAACCAACCATTCCCTGCCCATTGTTCAGGTCGTTTTCATTGAATTGCATGTCATAACTGTTTTAAGATCTCCGTATACAATTCTTTGTTGACTGTTTTCCCTTCAGGAATAAATTCATAATGAATCAAACCCCAGTAATCAAAAAACACCTTTCCGTAGCTTCTGTCAAAGTAATTTTTTTGTTTTCTTGGTAATGCTTTAGACTTCCATTCTGCAAACTGCCATTTTGTCTGAGGGTCATAAGGAAAGCACCACGTCTCATCACCTGTTACAATTTTCCGCAGGAAGCTGTTGTCTGCATCAGCCATTTCAATCAAGTCCCTGAACATGGTCATTCTCATTTCTATTTGCTCAGGGGATAACATTTTCAGAACCATACACAAGCAAACACGGTGCATGTTCAAATTTTTTATGAAGAATGCTGTGAACATTCGCATGTGAAATATCAACTTTGGAGGCAATAATACCAATGGTAGTTCACCTGTCTGCATGCACAAGTTGTCAAACGCACTCAACATTCTCATCTGTTGTGGAAGTTCAAGTCACCCAGTCTGAATGTCATCTTCAATTGTTGTGCAACCGTCGCGAAAATGCTTGTGCCACTCATGACTGCCATTTTCTTCACTGCGTGGTTTCCATATGCTTTCTTCAGCATCTCAAGTGTCTCCGAGTAGGATTTCTCCAACAACACATAAAATTTGATATTGCCGCGCTGCTCTAAAGAAGACATTTCACAATCCGATGAAAGAAAGAAACTACATCTAAAATATCATACGCCGCATGCAAGAAATCAACTACAACTGCCTGCTGCACAGCACAGCACCTTCTTCAGTAATGTTGCCAACCACCCAAACAAAAATTTCACTTCCGGCAAACAACTACTTGACTGAGTACGACAATTCCGGGAACTTTTTGATCCATCCCTGCGTGTGAATATATATATACATATATATCTTGAAAGACACAATTGGAGGCAATGTGTCAATGTGTTACCAGGTACCACTGTAGCAGATTTTTGATATGCGCAAGAAAGTGGAAAAGAGTTCATAAGATAATCAACAGTAAAAATATAGACATTGAAGGTGGACAAATAGAAGTGAACAGACAGAGCAGTCGTGTTGTTTGTACATTTCACGTGTCTATTAAAAGTACCTGGTATTAAACTTTGCAGTCTATCACTAGTTGATGGTACAGTGGAAATATCAAGCAATATATCCACTTGAGCACAATAATAGACGTATTATTTCTAAGCAAGACATCACAGTACATTATCCCAGAAATATCACTTTCTTTGATTGATTATCATCCTGGATAGCTTCCTGCTTTGGCCAAGCCTGCTCTAAAAACAGTTCTCTCCTGTGTCTCCTTTCTTTCCTCTTCCATTACTGCCCAGTTCACTTTACACTCATACACATATTTTCCCGTTCCCTTAAACCATCTATCATGTGGACTTCCTTGAGGCCTCTTCCCTTTGAATTTAAAATTAGACCCTTTCTTTCACACTGTTTCATCACTAATCATCTTCAGGTGCCAATAGCACTAGAGTCTTGCTTTTTCAGTTCTATCCTGAATGACAGCAGCCTCTAGGCTAAAGAAATAAATTTACCGAGAGCAAAGGTAGAGAAAACCAGAAGAAACTAGATTACGAATGAAGTGATCCATAAAAAGATCCCAGTCAATGCCTCTATGAAAAAACTGTCAGAGCGACATATCAAACGGATGAAGCGAACAGCATTAGCAAGGATATGGCTAAAAAAAGAACTGGAGGGTAAAAGGCCTAGAGGCCGACACAGAAGGAGATCGTTCGATCTGGTAAAACTGGACCCACAGGAGGAAAATATGGCCTTGAGTCAAAGAGCAGGAAATATACGTGAGCGGTCATTCGCCACACCTGAGAAACTGGAGACAGTTGAAGATGATGACCAGCATCCAATAAAATGCTTCAATTGACTTCTTTAGTAGACTGGGATGGTAGTTGACCCACCGAAAATAATAATGTTCATACATGTAATTCACCTGAAGTTGTTCTAATCATGTCACAATTTCCATTAACACTTTTAAGTATAGAGATATTAATGATTTTCCTAACTACTTGTTTACCATTTGTTAGCATATCAATTTTAATATTTAGGAGTCTTTTAAAGAAACACCAGTAACATTATTTTTGCAGGAACCTTAACTTTCATAAAAAGCGATAATAGTTTATTGGAGTGCAGTAGATTTAATCATTTATTTGAGAAAACAATGACACAAATGCAGCCATTATATGATCTTAACCATACCACATTACTCCAACCAATTCCCTGTTACCATAAACAATTTTTCTACATCAGTTAAAAAACCCAGTTTCAGTCAAACTACAACTTACAATAGAGAAAGCTTGCAATGAAACATCAAACACACTGGTTCAACATAACTCATATGATGATTGTAAGAAAAAAGGTCACATATTCAAAGACAACAAAAAATAGTCATATGGGTTTAGGGAATGGTGCAATATGAGGAGATGATTCGAAATTATACATGAATATAATAATTTGTCCAAAATGCTGGAGAAAGCAGAAAGAATTAATTTAATACAAAATACACATATATTTTATAGGTAACAATGAAAGGAAAGAAATGCCACGAGGCAATATTTTCATGGAAAAGAAAGGGAAAATACACCCAACACTCACCAAAGTTGAAGGGAGGAGGGCAGCAGCAACACAGCACAACATACAAACAAAGAAAAAACAATATTTCGGGTGAAAATCCCCTTTTTCAAGTTAACAGAGAGGTGGCTGGTCTTGCGCAAGACTTGCTTAGGACGCAGCCACTCATAGAACGCAACAGAACGTCGGAGGTGGTGGGGGCAGCAATGATAATATAACCGCGAGTATACGAAAGATTAAAATGATCAAAAAAAAATAGTAGTTATTAAAAATATAAATAAAGAAAAAATATAATTGAAAATTACAAAAAAAAAAATAAAAAAATATGAAACTATTGAACTATTGTACTAGCCAGTGGTGGGTGTATAGGGTGAGGATAGAAGATGTTAACGGAAATTAAGGCCTGGGGGATGTCTAGTTTGAAGGATGTGTTGATATGCCAATTCCCACCTGCGGAGTTCAGATTGGGAGGTAGTGTCTGGAAGTACTCTAATGGCTCTTACTGTGAAGCAATTATTAAGGTCACGGGTGTTGTGAGTACTGGCAAGGTGAGCAACGGGGAAGTCCAGGTTTTGGGAGTAAACTGTCTGTCTGTGACCATTCATTCTGATGGATAATGAGTTTGAGATCAGGCCAATGTAGGAACTTGGACAGTGGAGGCAGGTGAGCTGGTAAATGAGATGGGTGGTTGTACAGGTGGCATGACCTATTATGGGGTAGGTTTCACCAGTAGTAGGATTGCTATAGGTAGTGGTATGTGGATGCATACCGCAAGTTTTGCAACGGGGTCTCTTACAGGGAAGGATCCAAACGGTGGTTTAGGAGCATCAGAGACTTGATATTTATGTACAAGAATGTTTTTTAGATTAGGTGGTCTGCTGAAG
>CM061920.1:248020016-248086896 GCA_031002005.1 Vandiemenella viatica | reverse complement strand
TGCATTTGTGTCATTGTTTTCTCAAATAAATGATTAAATCTACTGCACTCCAATAAACTATTATCGCTTTTTATGAAAGTTACGGTTCCTGCAAAAATAATGTTACTGGTGTTTCTTTAAAAGACTCCGAAATATTAAAATTGATATGCTAACAAATGGTAAACAAGTAGTTAGGAAAATCATTAATATCTCTATACTTGAAAGTGTTAATGGAAATTGTGACAAGATTAGAACAACTTCAGTTACCATAGTGTCGTTTCAGGTGAATTACATGTATGAACATTATTATTTTCGGTGGGTCAACTACCATCCCAGTCTACTAAAGAAGTCAATTGAAGCATTTTATTGGATGCTGGTCATCATCTTCAACTGTCTCCAGTTTCTCAGGTGTGGCGAATGACCGCTCACGTATATTTCCTGCTCTTTGACTCAAGGCCATATTTTCCTCCTGTGGGTCTAGTTTTACCAGATCGAACGATCTCCTTCTGTGTCAGCCTCTAGGCCTTTTACCCTCCAGTTCTATTTTTAGCCATATCCTTGCTAATCTTGTTCGCTTCATCCGTTTGATATGTCGCTTCCATCACAATCTTGCTCTGACAGTTTTTTCATAGAGGCATTGACTGGGATCTCTCTATGGATCACTTCATTCCTAATCTATTCTGGTTTTCTGTACCTTAGCTCTCGGTAAATTTATTTCTTTAGCCTAGAGGCTGCTGTCATTCAGGATAGAACTGAAAAAGCAAGACTCTAGTGCTATTGGCACCTGAAGATGATTAGTGATGAAACAATGTGAAAGAAAGGGTCTAATTTTAAATTCAAAGGGAAGAGACCTCAAGGAAGTCCACATGATAGATGGTTTAAGGGAACGGGAAAATATGTGCATGAGTGTAAAGTGAACTGGGCAGTAATGGAAGAGGAAAGAAAGGAGACACAGGAGAGAACTGTTTTTAGAGCAGGCTTGGCCAAAGCAGGAAGCTATCCAGGATGATAATCAATCAAAGAAAGTGTTATTTCTGGGATAATGTACTGTGATGTCTTGCTTAGAAATAATACGTCTATTATTGTGCTCAAGTGGATATATTGCTTGATATTTCCACTGTACCATCAACTAGTGATAGACTGCAAAGTTTAATACCAGGTACTTTTAATAGACACGTGAAATGTACAAACAACACGACTGCAGACTTTTAGTTAGGATTCTATACAACTTGTTCTGTCTGTTCACTTCTATTTGTCCACCTTCAATGTCTATATTTTTACTGTTGATTATCTTATGAACTCTTTTCCACTTTCTTGCGCATATCAAAAATCTGCCTCAGTGGTACCTGGTAACACATTGACACATTGCCTCCAATTGTGTCTTTCAAGATATATATGTATATATATATATATATTCACACACAGGGATGGATCAAAAAGTTCCCGGAATTGTCGTACTCAGTCAAGTAGTTGTTTGCCGGAAGTGAAATTTTTGTTTGGGTGGTTGGCAACATTACTGAAGAAGGTGCTATGCTGTGCAGCAGGCAGTTGTAGTTGATTTCTTGCATGCGGTTTATGATATTTTAGATGTAGTTTCTTTCTTTCATCGGATTGTGAAATGTCTTCTTTAGAGCAGTGCGGCAATATCAAATTTTATGTGTTGTTGGAGAAATCCTACGCAGAGACACTTGAGATGCTGAAGAAAGCATATGGAAACCACGCAGTGAAGAAAATGGCAGTCATGAGTGGCACAAGCATTTTCGCGACGGTTGCACAACAATTGAAGATGACATTCAGACTGGGTGACTTGAACTTCCACAACAGATGAGAATGTTGAGTGCGTTTGACAACTTGTGCATGCAGACAGGCGAACTACCATTGGTATTATTGCCTCCAAAGTTGATATTTCACATGGAAGTGTTCACAGCATTCTTCATAAAAATTTGAACATGCACCGTGTTTGCTTGTGTATGGTTCTGAAAATGTTATCCCCTGAGCAAATAGAAATGAGTGACCATGTGCAGGGACTTGATTGAAATGGCTGATGCAGACAACAGCTTCCTGCGGAAAATTGTAACAGGTGATGAGACGTGGTGCTTTCCTTATGACCCTCAGACAAAATGGCAGTTTGCCGAATGGAAGTCTAAAGCATTACCAAGAAAACAAAAAAATTACTTTGACAGAAGCTACGGTAAAGGTGTTTTTTGATTACTGGGGTTTGATTCATTATGAATTTATTCCTGAAGGGAAAACAGTCAACAAAGAATTGTATATGGAGATCTTAAAACAGTTATGACATGCAATTCAATGAAAACAACCTGAACAATGGGCAGGGAATGGTTGGTTTTTGTTGCATGACAATGTCGCATCATATCAATCCATAATGGTGAAACAGTACCTTGCCAAAAAAAAAAAAAGTATTATCAGTCTGGAATACCCTCCATATTCTCCCGATCTTTCACCACCAGATTTTTACCTGTTTCCACTGCTGAAAATGACATAAAAGGATGACGTTTTGGTGATTCATCAGAAGTGATTGAAAATTCGACGAAGTGGCTGAGAGATTTTTTGGAAAACGGCTTTCAGGAGTGTTTCCAATAATTGTATGAATGGTGGAATAAGTGTGTAGAATCAGGAGTAGAGTATTTTACAGAAAAATAAGTAAAAAATGTTATACATAATTTCAATAAATTTTTATTAACCAATTCCAGGAACTTTTTGGACCTACCTTTTGTGGTGTGTGTGTGTGTGTGTGTATAACAACAATGAGCAGGAAAATGCTACAAGTCATTAAAACTAAGGAAGGATAGGGAAATACGACCCAACACTTACCACAGATGAAGGTGGCTCGGAACGTTGAACACAAAAAAATTACAAACATAATAAATACCCAATATTTCAGCAGTTGGCCTTATCTTGCTAAAAGTGAGATACCAGATGGAGCCAAACGTGCGCACAATGACGGCCGTCTGGTGAATGGAGGTAAATACTTCCACAGATGAAGGTGGCTGGGAATGATGAACAAAAAAGAACATCACAAGAAACGCACAATATATTGGCATGTAGTCTTATTCTTACAAAATTGAGACACCAGATGGCAGTATGGGGGGGGGGGGGGGGGAGTGCAAATACTAGATCAATAATCGATAATGCTGAAGGTATATTACCATTGAAAGTAGATGACAATAAAAACTGAGTGATGATATACATATAAATCATATTATGAAAAAATAAGTACTAAATATAAGAAACTAGCTGACCCGGCAAACTCTGTTCCGCCTTAGGGGCAATAAATAAGCAGATTTTTTATTTTATTAAGTTCAATTTTTTTATTAGGAAATACAAATAAAAAAAATAAGTATTTTAATGATTCTTTATTGTTCATGTATTTTGGTGCATAGGTTGCTCTTCAGTTAAGTACCTTGTGATACACGACATTTTTTGTCTTATATCAGGCGCAAGAACAAATAACGCAGATGGTCTTCCGACCCGTGAACATGTCACATATAATTGACCATGGGAAAAACATGGATATTCCAGATTCAAACCACAAACTTTCAAGGACTAGCCTTGTGATTTGTTAACGGTCATGGTGAATGCAAGACGGATCGGAAATTGAAGTCTTTTAAACTCAAACGGCATATCGGTTGGGATCATCGGGATCCTCGGAATGAGAACTTGCTCACCTTCGAATTTTCCTTTGAGTATCATCACGTAAATCACATTGTTCATCAATTTACTCGATCAAGAGTAAAGCCCGATTATGTATTTCCTCATTCATCTCAAGATCGTGATTTCTGGAACTGACACGAATTTGATGTAAAATATCTTCTGACATATTATCCTTGTATTTGTGCCACAGGTTAGATGGGTTCGATGGAAAGCATGTTGAAATGATGATAGCAAATAATGTGCGTATCTGACTTGGAGATGCAGAGATAATGGCTTCAACAATTGTCGTATCCCAATGGGTATCGTTTTCTAGTAATTTGAGTTCTTCACATGCAGCACAATATGTTGGGAATATTATACCATTAACAGTCCGTAGTGTCTCAAATGACATTGGGCCACACACATTTACCAGCAACTACCGCAAATAGAAGCATTCATCATTCTTTGGATAAACTGTATACATACACACAACAGCATTAGTAGAACGCACATCTGGATAACCAGGAACCGCATCGCCTTGCTTCCGTCGTTGAAAATTCTTCGATGAAGCATTCCAAATGTAATAACGTGGCATCTCCGAGTAAAGCAAAGTTCATGCAAACGGATCGCTTTGGCAGATCACAAAGAAACTGGTCAATGTTGTCGCTGGAGGTTTTTCAGCACGTTGAACAACATTCGAAGTCGTGAAATATACTCGTTGACCATTCTCCAGAGAGCACCGCCAAATGCACAACAGTAGGATGACATTCGTGAATAGGGAATGCAAATATACGCCAAATCGCTTCATTACAGTTCACATAATGACCAACTTGATAGCGCGCAATTTCATCGTTGGTATTGGAGGATTTGATGCCAAAAACTGCCATATCGCTGCCTTTCGTGACATATTTGAAAATGTATTTTATGGACTTTACTGAATTGCAATACTCAACGTTGCAATGTGTCTTGAACGTTTTGGAAATAAGTGGTGGATATGGAACAATCCAACTGTTGTCGACAACTAAATCCAATATTTTCACTTTTGTTGTGATAGTTCGACTGTTATCATCTAGTGATTGATGCCGATACAGTGGATAATCATCGTTGCCAGTGACGGTCTCCGCCATTAATTTCCATGGATATCGTTTGGAACACTTTCCGTCGACCATGCAAGGTGATTGGGGATTGATGGCACCACACGGTTCATGAATCATATTTGTAATTACAACATCATGTAGGTCTGAATTGGCTTCGTGATCAGGAATCTCTGCACATATGATATCATCTATATGGTCTGGTTGAATTCTTTCCACTAACCAAATAAGAATGTGGCAGGCGTCGTTTTTTCCATTCGATTGATTACATCCAACATCGAGTATCTTCAAAGACATGTTGTTTAACAATGTAGTTCATCAGCGACCGCATTTTTTGCCTGAATACACATGCTGTGATGTCATGTTGATCACTTGATGTTTGTCCGGGAAGCAGCAGTTGAACAATTTATATCCATTTTGGATTACAGGTAAAAGTAATAAAGAGATCTGGCTGACTGTAATGGCAAACATATGTCATTGCATCTTGCGCATATTCATGCATATGGCGTGGACTACCTATGTACGTCGCCGGCAGAATAGTTAATCGACCAATATTAGCTGCATTTCCTTCAGTACGAATTGCATCACGTAAATGGATATACTCCTCAGAACGCAGTTTGGCTTGGTTCAACCTAATGAAAGTTAAATTCTCCGTTTCTATTTTGATGTAAATGTTGACGCAATACTGCTGAAACAATCGACGAAACCGCAGCAGATAGTTGTCAGCGTTTTGACGAATCATCAAACGATATGCGTAATAATTCATCGAGCTAACTTTCTTTGTAGTTTCTTCACCTGAAATTAAAACAGCAGATTTAATATTTCGTATGTAAATTTTTAGCATAATTATAAAGGGGTGAAGATAAATGGTTTTAAACGGGTTTCCAGTCATTTGTTCAATTTTATCTATACAAACAACTCCTAATCTTTTCCTGGTAATAAGTAGTGGTATTGGTTTTTTATTTTAAACCAAAACCAAACAATGTAAAATGTACGTCATGTTGAACTATGATATTGATACTCACCATTGAATGGATTTATCATTTTGATATTAAAATAATATCCATCTTCTCCTTGCCAAAACATCAGTGGGTATTGCAATGTGTCATATGAACGATGTGTTTCAGATATTTGTTGCAGTTGCCCAGTATCGCGACGTGTGAGCACAATATCAAGTGTTTCCAAGTGTTCACCAACAATCAGGATGACAACTTCATCTATTGTTGGAGCGTTAAATGTGCGTTCGTGTGTTCCAGATGGTCGTTTATCTGCTCTGATCACGACTTTGTAGTCATCATTTGGCATGTGTTCCAAAGCACTCTTGAACAGCCTGACCAACGCATGATGTTCATGAAGTAGTTGCTGCAAATCTGGAAGAATTGCTCTTTTCATTGTGGCACTGATCTCTTGACGCCGATCAAGTTGTTCTTCCATGTTGCCCATGAAGTATATTGTAAAAATTTATGCTGTGCATCTTCGAGAGGTTGCAATGATCCAATTCAATTGTGAATCTGTCCTTGTATCTACAAAATAAAAAGCAAAGACAGTATTACTGATTTATAAACACTTTTTTTAGAATTAGCAAACATAATACGTATGAATAAGTATAGTAAGTTATTCTTCTACTATATTGTGTGTAAGTACAAAAATAAATAAATACCTTGAATGTTGGATTAATTCATCATTTTTCGACAATGTCTGCCCCAAATGAGGTCATTTTGGAAACAACCCATTGTATTTTTGCGTGTTTGAAAGAAAATTATGTGATTCGGGTGTTTCGCCACAAAGCAATGAATGGAATGGCTCAGGTGGCGGAGTCAATTAATGGCAATTTCACTTTCCCACTAAAGCAGCACAATCCTGGCGTTTCTCGGAAAACTTCAATGCGCCACAATACTCGCAAACAACGTCCATTGGCCCAATGTAAATGCTAGGATGCAAGCAGTAATCAGTGCTGCAATCGTATCGAAACGCTGCTCCATTCAAATCAGCATTAGATAAATCTCTTCTTGTGCGTCAAAAATTATCTACTTGTTGATCTCTGTTGTTCGCTCGCTGATTTCGCATTGCCAACCGAGCCGTTTCACGGGCTGCCTCACTTTGCTCTTGTGATTGAAAAGCACGAAATCGAGCCATACTAACGCGGTGCTCTTCACATGCAATTTCTTGTTCTTCTTCAGTCCTTTCATTCACAATGTTTCGTATCCTTTTTGCATTATGGCATTGTCAGGAAAGATTCGATCGTCTTGGTCGCGGCATTGTTAATGATGATTCAAATAGAATACAAATTACTGATTATGATTTCTGAAAAAAATTATAATTATCAAATTTTTTCAACCATACTTAACCACAGACAAAATTACGTTTAGCTGTCATTTGCGTTTTGTTATTCCAAGTCAGATGCGTTTTTGTTATATCACGTTTATAGTGACTTGTATTCTCTTTGGCGTTTTGTTATTCCAAGTCAGATATGTTTTTGTTATACCACATTTTATTGTGACTTGTTTTTTCTTTGACATCACATGGGAACATGGTCAAACGGGATAAAAAGTATCCTATTCTGTCTCCTGGTTCTAAGCTACCTTCGTACCAATTTTCAGCCAAATCGGTACAACCATTCTTGAGTTATAAATACTGTAACTAAAACGACTTTCTTTTATGTATATAGATATTAAATAGTAGTGATAATAAGTGCTGGGTCTGGTGGGAGGGATTTATTGGAGATTGAGTCCTGGAAGATGTCTGGTGTTCAGGATATTCTGATAGGCTCGTTCCCATCCACATAGTTCAGAGGAGGTTGTGTTATCGGGAAAACTTGGATCGCCGTAACTGAGAAACCGTTGTTAACATTATTCAGTTTGTGGGAACTGGCGTGTTTTGCCACTGGATGGGCCTCATTGTTAGTATAAATTGCCTGCCTGTGGCCATTCATTCTGATAGAAGGTGGTTTAGCAGTGAGGCCTATATATGAGCTGGAGTAATGGAGGCATGTAAGTTGATATATGTGTTGTAAAGCAAGTAGCATAACCAGTGATGGGAAATGTTACACCTGTGGTAGGATTGGAGTAAGTGGTAGTAGTTGGATGCATGCTACATGTTTTACAGTGGGGTCTGTTGCATGTAATTCCCTGTGTAGTTTGGGGGAATTACTGGGTGATTACTTGCGAACCAAGATATTTTTCAGATTTGATGGTCTGCTAAAACATGTGCATTGGGCAGTGGGTAGGATTTTTTGCAGAATGGTGTGATTCTCAGGAAGGAATGTAGAAGTCATGCCAACGAGGAAGGATTAGGTTAATTGACTCAAGACCAGGGAAAGAACTGGATGATGGAAGTGGGGCTGCGGTTAGTTTCAAGGTGTACAGCCTTGGAGTCGCTGTGCACAGGAAGGGCTATAGCACGAGAGATTTTTTTGTGTACTAAGTCAGGGGGTAGCTGCGGGAGATGAGAGTTCCAAACAGGTCATGTGTGTATTGGGAAAGAGATTCTTCATCAAAGCAGATGCACCTTCCACAGATGGCCAGACTGTAAGAAGGGAACATTTGGTGTAGGAAGGATGACAACCATTAAGGTGAAGATACTGCTGTCGATTTGTAGGTTTGATATGAACAGAGGTGTGCAGGTGCCCATTATGTAAGCAAAACGTCAACATCAAGAAAGGTTACATGGTTGTGGGAGTATGTGCATGTAAAGTTGATGGAGTGGTTGTTAAGGTAATTGAGGAAGTCTATTAGATGGTTCTCTTTTGGGCCAAGATCATAAAAATGTCATCTATATATCTGAACCACACAAGAGGTTTAATTGGAAGATTGTGTAGGAATTGTTGTTCCAGACGGCCCAGGAAAAGATTTGCATAGGATGGTGACATGCGGGTGCCATAGCAGTGTCTGGTGGTAAATTTGAGAGTCGAAGGAAAGTACCTGTTAGACGGAAGGATGTTTTGGGGAGGCTGTCAGGAGGTCACATTTCCAACACATCTATGGAGACAATGAAAGGGTCTGGTGGTAGAGGAATGGGGACTGTGGAAAGTTGTTCAGGGAAGTGTGGGGTATCTTTTATGAATGAAGGAGGTTCTGTACAAAATGCTGAGGTGCTAATCCACTAGAGCTGAAATACATTCAGTATACTATCCACATGCTGCAAACTATAGGTCACCCCAGATTTCCAGTTTTGTGAATCTTGGGAAGAAGGCACAAGGGTGGGGGTACAGGGGTTCTGTGGGGGTAAGGAGGGAGAGGGTCCTTGTAAGGGGCCTTGGAGGTCAAGGAGAGCGCTTACTTCTTTGCATATTGAAGTTGTAGGATATGGAGGTATGTAGTGGTGTCAGAGCTGTCTCAAAGCTTCGGCCTCATAGCCACTGCGGTTGCTGAGCCTTTGTCGGCTGGGAGACTGATGATGTTCCTATTCTTAGACAGTTCTCTAATGACATGGGTTTCAATAGTACTGAAGTTGTTGGAGTGGGAAATAAAGTTGAGGAAAGATTGTGAGGTCAGGTTGGAGGTGAGGAATTCCTGGAACATAAGGAGGGGGTGTTGAGGAAGGAGTTTGGATGGAGGTTGTAATGCTCTACGCAGGGCTCAGTCTCATCATGCTGAATATCACTACCATCACGGGTGGCAAAGTGGTAATGCCACTGGAGAGTGCAGCAGAATGCTAAAGAGTCCCGGACCAAAGTGACATGGTCAAACTTCAGAGTTGAGGAAAATGACAATCCCTTAGAGAGAACAGAGAGTTGAGATTCTGATAAAGGAGAAGATGAAAGGTTTACCACAGACTGCTGTGGTTGTGCAGGAGGTAGGGTGGAGGCTTTTGGGGTGGGTGGTAAAGGCGTATGGTGGGGAAGATTGAAAATGTGGGCAAGACAGGGGGCTTTGGAAATCAAGGGAGCTGTATGAGTATGATTAGTATGTTTGGTGAGGTAGTGGTAGATCTATTGCCAGATAACTTTTTGCAAGTGCAGAAAAACTTGCACAGATGTTTTTTCGCTTGTTTTGCTTGGATTTGTATACAATCTGTTAGAATCTGCTGTAACTGATTAATCGCATTTTGGAGCAGACGGGCAAAGAATTTTCTGTAAAAAGATAAGTTGGGCAAAATGCCAGTCTGCTTTGTACTAGAGCTGTTGAAGGACAAGTTTGGTCAACTTGAGTGATTGGGTAAGACGGAAGGAGTGGAGTGGTGGGTGAATTTGAGGATGGCAGCCAGAGACAGGGAGTTTAATGGTTAATCCATTTGGAGGAATATTTAAAGAAAGGCAGGGAGGAGGGTGAGTGAATGCAGTTTGGTGAGGTGGACGGTATGAAACCTATAGGAAGAGATGTATGAATCTGTGGGTGACATGTTAGAGGAATTTGATTAATGAGTAATTAGGCCAAAAACTGTCCAAACAACTGTTGATATGAAAGGCTTAGTGTGACAAATGGAATCCCTGAAAATGCGATAATGGACACAGCACAGCAGAAGAATTCAGAAACGGGGATAAAATGTGATAAAAATATTAATAATATTTAGTGCTGTATGAAGAAACAGTAGAAATATCATCCAAAAGTTCAGAAAAATCACAAAGCGCGAAACAAAATAAACAGAGAAATGCCAATCGCGAAAGCAAAAATGTACAACAAAATCAACAACTATAAATTTTTGAAAGAAAATAAATAGTAATTATATTTCAGAGGAAGTGTGGGAAAAACAGTTAGCATCATCGTACAGAAATTACAAAATGGAAAAGAAGAGTGAAGCACCAACTGGCTTATATAAACCATAATGTTCTTCTGTTGACAGAGGGCTCGTGCCGAAACTTCTGTATCATTTGTATTTTTCTTTTTTCTGTGTGTTCGCGCACCAAATCCATCATCTAAAGCAGGGGTGGCCTAACCAAATGATCTTGCGGGCCACTTTGGAAATGCATTATAACTCCATGGGCTGCATATAAAATTATTTATCCCCATATTAGATTTTGACCCACCATAGGTATTTTTTTGAAGTGAAAAATGGAAAAATAATCAGTTATTACTATTGTGTTTACTATTATTCTTACATGTAAACATAGATGATATAATAATAATAATACTAAATGCACATTGTTAAGAAATATATAACACTAACAATGAAATATAAAAAATATTTTGTAAAAGTGTGATGAATCTCATGGACTGGAAAAATGTTCAAGGTGGGCTGTTCTAAAGGTAAGTGGTGGCTCATTTCCCTATCCTAATTTAATTCCTTTTTGCTACTTAATTCCTTTGATTTAATTGTATACTATATATAACCATAGTAAGGATAGGGAAATATGACCAAACACTTACCACATATGAAGGCGGCTCGGAATGATGAACATAAGAGACGAACAATTTTGGTGGTTAGCCTTATTCTTGCCAGGAGTGAGACACCAGCCAGGCCATGATGTGTACACCCCCAAGGCTGTCTGCTGAATGGAGGTAGTGTGACTTAATCGGCAAAGATCGTAGTATAGAAGGTGGGGACAAACACTAGATCGATAATCAATAATGCTGAAATCTATTATATTTGGAGGTGGGGGAACATCAACATAAACATATTTTAAGAAACTTTAAGTTGTGTTTCTTGTGTTCATTGTTCTGAGCCTCCTTCATTTGTGGTAAGTGTTGGTTATATTTCCCTATCCTTCCTTAGTTTAATTCACCTTAAAGCATTTTCCTGCTCATTGTTATATATACCTTGATCAACCTATTAAATGGTCAAGGGAGGTGACACCTCACACCGATGTAAAATTAGTTCAGGATCTTTGTGTTACAATTCTGCAAAATTTGGGAAGGGTTAATAACATGTTTCCTTGCAAAATTTAACAAAGATAGCAAGCTTCCTTCCCTTTATCTTATAAATAATCAAAAAACCATTCCTTTCCCTATAACATAGATCTTCTAGTGGTGCTACAGTTATAGTTTATATAAATTCTTCATTACTGAAATCTATTTCTCAGGTTCTTTTCCTGAAACAGATTGTCCCTCTGACTGTTATTCTACCTAAGACCAGAACTGTCTACCAATACTTCATTGTGAAAGTTGAATAATCTGAATGGACTGGCATGATAGATTGTTTTATTTCCCCCTTTTTTTTTTCTTTTGCATGTTTGTTATTACAGTAAAACATTTCTATCCGACGTCTTTAAATAGATATTATCTAAAGCCTTCAACTACACAGAATTGTGATTTTTTTTTGCCACTCCATGAGAAAATTTGATTCTAAGGAAAAAAGTGTTTCTATACACACCAAGAACCATGCGCACGAAGCAGCGAGCAAATGCTAGTATTACATACAAATGACTGGTTTACTATATACATCAACTTAATTTTTTTTATTTATAACGTTTACCCCACATAAATTGTCTTGAATCTGTCAAAATCTCAAAAAGTGGTCCCAAGAATTCATTTGAATTAAGAGACCACACAGGAAATATGCTGAATCTATTTCAGCTGATCCAGCAGTTTCCTTTCTTTTTGTTGGACAGAGCCCGGTGGTAGAGTGGTAACACTCTGGTGTCTTATTCAGGAAGACATGGATTCAAATCACTCCAGGTGAATGCTGGGATGGTTCTTTCAAAAGGCTATGGATGAATTCGCTCTAGTTCCTTGTCGCCTCCATTCTCTACCAGTTGTACTGACCAAGACATCGGTGAGAACCCGAAGGATCATTAGATGTGTAACATACCTGTTTTATCTCTTTGTTCATTGAAAACCAAGCATTGCAACATATATTTCATTGAGCTCAACATAAACCAACCTTCCACTATTGCGAATAGTTACAGGAAGGTTGTTTTAACCCAAAGCCTGGAATATTTAATTGCTGCACAGCTGAACTTTCACCTACCATAGGGTTACAAGATGTCCTCATTTCTTGATGATAGTCCCCGTATCTAGATCTGTCTCTGGACGGTTTTTGTCCCCGTAATGTCCCTGATTTTTTATTGTTATCCCCTGATGTTGTTGTTGTTGTTGCTTTTTTAAAAAAATAATGCAAGACTTTTTGATAAGCCTGCAATGGTAACGCTAGGATTGCATCCTCTCCAAGCTCTCGCCAATGATTTGGAAGGAAGCAAAATCCTTCCTGTGGTTCCTCAGCACAAACAAGCCTCAGCTTGTACAACTCAGATGTCAGCTGACAGTCTTAACTAAGCCTGTTACTTCTTGCATTCACCACTTCAGGTTCAAGGCAGTGAAATGAGCACAGAGTAATGACAGTTAACATTCTTTTATTTCAGTAATAAGAGCACTCTACACTTGGTCAAAGCCTGCAAACATCTCCTCATGTCCAGTGCCTCTCACCCTCTCCCTCACCCCAGTCATTCCGACCCACCGCTTACTGAACGGTATCCCCCTCCAAGGTCAGGCGTTGTGTGCCTACCTGTAGACCAACGGGGAGGGTATACGGTCACTCACAAACCCTGATTGGCTAATACATTCCTCCGAAGAAAGATATACGAAGCAAACTTCCTTCCATGTACATAGTTAGGAATAAAAGAACATTATAAAACTGCTGCATCTTGGACACAGCATCTCTGGAAAATCATGTAAAGCTTCTCTGTATGTGACCCTCTTTGGAATTATTACAAAGTTCAGTACTGACAATATCCAGAATGAGTACAGAAACAGTTCAAGCTATGCTGACCATATTAACAAACTTTTCCATGACATGCCAAGATTTTACAGACAAGCTCAGATCCAGACAAGATCTTCTCAAGAAGGTTCATTCCTCTTAGAAATATCACTGATAATATGTTGGATGTAAAATTAGGTATCATATCATTGAAAACACTGAATATATAACAATGTTAAATGTGTTTCTTTAAAGTAAACACAACTTTTAATTATATAACTTACAACACTGCAACGCAACAAATGTCAAAAGCATCCTTCAATTCAGTAAAAAAAAAAAAAAATCTGGTAACCCTACCCTACCAGCAATTTTAACATTTATTTCACAATTTGAACAGTTGGTCTGATGGAAAATAAAGTGGCTATGTAGCAAATATGAATGAGAGAAGAGAAATTATCACTTACCACACTTGATGACAGGATGGTGCAATAACAGAAATAAATCAAACCATTCCATATTTTAATTTCCCATACCACGTGCCCCTATTTTTTACATAGCTAACTGCCACTGCATAATATCTTTCTAGTTTCTCTGTGACTCCTATCCTGTGCACCCATAGTCTACTGCTTGTAAAGAGTTTTAACAAAAAGCTTCACTATTGTTTAGGATTTATGGGTTTTTATTCCTTTCTGTACTGTCCTGTCAATACCTTTGTGAATTTCTCTTTCTTTATTTGTATTCACTATTTATACAGTAAGTTTTACCTGAAATGAATGTGTAGGAATCACCAGAGCTTAATGTCTAGATAAACACCTGAATCTAGGGGAAGCTTATCTTTGTCCATTCCCTCCTCTCATGGCCTCATAGAATGCTTGATTCTTTTATCCTTCTTTGTTCCTTGCATTTCCTAAATATGCCAGTTTCTCTTCCTCTTGAACTTCCTCTCCAGTTCTACATAGGGTCTGAATATTTGAAAAATCAGATAACAAATGGCTTTACCATCTGATCCCTCAAATGAATGACTGGCCCAAAATCTTTGTGATGAGCGTTCCTTGCTTCCTGATAATTATCTCTGATATCAGATGTATATTTTTTATTTTCCTTATCATATCATACATTCTTAATAATAAAATTTTCTTTCCTGTCCATATAACAGGACAGGTCATTGTATATACTCATTATCCTGTAGTTTATGTCAATTGCAGTATTATCACATTCAGCCACTAAACATAACAATTTAATTTTTGGATTCACAGATACCAGTGCTTTAACTCAGGATACTGTGGATAAGTGGGAAGATATTGCCAATGAAAAAATACGAATGGCTCTCCCTGTCACTGTGAAAGTGTACAGCAAAGATGATCCATGGTTAACAGAGGTAATTAATTTTAGTCACATTCTTTTCTCATGATTAAACTGCCATGTTGCCACAAGCATTATATTTGTTTCAGACTTCACTGCTTGTTCACTCTAGTTTTGATTTATGCCGCATAACTTTTTTAATGTTCCACCTGTCGAATATGTAGTATTGTATTTCCTCCTATATAGCTTACCCCTAAGGTACCACTTCATTACTACATTAGTCAGTTCTTGACAGCCAAGTTTTATTATATAAAAATATCACTTTCTCATTTCCTATTTAGGTGAGTAGGTTTTGAGCTTTTCACAGCTGTCATGATGCTATCAAGATCTTTGCGAGATTTACGCTGCATTCAATCACTCCTCCTTTCACCCAACATTTCAACAAACACCTATGGCTTCCTTGAAGCAAGCCACCTGCTGAGTCTGCTAGAGGCAAAGGCATGGGTTAAAATATTGGGGAAAGGAAGAGTAATTGGACCCAGTGTAAATCTCGCAAAGATATTGATAAGTCAAAAGTTTTCATATGGCGCAAGGGCTACTAAAAAGTCCAAGAAGAAGTGGAAGATGAATCTCGAGAATATATGATATACAGGAAGAATGAGAACTCTTCTGCTGCAAGACTGGTAATTGATATTGAGAATGATCAGTTGTGAGTTAAATTTATATCAGCTTGCGATCTATCACATTTTAAATCAGGACCTATTGAATGCAGATGGTTCCAGAGAATGTGAAGACTGAATGGAAGGCCAGTTGGAGGAATCTATGGCTTGATCTTGAGTATTCTCTCAAGAAGGAGCCAGTAATCTTTACCAATGTTGTCAAAGGTAATGAATCATGGATTTTAAAGTACATCATTAATACAAATTCCCAGAATAAGGAGTGGAACATTTCAAACTCTTCCCAATGCAACATGAAAAAATTGAAAATCAAATCAGTGTGTTGGCTGGGAAATAATTTACGAGGACTTTGTACTTCCAGAACAAACTGTATTATTGGGACTAGGGATGAGGGTGGCACATGTGAGAATAGGAATTGCATGCATTGCCATTAGACAAGGTACCACAAGTCCTGCATCACTGAGTTTTGTTTTTTTTGGGGGGGGGGGCGTAGAAAAAGCAATGTTGTGATTCTTCAGTCACCCAGTTCTATGGATCTCAATCCTAGTGACTTCTTCGTCCTCCTTTTACTCAAATATCATGTAAATGACACAATTGTGGTACTTTGGATAGTATCCAAAAAGTGTAACTGGAGAAGCATTTAACAGAAGCCATTCAACAGTCTTGCAAACATTGGAAATAAAGAACTGTTTTCAATTGAATACCCTTGAGTCGTAATTTTATTACTTTTTTCTACCACTCCTCTTACTTTGAAGATGAAGACTAAATCTAGACCAGGTAAAAATTCTGTTAGCAATGACATACCAGTTTTTTTTTTTTTTTATTGTTACTTCTTGAATGATATTTAATAGTTGTACTAAAATCATATTTTGGAAGAACCATTAATACTTTACTTTACTATCTGTTTTACCATCAATGATGTTTTTTAGTTTTGAAATCTTCATCTGCTTCATCAAAATAATATTCAGTACCGTAATCATTAAAAATTATAAAAGCAAGTACTTCTGAACTCCATTAGATATTTTAATTTCTATGCCATTTGTCTATGTTCGTAACAGCAAATGCACTCGTGTTTATAGACACATTTACTGCAGTGCAACAGTGTTCTGAAATGGAGGTGAATATGTTTTTCAAGATCTGTATCTTTACATTTAAGAAAACCATTAACAGTACAGGACACATTACTCAAGATTTAATTTATAATTAAATCATAAATTATTTCTTAAGTATTTTCCTCTTAGTTTAATTATATATCACAGACTACTACTTTTTTACTGTAATGAATGAAGTATATTAATCTCATACTGCAATAAAATTGAATGCGTCAATTATGCTGTGCAATAGTGAAAAAACTTTTTGCAAAAGTAGGTGTTCTTTAAGTATTTCTGTCTCCTGGATTCAAAAAATGATACTCAAAACATTATATCACCCGCAGTTTTTGGCACAAATCTTATACTTTGCCAATGTTGATATCACACATTGAAGTAATACATATATATGGCTCATGAATTGTGCTGAAGTATCATACAAGTTTGGTATAAAATTCCATTTTTACTTTTATTTTCTCCATTCTGGATATAGTTAGAGATATTAATACACATTTAATGGAGGAAAAGAATTAGAACAATATCTCCTATAATTTTTCTAAAATGGGTACCTTAATCGGAAGAAGACAATAAATATTGGAAGTGACTGTAAAAGTACCATTTTTCTCAAATACGATCAGTATACTATGTCATAGAAGGGAGTTACAGTAAGTGTACAATTTTTAGTCTTTTATGTTTTATATGACGGCCTCACAGATGTTTTAAAGCTACTAGTGCATTTTCAGTTACATTCCCCCTTAATGGCAGTTCATGCTTCTCGGTCTACGGCATTCATTGAATGAAGGTAATCTTCATCGAGCAGTAGTTTCCGAATTTCAGGGTCGGTAAACATACCCTCTTGCCACCTAGCATCTGACAGGTCGGGGAACTTGTTACATAGATATTTGAAACAGTTTGCGACAGTTAAGTAATGCCTTGACAAACTGCTACATTATGCCCACTTTAAGATGCAGAGGTGGCAAGAGTATTCTGTCTCTTCCCCTTGTAACCAATTACATCTTACAGTTTTTGCCCACAATGTTTGTCACGAGCCCGACTGTTTCCATTCACAGATGAAACAGAAACTTGGATAAGCTTCTAGAACAATAATCAGGATATACCAACACCTTCAAATCACCACAAAACATCCAATTGTGATGCTCATGATGAATGGTAGTAAGAAGATCCTTCACACAAGTCATTTTGAGAAAAATATTGTTTTGAATATCAATTCCCTTTTTCTATAAAATTTAAGGGATATTCCAGCTGATAATAAATGTCTTTCCAGCTGTCTTGACCACCCTAGGAGCTTGACTTATCCTTTGTCAGTCCCAGATCATGTACTAAATCATTTAGATCTGGCTGAATGAACAGAATAGGGCCCTCATCTTAGCCTAATTCAAACTCAGTATCATCTGTATCCCACATGGTATCTGTGTCATCATTGTCATCCATATCTAATGTGTGTGGAGGCTGTGGTATGGGTTTATTTGGACCATATGGACAGGGTGAATGTTATTCGGGTGATCAATAGTCTTCTTGCTTCCCTTGTTGAAACCAGTTACCTTACAATAACAAAAGTAGCAGTCGTCGTTATGATTCCATTGCTCCCGCCAGACCATAGGGATGCCAAATCATAATGACTTCTTCTTTCCACCCACTGTTGTAAATCTTGAACACACATGACCTGTGGAGCCATTAGTTTATTTATGTCACTCCCAAAATTGGCATAGTAAACCTTTTTCACAAAAGAAGTAATGTTTCGTCAGTCTTTTTTCATCACAAGTTCTCCACAAATATAACAAAAACTGTTAGAAGAGTTTACACTGCATCAGGTAGACATTGAATACTAACAATAACATATACGTCCTTCCCACAAACACACACAGTGACAGGACAGGCAGTGCCAATTTTCAATGTGACAGTTCGCTGTGTGCTTCATATGGGGTTTTTCATGTATATTATAATATCATTACATTGCATTATCATTAATTACAAATGTATGTGATTTGTGCAAAAACTTTGTGTGATACAATGTTTTTAGTATCATTTTAAAATTCAGGAAATCTAAATACATAAAGAATGCCTGCATTTTTTTAAAAGTTTTTGTGACCTTGCAATTTGTTGCACAGTCTTATTAAAGTTAAAAGTGCAAAGGTCATGGCAGTGAACTGCATTCAGTTCTGAAAAAAGTGTTAAAAGGAACAGGAATACACTCATTTTGGAAGAAAGGTGTGGCTAAAATGTAGTTAATATATTATTCTTAACTGTTTTCTCCTTGATATATATGTTTCAGGCACACACACGTGGGCTACCAGATGATCATGAGGGAGATGTTAGGGTTATATCTATAAAAGATGTAGACAATAACATGTGTTGTGGTACACATGTCAGTAAACCTTAGCCAGTTGCAGGTGCGTAATTTATTCTCTAGCTGAAAGCATATAAAGAGATATATTAAGCAGATGGATTCAAGTTACCAGTGTGCAGAAAGTCCGCTGTAATTTATGGTTGTGATGTAGCTGTGGTTATTTTAAGTTTTATAATGTTTTCTCATTAGTTAATATTATTTTTTTCAACTGATTTTCTATAATTTTGTAGTACTTATCTACACTTAGCAGAAAACTACTATGAGCTAAATGCTAGAAAGCCAATTAATCTTAAAATCAGCCCACTGTACTAGAAGTTATTTCCTCAAGTATGGCTTAAATTTTCAGTGTCATTGGAATTTCCAAAACAAACAAAAGAAGCCATAAGGTATCAGTCTATTAGTAAGTGGTAATTTAAATATTTGGATAGGAGGAAAAACCATTGCTTACCAGAGAGGAAGGGTCCTGCGTCATTGAGACATGGGAAAAAAACGCACAAAAAATTATCAGGCTTATAGCCCTTTTTCAGCAATAGAATAAGGTGGGGCTGCCTGATGGAAGCTGGCAATCATTGGTTTTTCTCCTATTAAAATATTGAACATATCCACCTTTTAGTGCCTTTGTTTCCTAACAATCCATTAAATGATAATTTGTTTGATGGCAATTGAACTAGTTACACATTGTTTGTAAGAGGATTTTTAAATAATTCTGGAAAGAGTAAATCCCACAAAAATATCTTGTAAAAGCAGGACCAAGTCTCATGACTGTTTAGTGATACAAAGTTATGAGACTTTTTTTAAAAAAAGTCATCTAGCAATAGGCTATTTCACAGTATTAAAAAAAAATATTATAAATTCTATTCATTCTTGTAGATTAATGCTTCAGGAAGCTAATTTTTTCAACTTTGAAAAAAAGTGGATTATTTTTAATAAAAAAGCGAAATAAAAATTAGACTTTTCTTACCTTTGGTCACGTGACAGAAAATGCTCTAGGATTGGGGGTCACTTGAGTGACAGTTCACGTCTGTAAACGCTGCGGCTGGGAATGGAGCGTTTCCTATTATCCAAGTTTTCAACTAGTTTTATTGTTTGTTGCTTGTCATTTCTTGTTATTACTGAAATTTCATTTTGAATACAAAATCGAGAACAATTTGTAAAAGCTTACAGTGGAAAAATATTGAAAATATACCACTTGTTTGTGGGGCTACCCACAGAAACTACCCCTAACTTTTATTCTGCGGAGTTTAAAAATGTAAGAGCTTCATTTTTAGAATCATATATATTTAAATTGAAAGTTAGAAATTGATTTTTTTGCGTTAGCAAACCATACGTCAAAAAATTTTGTACGTGAAATTTGTGCAGTCATTCTGAAAATAAAGAAAAGTTGAGTGTGTGTGTTGCAAACATGCGCAAACAAATGAAGGTATTTCTTGTAGCTAATAAGCAGCTCTTTCAACTAAATATAGTAAGTGATCAGTATATTGAACTAAAACTCAACATGAAATTGGCTCAGTAGTTTTTTTAAATTAAATATGATCTTGCTCTGTTTTAATGATTAAGTTTAAAAATGTACTATGGAAAAATCATGCATAAACGTACCTTGAGACTCGCCAAAAGCAAGAGCAACACACAAATCACTACTAGCACGCAGAAACACAGTGTAATCATCAACCAAGCTCAGTCAAATGGCGCGGCCGACTGGAGCACCTGATTGGTGGATCACAGGAAGCCCATTGTACAAACTATTTTTTCTATTGTTTGGCACAAATTTGTGGAAAATAAATCTTTGTTCCAAGTAATATGGTTTATCTACTTTGAATATAAATAACTATTTTGCCTGCGTAGACAATTGTCAAAATTGACTTTTGTCCCTCTAGATTTAGAAAATATCACACTGTGTGGCGTCCTCGGGAATGCGAGGCTAGAGCGTTAACCACTTACTCACCACGCTCGGAACAACTGTATGTTTTGGGCCATTTTTCTTAATTGCAGATAAAAGATTATAGATAAATGATAATTTTTTGTCAACAAAACTGAATTTGTTTGTTTATTCATTTACCTGCCTCGTTTCACTTCATCTCACAAGAAGAAACTGTGAAGTGTTTACTATTAACATAAAGAGAAGCAACTAAGATGTAGTGTCTAGGTAGCTGCATAATTGAAGAGTGGTAATGGAATTCAGAATGTCCTACATTTGAACCTTGGTTGGGATAATATTTTTTGCGTGCTTTTTTTTTTCATTTTTGTATGTTGTTTTTTGCACTACAGAACCATATTTTTATTCAAAGATTTAATAATGGTTGCTAAGCATCATGCAAGCGTTTGAAATAATTGCTACCATACATGAAAACTTTTAATTTTTAAACTTACCAGTGATAGAATATCATGCAAAAAATACGGGTGCACAGCAGTGAATAATGGAATTTATTTTAGAAGTCAGATCACTTGTAGAAATTTCACACTAATCTTGTAACAGTTCCAGAATGCTTTGTGTCCCTTTTGTTTTAATTTTTGTGTGTCAATACAACTGCAGGTTATCTTTCTGACATAAATGCATCTATTTAGCTGGTATTTACTTTTAATGTGCAAGTAATTTTTGAAAAAAAAACCTCTTTTTCGGTGTGCAAGTAACATCCAGTTTTCTTTTTGAAGTCATCTTTGGTTATGTTTCAAAAGGTTGTAATTCATTTGTTATCGAAAAGTTGTGAAGCCTTTGGCAAAAAGGGAAAAAAACTAAATTGATGTTTTGGTTGATTTTTGGAAAAAAATGATTATGCAATGCAACCAACAGCAACTAGCATCCAAAGAAAATGACAAGAGAAAACAAATTAAACATATTCCGAAGCGAGGATCGAACCTAAGTACTCTAACCTTGGTGATACTCGCCTTAAACATTGTACTACATTTAAGTCTACGAAATTGTGATGTAAATGAGCTTCACAGAAAATCGTAAGTGACTTTGTCGCAATATCAAATTGAATTTGTTACATTTTTAAGCCCCACAGAATAAAACTGAGGGGTTGTTTCTGTAGCTGGCCCCACAACTAAGGCATCTATTTTCAATATTTTTCCGCTGTAAGCTGTTACAAATTGTTCTCGATTTTGTATTCAATAACAAGAAATAGCCAGCAACAAACAATAAAAATAGTTGAAAACTTGAATAATAGGAAATGCTCCATTTGCAGCCACAGCTTTTACAGATGTGTGATGTCACGATTGTCGTTGCCTGCGCCAGGCAGGAAAGGAGCATTTTGGTTGACTTTTAAAGATTTTAAATTTTAACTTTGAATTTTTCACTAAATAAACACATTTTGACTAAAGTAACAAGTACTCTGTGAATAATGTGTACCAATAAACAATTTAAAACCATTTTCAAGAAGTAGTCAAATACCCAATTTAGCCATTACATATGTCATAATTTTTACAAAAATGAAAGGCATAGCATGTATGATTTATTCTAGGATCTGTCAAACCCAAAAGAAGTTCAAGAGAAAGTGAAGATTTCTCTTGCACTTTTTTTGGGGGGGGGGGGGGTTGTGGATTTGTAAGAAAAATAAAGTCACATGATTAAGGTACTTGTATATATGTAATTTAATCAAGATGGAGCACATGCTCTGTTGGCAATTTCCCTAGTCATCTATTTTCCCCCTTTCTTATTATTATTATTTTATCTTATATCCTTTCAGTGTAACTTCCCCAATCCATCTGCCTTTAGCCCTTTATGAATTTTAATTTTAAATTCTTTCAGCATTTTTGGTAATTTATTTCAGACCCCTGTTCCCTCATCTACAAAATAAAATTTTAGGTATGAGCTGTAGTATATTGTTCATTAAAACTTAGTAGGCATGAGGCCAAGTCACCAGAATATATATATTCTAAATCAATAATCCATAACTTCAAGAAAAACCATTCTTGTTCAGTAAATGAAAGTGAATACATACTGTATAGACTTGATTCAGAAATGGTATGGTGTAAACCTGAGAACAAGTTTATCTGCACAATTAGAAATGAGAAGAATAAAAAATTTGAAATTCATTCCAAAGATATCATGAATGAACTAAGAAATCTAAAAAAAGAATAAATGGGCTGATATAGATCATATTACCATGTATGTCTTTAAGATATCAGGATGTGACATTGTACCTTATCTTAAAACATTTAAATTGTTCCTGGATACTTGCTGCTTACCAGATGACTGGAAAAAGGTGATAGTAGTACTGGTCCATAAATGAGAAGTGACAAATAGGGTCAAAATTAAATTTCAATTAATTTTATATCAGTGGTAGGTAAATTAATGAAGAGAATGATTTGCAACCACATCAGAGGTCTCTGTGAGGAACGTAAGTGGTACTCAAGTCAGCAATATGGCTTTGAGATGCGATATTCATGTGAGTCCTAGTAGGTTATATGAAATATATTTTGGACCATTCCTGTTTGTTATTCTAATTAATGATTGTGTTGATGGTTTAATATCTGAAGTTAGATTGATTGCAGATGACATGATGTTATATAATAGGATCAAAATGATGGAAGACTGTAAACAGCTGCATGTGATCTAGGCAGGATATCTGGCTTGATTGGTTTACATGGGATGAAGATAAATGCAAAGAAGAGTCAGCTTGTGAATAAAATCTTCTCGGGTAACTAGCAAAGTTAGTCCATTGATAAAGCATGACGTTTCGGCAGTCGTAATCTCTGTCGCCATTGTCAAGTGACTGACTGCCGAAACGTCGTGTTTTATCAATGAAGTAACTCGGCTAGTTGCCCAAGAAGATTTTATTCATATCCAATGCCAAGAAAACCTCTAGTCTTGCAAAGATTCAGCTCATTAGCTACACAGATAAAAAAAAAAAAACCAACTAAAAATTGGTTATGATTATAAAGTTGGTAAAGAATTGCTTATTGAATACTTGAAATGTAAATACCTTGACATAATGTTTGATAACAAACTCAATTGGGCAGGTAGCAGGAAAAGGTTTTAAAACCCTTCACTTGTTGGAAAGAATGATAAGGATGTACCACATAAGTAAGGAAATTGAGTTGCAAAACTTTGGTCAGACCATTGCTTGAACAGATTGGTGTAGTATGGGACCCAAATTTTGGGTATCAAATATGGGAGTTGGAGGGGGTGCAAGAAGGACTGTTAGATTTGTCTCTGGAAATTATTGTGGAACACAATCAATGACTTATATGATAGATTATATGACAGGAGAAGGGTGAAGAGAGTCATGAAGTGTACAAGACATATATTGGTGAAAGGCTTGGAAAGATATTGGTGTAAGCTGTAGGAGTTACACATGGAAGGCAAAGGCAGGCACTTGATTTCTGGCATAAGGTGTGGGACGATATTCTTTAGTGGGTAAGGGATTGGACCCAAAAAGTTGAAATTTGTGCCGTAGAACTGTAGCAAACCGCGTGTATTCATTACTGAGTAATGAGTCAAAAGTAACGAGTAATGAAACGATACAGTAGTAACAAAGTCGTCCCATATGCGGCCTAACTCGATGCAGTGCTTCATGTTAGCCTTCTGTTCTACCAAAAGTAACGAGTCATGATTCAATACTAATGTGTACTGATTGGTTTAGTAACAAATACATAAAGGTACACAATTTCTTGTTACTTTTACAGCTCTATTGAACAGGGCAATTTTGGTGGGAAAAGAGTAGGAGGTGAAATTGGTGTGTAGCGAAATTGCCACTGGAGCATGTGCTTTATCATAGTTAAATTAAATAAATTAAAGAATGAGGTATCGTATTTCATGATCACTAAAGAGCTGAGATACTTGGCCCTCTACAAGATTTTTTTTGGGGGGGGGGGGGTGGGGATTGGGGCTATAATTTCTTCTTTTTTTTTTAGGTTTGTTGCTTGTTCCAAGTTGTCTTTCTTTGCTGGCTGTTATTTTTTGCAGATTAGCAACTATTATATAAAACAATGGCAGAACTGACAAGGTGTTACTGTAACCACACATACGCTAACCAGTGAAATTCTAGGCGTATAGCATCAGCCAGAGCCAAAATTTTATCATACAGATATGTGCTAAAAATCACCTATTTTTATCTTAATAGTTAACTTCATTTATAATGAATATCTGTGGTACTAAAAGATGTTAGATTTAAAATCAGATTCATGTTTGGAATAGAAGAGGTGTAAATACGTGGAAAATCAATTTGAAACTTCTCTTATAATTTTGGCGGAAAACCATATCTGAATTCAAAAATTAAATCTTTGTAAAACTACAGGAAATTTTGATGATCATCAGTCAGAGTGTGACAAAATAGGTTATATTTGCATACTGTTAACTTCCAAATTAAGGACAGGAATGAAGCAAAATGAAGTGCATTGGCTAAGTTTGTTGTTCTTTACGCATAGTAAAAATTTTAAGCACGTGATGTCATCCAGATTGAAAAAAATGGCCTGAATCTCTTTGCAAAAAAAAAAAAAAAAAAAAAAAAAAAAAAAAAAAAAAAAAAAAAAAAAAAAAAAAAAAAATTAAAAAAAATATGGCAATGTTTAACTTGACAGGTTCACTGCTGTTTTCCTGGCAATATTTGCGTTGAATGTTGTTGTCATGTATTAATATAAACCTTACCTGTGTTTTACTTACAAGTACAAAAAGCTTCTAGAATCACAAGTCTTCCTCCATATTATATCACTAAAATAATTAAAATATAACTTTACAGGGTTCCTGTCATATTACAGCAAACAAATGACAATGGCCTTGTCAAAAATCAATGCAGAATCTATGGCTTTAGGTTACTCTCAAAAGCAAACACATATCACAGCCAACATAAGAAAATTCATCATAGCTATCAACATGTTCTGTGATCATGTTTGTCAAAATATGCAAGTGATTCTTATATTTGAAGCAAGTCAGCAAGTTATCAATGAACAGCAGTTTTGCTTCCTGTCGAATCTGGTGTTTGACTACTTTTTGAAAATGGTTTTAAATTGTTTATTGGTACATGTTATTCACTGAGTACTATTTATTTTTTGATGAATGCTTATTTTGCATAACATTCAAAGTTAAAATTTGAAGTATTTAAAAGCCCGTCATAGCGCTCCTTAGCTGCCTGGCGCAGGCCAACGACGCTCCTGACGTCACAACTGCAATCGCTGCAGCTGTGAATTGAGCGTTTCCTATTATCCAAGTTTTCAACTATTTTTTAGTTTGTTGGTGGTTATTTCTTGTTATTAATTAAAGTTTATTTTAAATACAAAATTGTCAACAATTTGTAAAAGCCTACAGCGGAAAAATATCAAATAGACGCTTTATTTGTGGAGCTAGATATAGAAACAACTCCTGTGTTTTATTCTGTAGGGCTTAAAAATATAATCACTTCAATTTTAGAATCATTTATACCATTTTCTGTGAAGCTCATTTAAACCACAATTTCGTAGAGTTAAATTGAATACGTTGTTTAAGGCGAATGTCACTAAAGTTAGGGTCCTTACGTTGGATACTCGCTTCGGAATATGTTTCATTTGTTTTCTGTTGTCATTTCCTTTGATGCACTGCCATGCGCCTTATTGTTTGCATGATATTGTATCTCTGGTAAGTTAAAAAATTAAAAGAGGAAGTTTATCTTTTCATAAAAGTTTGCTTGTATGGCTGCCATTTGTTTCTAACTCTTGCATGATGCTTAGCAACCATTATGAATTCTTCGAATAAAAACATGATTCTGTAGTGCAAACAAACAAATAAAAACAGAACAAAATGCACATAAAAAATACTATGCCAACCAAGCTTTGAACGTAGGACTTTCTGAATTCCATTAGCACTCTTCAATCGCGCAACTATCCAGACACTAATTATTAGTTGTTTCTCTTTATGTTAATAGTAAACACTTAAATATCACAGTTTCTTCGTGTGAGATGAAGTGAAACGATGTAGGTAAATGAATAAATAAACAAGTTCAGTTTTGTTGGCAAAAAATTATGATTTATCTAGAATCCTTTATCTGCAACTAAAAAAGATGGCTCACAACATCCAGTTATTTAATTGTTGTGACAGAGCTTGGTGGGTGAGCGGTTAACGCTCTGGCTTCTCATTCGGGAGGACGCCGCACAGTGTAATATTTTCTAAATGTAGAGGTGCAAAAGTCAGTTTTGACACTAGTCTACGCAGGCAAAATAGTTATTTATATTCAAAGTAGATAAACCATATTATTCTGAACAAAGGTTTATTTTCCACAAAGCGACCACCGATCCTAGAGCGTTTTCTGTCACATGATCTGGGATAAGAAAAATCTAATTTTGATTTTGATTTTTTATTAAAAATAATCCACTTTTCAAAATTCAAAAAAAATAGCTTCCTGAAGCATTAATCTATGAGAATGACTACCTTATAATATATTTTCAATACTGTCAAATAGCCAATTATACAACTACAGTACCCTAGTATTTTCTTGACATAAGAGCCATTTCAAATGTAGCTGTGACCCAGAGTTATAGGGATTCTGAAAATCCATTTAAAATCTGTATTTTTTGTATATATATTTTGTCAAAAAGAAAAAAAATATTGTACTGTCACCGGCAATAATAATTTGTGCAAAGTTTCAACTGGGAAGTTGGTAAACTGATTGGAAGATTTTCAGCATACAACAGATAGTTGAAACTGATACAAGCATGGTGAGGTGTAAGGAAATTTGTCTTGAATCTAATCATATTTGTATGAATTCATTAATTTTGTTTCATGGGAAAAAGTTGATTTGGAGTAATGATTAAACTCATTGTGTTCAAAGGCAATCAAGTTTCTGCATTTTGAGAAGGGGAAGAAGAATAAGATAAACTTGCACTTCTTAGTTGGTGGGCGAGTTTTAAAATACCTGTCAAAATGTTTGGAACGTGAAAAGAAACTCACTGAGCTGTTGCAGTAAGTATTTATGTACTATTTATTTCTTTAAATGTTGTAATTGATACAAAAAGAAATACTGCTAAGCAAACCTTATAACATTAGATAGTCTGTTCAATTTAGAAGTTAAAAACTTGTATTTTTAATGTAATTTAATCTTTAAGATATAGTTAGCATACATCATTATTAATTATTGTTGCATTTTGACTTATTGTCAACAAATTTTAGCAATAAGGGCTTTGGACAATGCAAAATGTAAGTTTTCCACCTAATAGATTTAGTTAAATCCTTCCATTGGGTGCTCCATTACATGGTAGTTCAAATGCCTACTTGCCTCCGTAGCCAGCATATGAAGTTCATATCTGAATTTGAGACAGTAACATTGTTCAAACATTTTATTTCGTGCATCTGTATAATTCTCTGTTTGACACAATCATTTTTAAATGTTAAGTAGGTGTCACTGTAGAGATTTTACGCATGAAAATAGCCTCCACACCCTTCATTTGTAACTTTGTTGATATTACCACCACCACATGACACATTTTTGTCAGTGAGCAGTTGCAGTGGAACTTTTGTCAGTAAGTTGTGCCTACAGCTTTCATTTCCTCAGCATATGCAACGTAACTATTTCATTTGATGGAGTATATATATATTCCTTTTGTCGTGTTCTGAAGAAATTCAGGAGTATCTTACAATCTGTGTTGGTGTATGGTTGGAGACTGATCATAGTAGCATTGTTTGATCAATCCATATGTATAATTGTGTATATTTTTAATCTTGATTTCCACTGAATACCCACAATCTTCGATTAAACTGTGTAATTCAGAACAATTTCTATCTGTTGGTAGTCAAAAATTAAGTGTTTAAGGAGTTAATAAAACTTAGTATTGCACTGTGTCAAAAGTACTTTGAACTGTATCGTGAGTAACCTATTGGAGGACACCTTCACTGCTCCAAATCCTATGGTTCTGGCATCAACCTGGTGACCTTGAAGTTTTAACTATATAAACTTGACTAAGCTACTTCAGTTTAAGCACATTATTTCATCAAAGTCTAAAAAAGTCATCAGGTTGCATATTTGTATAGATTTTGTTGAAGCAAAATTACTAATACTTTCAGTAGCTGTTCATGTCATTGGCATAATTTTCAGAATTTGTTGTTTGTTAAATTACCACCACTCATGTTGTTAAGCTGTCATTAACTAATGTTACTTTGCCAGAATCTGCATTAGTCAAAATCTAAACAGTAATTGTGCTAATTAGCAGAGAGAAAAAGAGACTCAAAGCGTTTCAAATAGTCATGTAATCAATACTAATAAAAGGCCAGGTTTGTCATTATATCCTCATACTGTGATGTCACATGCCTGACTTTTGTTGATGGGTTGACAACTGCGAGATATTTTCACACTTTGTCTATAGAGGTCACTATTATAGCAAGCTAAGAATTTAGGATAGCTATTTATGTTTGTCTTACGGTTCAATATTTTTTACATTGCAATTCAACCTTAATGAAAAACATGCATTTCATTTAAATCAACATATTAATTATTAGTCTCTCTTCATTTATTTATATTTGTTTGATGTAGAAGTTTTATTTATATTCTCTGTCTATAGGTGTCACTATTATGATAAGTAAAGATATGTGGTATCAAGATTATATTGTGATACATTGATTGAAGTTTTAATTTTTGAGCAGCAATATTAGTGGGGATTTTGATTAGATTGAAATGCAATCAGGGTCATTACAGCAGAGGGCATGAAAAATTTAATTTTTTTAGTACAATTTAAGTTGCATTCATTATTAACATCATCACCTCACTTTTATCGCTATCTAGACAGCCTGGATCAAGATTAAAACTAATATTATATGGTATAGCAGAAGTTATTAAGTTTAATTTTAATAATTTTCACTGGTACCATATAATTGATATTTCAGCTGCATGTAAGTAATTTAATAATAATTCCATTTAATTAAGCAGGTGACAGAATACTGTGTTCAGCTCATTATTTGTGACTGAGTTAGAAGCTAGTTAATGTATAAAAGACAGTTTTAAAATGACACAAATATCTGACTGATCTTTTTTTTTCTTTATGGCTTTACACCTCGTCAGTGTCGAGGTCATTAGAGATGGGAAAGGATGGGGGACAAGGAACCGGAAGGAAATCAGCCATGGCCTTTTAAAGCAAGTATCCGACATTCGCCTGGAGTGATTTCAGGAAACCATCAAAACCCAAATCTGGATGCCCGGGCGGAGATTCAAACCCACATCCTCCCGAATGTGTAGCCAGAATGTTACTGCTCACCAACCACGCTCAGTTTTTCTAACTCAAACATTGTTCCTACTACCTGTGCCTGAAAGAGTGGGTGTAGACAGTCTCAGAACCAAAAGTTGTATCATGATGTTTTCATTTCTGATTGGTAATTCGTGCATCAGTTTTAGTAACCATTGTTTAGTTTTCACCTTTCCAGATCTTTAATATGCATACATTTATGTATGCTAGATTCAGCTAGTGGAAGCTTCCAGCCGATGGTCTGCTGGGAGCAAAAGCCTCACCAGCACTTCCTGTCTAACCGCCATTTCTCTTCTTCCACTGTCGCCCAATGTCCTCCTCGTTCTTCCACATCTTTCTTAACACTTTAACCCATCTGTCCCTTGGTCTTCCTCTGGGCCTCTTCTCTTTCAGCTCCAAGTCCAGCATCTTCCTTGGTAACTTCTCCTCTCCCAATCTCTTTACTTACCCATACCACTGTAACCTAGATTTTTCAATTCTCTGTTGTAGCGGTTTTTCCTTTATAATTTCCCTGATTCTCTCATTCCTTATTCTGTCCCTTCTTATTACTCCTACTCTACCTCTCTGAAATTTCATTTCCACAAATTGCACTCTCCCTTTGCCCCCTCCTTCATCACCCAGGTTTCCAACTCATATGTTAAAATTGGCACAAAGTACGTTTTATGGATTGCGTCTTTGCTCTCTTGCAGAACATCCCTACAACATACCAGACTTTTAATACTCTTAAAAAATCCATCTGCACATCTTCCTCTTTCATTTATCTCAATCCAGCTTCCCATTTATTTGAAACATTCCACTTTTTTTAATTGTCCTCCTCCACGTGATATGTCTATGCTTATCCTGTTCTTCTGTCTTGCTGCCCCGGTGCAGTAAAAAATATTTTGGGCTCTCAGTTCAGATAGGCGACCTTTTTTTTTAGCTCTACCAAGTCTTGTGAGGTTTGCTGGTCCCTGAGCTTTATGGGGACCCTGGTGCATGGCACCACCTAGCCCTCCGATAGTTACTCCCCTATCGTCAATATTTCATCCATAACCACAATTAATAAAGGGGTGATAGGGCACTTCTTTGTTTTAGTCCATTTCAAATGGAACCATCTGGCCTTATGTCTACCCACTTTGCCACAGCTCTTACTACTCTCCATACATATCCTTCACTCTTTCCACTATCTCCATCTTTACTGACTTCTTTTGTCAGTAGTTGGCACACACTGTTTCAACTGAGGCTTTCATACACCTTTTCAATGTCCTTCCTGATCCATCACCAGATCTTTTCCATACTCAAAGTGCTTCCATACTTGAAGTCCTGCTCTCGATTGAAAATATAAGATCGGTAGTTGACCTTTCTAGTCCACATTGCTCTTCCCTTAGCTGCCTTTCAACTGCTCTTCTTATTCGGCTCTCCAATTTTTCTCATATATCTTGGCACAGTGGCACATCAGGGCAATGCCACGGTAGTTCTTGCAGATAGTCCTGTCCCTTTTCTTAAATATGGGCGTTATTACCCCTTTCCTCCAGTCATCTGGAATTTATGCTAGATTAATTTTGTAGTACCCCACCTGGACACCAGTAAACCTTTGGGGACCTATGGCAAACCTGGCAGCAGGCATATTTGATGAGAGGACAGAGCGAATGGTAAGGATCGATCATGGAAGTCGATTTGGGATCGGAGTGAGACATTTCTGGTAGGATCATCAGGGTGATGATTTTGTAAACACGTACTATGTACACTATTTACTATCACAACTGTACAAAATATATAAGTGGTATGCTGGATACTGCTTATAATGTAATGTGCTATTGCACTACCTTCTGACTTCCTGCTGTAACATACAATGGCAAATGGTTGCTGATATTATAACTGTGTTAGTGTGATATTTACTTTGAGGGCAGCAAGAGCTTCTGAGACTGTGGGTGATTATCTAGATCAGTAACCCCAGCTTAGACATTGTGGAGAACCCTAGTTCCCTATCTAAGATTCAACGATGGCTTTCCAAGTCCAACCATACCCTACAGCAGACCATCCTGAGCGCTGTCCGTCGTCTTCGTGTGCGGTGCCATCTCACGGCCGCCAGAGGGTGACTTGACGTCTGCGTCCCTCTGCTCCGACTGGTGCTGGCTGCGGCTGTATGACGAAGACAAGACAAGACACCCTACGATGCCCGTGCAGAGGTTTTTACACAACCTCCCACTATGGTCCCAAAGTGGAGGGGCAAATGGTAGACCAATGATGAGGTCAATCCTTACCATCATCTGTCCTCCTTAGCTCAACCATTGCGCACTTTTTCCCCTACTGTCAGCGCTCTAAATCCCTAGTCAATACCTCTGTCAGGTTTCCTAACATGCAACTTGCCGTCCTCATTTCATAATTAACAAATATGTAACTTATAAGCCAAGTGAACAACTGCTTTCGCTACAATTTTAATAAATATAAACTAAGAGGAACATGTTCAATATGAAAACCATCCAACTGTTCACCAATAAAAATGTGATGTTTTTCTTAATGTTATTTCATCTCCCTGACAATCTTATTACTGAATTTATTTTACTTTTTTTTATTATAAAAAATAGATATTGTTGAGTTTCTACTTATTAATTATTATTTGATTATATTTTGACAGATTTGGTCATTCCTTTTTTTTCCTTAATATGTTCTGTCCCATGTGCTTTGGTTATTGTTCGTACAGCAGCAGTCACTGTGGTTGCCTGTAGTAGTTACCATCTTTCTGATATACTATTGTACTTGATCAGGAAGTCTCCATAAATATTGCTTGTCTTACACTGCATCAGGTTAATCCACCTGTCTACAACTTTAAAGGTGATTGGTGTTTACTTTCTCTGTCCTTGTCATTATTTATTCAATTACAGTGATATAGCCAGCTATGTGGTATCTTCTATTTTGATTTCTCAGATACCAACACATAAAGACCTTTTCCATCTTCCTATTCCCCCCCCCCCCCAAGTACATTCTTTTCACTGCCATCAGGGGACTGAGCCCAGTGAGCGAGTGATTCAGGGACATGAGTTCAAATCTCCATCTGGCCATGCAGATTTCTATTTTCCATTGGTTCCAAAAAACACTCCTGGTGAATATCATTATGGTGCCTTTCAAATGCCATGACATGAATTGCTTCATGTTCCTTGCCCCATTCCTCTGATGACCTCGTTGTCAACAAGGTGTAAGGTCAGAAGGGAAAAAAAAAGCCATTAGGCATTATCTCACATAAGTATTTGTTTATTAGCCCTCCAGATGCAGTCTCAAACTTGTTGATTTGGACTATCTTTTCTGGTAGTATATAATGTTTTTTCATAGGAGATCCACAATCTTAGCAACTACTTCATGTGGTGTTTTGATTTGTGTTTGAAACCTGCTAGGAGCAGGCCGTCATCAGCAAAGCCTACACATTTAACCATAATAGGTGTTTTTCGTTGCCAAATCTTTGGATGACTTATGGCATTTTCTGAAGGGTCCTGGTTATTATTGCATTTATACTTATCTATTAAAAAAAAAAAAACAGATAAATTTGTACTATAAAAACTACTGAGCAGATTGCGATGGGATTTTTACCATTTTAAAGCTTAGGATTTCAATTGATTGATTTGGTATGTTTCATCGTTACATAGCACCGGAGCTTTAAGTGAAATTCAAAACATATGGTGACAAATACCAAAGAAGGAACCACTAGGTGTTGCATACTCCACACTAAACACACGACTACAGTGTCTCTCACCATAGCCTTTAGTGAAAGCAATTAAAGCAGCTTACAATAATAACTGTTTTGCATACTCCACTCTAAACAAAACTTGAAATATTTTTTTGCTTTAAATCCGGATGCTCAGTTTTATATGCCACCAATGGCCACATTGAATGCGAGAAACTAATAATAATAATAAAAACAGAGATTTTCTTTGATCACAATCTCTGTTAGCACAACTACAGTGTCTCTGGCTATTATATATGGTTTAGGAAAACCAAACATTTTCATATTACATTCTGTAATATACAGGTGAGTTTCTGACATAATCTTGCTTTTAGTCATATTATAATCTATTTAAGTTCTTGAGATATCGAATGTCAACCAAAATATCTGGCATTTGGAGATAGTAGATTCATTCTGTTCACAATAATTAATATATAGGTAAATAGAATATGTTGTATTAAGCCTTTAGTGTTGCAAATAAAAACAGTTTAGGACAATAAACCGTTTTATAATTTATTGCGTTGTTTAGTAATTCAGCGATGCAGTTTCTATGATAACCTTGGTGCCACAGTTTTTAACTCGCTGAAACAAATCGAAAGTAAATAATTTTTTTTTTCATATCTCACTTAGTTCTGAATACATGATATTCAACTGTACAGGTATGGATTAGATTTTAATTTTGAGCTCCAGTGCCAGATGAAGTAGCAAGGTGAGAAATTTTTTAGCTCCAGCAGCAGATTAGTCAGCATAATGACACACATCTAATGTTGGATACTGTGAAAATTCAGTCAAAATCGATTCAGCAGTTTTCAGGTAATGCTAGATCATTCACAAAATAAATATTTCGTAACGTCTTAAGAGATACGTTAAATTTTAAGACCCCAAGTTTTCAAATTCTGAAAATCCAGTCAACCCACTCCTTTCTTTGGTAGGGTGGGGGTGACTCTAGGTTTGCTTTAATTCAGAAATGGATGGCACGAATTGTATGAAACTTTGTACACGTTTCTCATTGCATGATAAAAACAGTGTATGTATAAATTAACACCAACTAGACCAGGAACTCTGCCAGTATTTTATATAGTGATGGTACCTCTGTATGCAATAGATGATGGTGCAGAAACTATCTTGATTAACCACTTAGAATTTTATCTGACAACTTTGTTCACCTGCACTGCATACATGTAAATTTATTTTAAGGCACTTTTATAATGACGTCTCACCATTGTTAACTGATATAGAATAGAACTGTAGTGTTTATTGGGACTCCAATCTATTTCTTGTTAGGAATAGATATAATTCTTCAACTACTAATTTAGCAATGAAAAAAAGGGAATATAGCGCTAAATAAAACAAATAACTTACCAGCTATGATGGCAGGAGGGCTATGACAAATACACCTTACAATGTGGCAGATCACCAAAGAATAGGCTATTTGACTATTTTTGGGAAATTGTTTACCCGATACTATTTATTTTTTTATGAAAGTGCTGATCTTAAGATTTTATATAAAATTAAATTTTAAAGTATATAAAAGATCACTGAAATTCTCATCTCCAACTTGGTGCAGGCCAACGGTGCCCTTGAGTCAACATGCCAGTAAGCATTCTCTTTACATAAGTAATGTCTTATATGTTTCTCTGAATTTCTGTATAAATTGTTGGAAATATGGTTTATAAATAGTGTCTAGTACATCAGTAAAATCTCCCCAAAAAACTTACTGATCCCACCATACCTGAAATCCTTAAAAAGGTTGCTGAAACTCACTTATAGAAACCCAGACGATATTGCGACTAATTTATATATCATTTTCTGTGAAGATCATTTATATTGTAATTTCAGTGAGTTAAATGTGATACTAACTCTTGAGACCATCAGACATATTAAGAACAGTTTTCAATCTTCTGCATATATATTAAAGAGCACACATCCTATATATCAGTAGGCACATTTAAAGAATCAACTGTACCACAATTTGAAATTTTCGAATGCAAAAAAAAATCTGAATTTCCTTTAAAAATATCGAAATTGTTGGCAATTAGTAGGGTGGTGTGGGCAGTAAGGTGATGGCTTCAATAATTTTCTACCCAGGTTCAGATCTCTGCAATATCAAATATTTTATTTTCTTCTTCAGAAATTGTTGAGCATTAATTTTTTATTTTACTTTAGCTTCATCTCCTACTTTTATTGCTTGAAATCATTTTTAAAACAAATGATATCAGTGTCATTTTTTCCAGAAAATAATTTTTTTCAAAATGAAATCTTCGTGGATATTCTGTTGGATTGTGTTTTCACAACATAATCCAGTGGTACGACCAACAATTCATTGCAATCATACACCAGGAAAGTCTCACATTATTTTTTCACTTTTTGTTAAGTTTACTGTTTTGGTGCATTTTCAATTGAGATAGGTATTATTACTTTATCTTCATTGTTTCTGTATTTTTATATCAAGTATTTTAAACGAAATACGCAGCATCGGAAAGATCCCCCCCCCCCCTACAATCATTATGTTTAATTCCATGTAGTGTTGGCGTGTAATTGGTTGATGATAAAATAATGTCCATGACCCAAAAAAAAGGCCAAAATAGAGCCCAATGAGGAAATGAGAGGACAAGTGACAAATGCTTATAAATGTTGCAAAATGCTTTTATCAGATTAGATTTTACTAATGGATTCACCTTCTGACGAAATTTCAAGGGCTGTTGAAGAGGCATATTGCGAAGCCATTGATATATTGGCTGAAATTGCATTTGTTGTATAAGCAATGCGATTTATTTTAAATATTATTTCAAACAGTTAAAGTATGTAAACAAAGTTGAAATAAAATAAAAAAAACTCGTGCTCAACAATTCCTGAAGATGAAAATAAATAAAAATATTTGATACTGCAGGAATTTGAACCCAGGTCAGAAAATTAAGAAGCCATCACCTTACCATCTGCACCATGCTGCCAACTTAAAAACTAGGGTGCTTTTGAAGAAAACTGTGCTACAGATGTATAAGGTGTGTACCCTTCAGCATATATGCAGGACAGATGTACAGTACAGCCAACCAGTTGCATCGATAATTCTAATAGTCTTTACCGGTTTCGACCAACATAAGCTGGTCTTCTTCAGAAGCACCTACTATCATGCTATAAAAGAGAGTAAAAAACTCTTGTCATTTTCAAGGTATAATCCCTTATGTCATGTTAAAATCAAGATAAAAACCATCAAAATACAATATTTACCGTACCTAGTGGGCGGAGATGAACATGTGCTTGTACCAAGCACACTGCGTCAACTGACTAATCTGTTGTAAACATTCTACCATGAAGACTTTATAGGAGGCGCCACATGCGGCGCATTCACGCAAACAAGGATCGATTTCGTGAACTTAACTATCGATAATTAGAATAAGATTTAAAATCGAATACATTGTGTCAGACTTGGTAACAAGTACATGTTTTACATAACTATATAATATTTTATAACGCTTAAATGTAACAACAAGCCATTTTATAGGTTTTCTGAGGAGAATAACATCGATTACTTGTTAATAAGTATAGGTTTGAAGCCTTCAAAGAAACGTCTGTTCGCGAGTTGCAACTGATCGTTTAACATATTATTGTCATTTTTTTTGTAAATGTTTAAAAATTTCTAGTTCTTCATATAAGTCCATTTTACGTCCTTTGACCTCTTTATGCAAAATTATGGTGTCTTTTAAAGCTCTGGGGACATGGTTTGTCTTGTGTAAGTGTTCAGCAAATGTAGAGTTACGTATGTTGTTGCCACTCTTACTTAATAAATGCTCTTTGTATCTCGTTTTAACTGCTCTGCCTGTTTGCCCTATATAATATTTAGAACAATTATTGCAACTAATTTTATAGATTCTAGAATTAGAGAATGGGTCGTCAACTGTCTTGAGATTGTGTATGACGTTTTTCTTTAAAGAATTGTTCGCGGCAAATGTTATTTTGCAGTCATATTTCTTCTCTAGTAAGCGTTTTATTCTATATGATACGTTCCCTAAAAAGGGGATCGAAATGAACTTACTGTGTTCTTCTTTACTAAGGAGGGATTTATTTGTTTGTAATGTAGAGCAATTTTTCATAGTTTTTTTACTAACAAAAGCATCTACTAAATGTGGATCGTATCCATTATTAACCGCAATTGTTTTTATTATATTTATTTCTTTAAGTAGGTCGTTATGCGACAGAGGAGTTGTCAGCGCTCGATTAATAGCGGAACGGAAAAATGCTACTTTATGGGATTGTGGATTATAGCATGATAGTAGGTGCTTCTGAAGAAGACCAGCTTATGTTGGTCGAAACCGGTAAAGACTATTAGAATTATCGATGCAACTGGTTGGCTGTACTGTACATCTGTTCAACTATTTACCGTTGCTGCAAGCAGTATGTTCAAAATCATAAAATTCATGCCTGCTGAGGTAACAAAAACTGCAAATAAATACAAGGACATCAAATTAAAAATTGTGAAAACAGGTATGGCCATCAACTTCAACAAACAGTGTTTAAAATTTGATTTAATGCCGAACTATGTGAAAGCATACATCAACATAAAGGAGTGCAATAAATCCCCTACCACCAAGAAGAAACTAGTGCAACAAATAGTTTCAGATAGAAATAGAGAACTATATAAGAAAAAAGACTCCCTAAATACTGAAGCGTACTGTTTATATATGTTTTTAACTAAAGTTTTTAAAGAACATTTTAATTATCACATTGACGTAGTATGGAATAATATTAACGATTGGCTGTACAATCAGAAATGTGAAATATCAGATAGGCATGTGAAGAAATTAGCTAATCTTAAAAGTATGAAACCAGTTTGTAATAATAATAAAACGGTAAATAATAGTAGTAAACCCCTTTTCTTTGACAGAATAATTAACAAAACAGATATCATCTTCACACAAGAAGAAAACCTAATTTTAAACAAAGGGCTTAAATATAATGTAACTTCAAAGCTTACCGATCCAAAAGTTATTAATAATTTTATAGTAGATCTTAAAATTGGTATTGAATCAAGTATTTTAGATAGAGTCAAACAAGTCAAAATAGCACACGAATGTAATAACATCATGGAAAAAGAAATTGCTTTACAATCGAATGTTTATGATAAAGAGCAGAAAGTAGTTAGAACTATCAATCGTAAATTAAGCGAAAACAAAGCTTTAATAACCAAAGCCGATAAAGGTAATACAATAATTGTCGCGTATACAGATGAATATGTGAACAAAACTGTAAAATTTTTTGAGGAAAATAACATCGTAGAGATAAGTCACGACCCCACCGCAGACCTACAAAAAGAAATTCGGGAAAGCTTGGCCAACACAGAACACTTGTTCAGGAAATTTCAGAAGAAATGGCTCGTTAATATGAACCCGAAACCCCCTGTTCTACGAAGTCAATTCAAAATACATAAAAAAGATCATCCAATTCGCCCCATAGTCAATGGAATAGGAAGTGCGCACCATTTACTTGCCAAATGCCTCCACCGTAAAATTAAAGAATGTTTCGTATTTGAAAACAACTACTCGGTTAAAAATAGCGCTGAGTTAGTTAATAATATAAAATCCATCAAATGCACACCATCGAGTAGACTAATCTCATTCGATATAATTAGCTTATACACGAATGTACCCATTGATGCAACCATAAAGATCGTCGAAGAAAACTTGATAAAACACAAGAAATTGACCGATGAACAAAGAGTAGAACTAATAAATTTTTTACATACGTTACTAAGATACAACTACTTTACCTTTAAAGAGAAATTTTATATGCAGTCACGCGGCTTAGCAATGGGTAACCCCCTAGCTGGTATCCTAGCAGATATTTTTATCAATGCATTAGAACTTAATTTTTTTAATTCCCATTCAGAATTACTTAATAATATAAGATTTTATGCTCGATATGTTGATGACATAATTATCATATTCGATGGCGATGATCATGAATTAGAAATGTTATACGACACATTCAACGGTTTTCATGAAACGATTTGGTTCACTAAAGAAGTCCAAAATAAAAAATCTGAGCTGAATTTCCTTGACCTTAAATTGTCAATAGCAGACAGCTACATTAACTTCGACATATATCGTAAACCCACGTATTCAGATAATATCATCCCTGCTGATTCAAATCATCCACAATCCCATAAAGTAGCATTTTTCCGTTCCGCTATTAATCGAGCGCTGACAACTCCTCTGTCGCATAACGACCTACTTAAAGAAATAAATATAATAAAAACAATTGCGGTTAATAATGGATATGATCCACATTTAGTAGATGCTTTTGTTAGTAAAAAAACTATGAAAAATTGCTCTACATTACAAACAAATAAATCCCTCCTTAGTAAAGAAGAACACAGTAAGTTCATTTCGATCCCCTTTTTAGGGAACGTATCATATAGAATAAAACGGTTACTAGAGAAGAAATATGACTGCAAAATAACATTTGCCGCGAACAATTCTTTAAAGAAAAACGTCATACACAATCTCAAGACAGTTGACGACCCATTCTCTAATTCTGGAATCTATAAAATTAGTTGCAATAATTGTTCTAAATATTATATAGGGCAAACAGGCAGAGCAGTTAAAACGAGATACAAAGAGCATTTATTAAGTAAGAGTGGCAACAACATACGTAACTCTACATTTGCTGAACACTTACACAAGACAAACCATGTCCCCAGAGCTTTAAAAGACACCATAATTTTGCATAAAGAGGTCAAAGGACGTAAAATGGACTTATATGAAGAACTAGAAATTTTTAAACATTTACAAAAAAATGACAATAATATGTTAAACGATCAGTTGCAACTCGCGAACAGACGTTTCTTTGAAGGCTTCAAACCTATACTTATTAACAAGTAATCGATGTTATTCTCCTCAGAAAACCTATAAAATGGCTTGTTGTTACATTTAAGCGTTATAAAATATTATATAGTTATGTAAAACATGTACTTGTTACCAAGTCTGACACAATGTATTCGATTTTAAATCTTATTCTAATTATCGATAGTTAAGTTCACGAAATCGATCCTTGTTTGCGTGAATGTGCCGCATGTGGCGCCTCCTATAAAGTCTTCATGGTAGAATGTTTACAACAGATTAGTCAGTTGACGCATTGTGCTTGGTACAAGCACATGTTCATCTCCGCCCACTAGGTACGGTAAATATTGTATTTTGATGGTTTTTATCTTGATTTTAACATGACATAAGGGATTATACCTTGAAAATGACAAGAGTTTTTTACTCTCTTTTATAGCATGATAGTAGGTGCTTCTGAAGAAGACCAGCTTATGTTGGTCGAAACCGGTAAAGACTATTAGAATTATCGATGCAACTGGTTGGCTGTACTGTACATCTGTTCAACTATTTACCGTTGCTGCAAGCAGTATGTTCAAAATCATAAAATATATGCAGGAGATTGAAACCTGTTCTTAACACATCTGGTGGTCTCAAAGACAGTGACATGTACTCAAATTAAACAGAAAAAAACACTGAAGATGCTTCTTATGAGAGTTCTTCAGTGTTGAAATTGGCACCCGAGAGCAAAAAAGTTAGATATATAGTATATGAAACCTCATCCCAGTACCAATAACCACGTGGTTTATGGTGAGTGTCAGTAAGGTCAAAGTCCTCAGGCTCAATTCTCACGTTTTATTTGTTTCTGTGTGCATTGTCTTTCGGTACTATTTTTTTTGTTTCAAAAATTTTCCAAATATTAATTTGTTTTGCTTTGGAAGCTTCACAAATTTTTTGATAATAAGCATACTACAAACATTGGAAGCATAGTTGAAACTCGACGTTACTTGCATACCCAAAAACTTTTTTTTTTTAGAAACTGATTACTTGCACATTCAAAACAGATGCATTTATGTTGGACAGGTAAGTGTATTGTCATGTAAAAATTCAAACAAAGGGAATTAAAAGCATTCTGGAATTTGTTGCAAGAGTAGTGTGAAATTTCTACACGTACTTTTGCTGTTAAAATAATTGCATTATTCTCTACGGTGAACAAAAATAAATACAGTTGTATTGGCAAAAGAAATTTATCATTTACTTCACTCGGGTTAAGAAAAATTTCCCTCAACATCCTGTTATTTAATTATGTTTTTGAACTCTACAGCATAAAAGTCAGAGGTTGCTTTTAAAGTAAGCCAAACAAAAAAGGCATGTATTTTTCCATTGTAGGTTTTGACAAATAATTATCCATTTTGTATTTAAAATTTAAACTTGTTAATAGTAGGAAATATCCAGGGAAAAAAGCTAAAACTTGGAATATAGGGAACATACCACTTGCAAACCACAGTGTATACTGGCGTGTGTTGACATTAAGGCAGCCACCAATCATAGTGTGTTTTCTGTCATGTGGACAAAGATAAGAAATCAGTGAAGTTAATTTTATGCTTTATTGTAAAATAATCCATATTTTCTTTCTACATTTAAAAAAATTAAGCAGCAATCTATGCGCATAACAATTTGTAGCTTATTTTCAGTCCAGTCAAATAGTGTATTGTAAGTTGTGTTCATGTTCATTTTAGCCTTCCCGTTTTTTTATAAAAGGATTATTTTCCCTTTCCTTCCTTATATTAATTGTCTGACACCAGTTTCATCGTCATTATCATCAAATTCAGATGTTCGTTTTCAGTGTGCCTGCGCAGTTGTAATCATATTCCAATACCACGAGTGTTGACTTTATTTCTATTCTCATCAAACTCTTGAAACTATTCATAGTTATTCATTTACTAGCTTCGAGCCCGTCAAAAATGACGGTTTGAATGCCATATTCTGGCAGTTCCTTTTTTTTGCAGTTGGTTAATTATATGGAATTGTTATTACATAATTTCTTTGATTTTTGTAATGTTCTAAATATTTGATTTGCTGTTCACATAGCAATACTGCAGTAACTTCTACTGAATTAATGACGACGGAAGTATAGAACCAATAAAATTAAAAACAAATTAGGATTCCCGAAAACTTTTGCTGTCCATGTAATATCAATTTTATTCCTGGTCCAGGCACAATTCAGCACGATAAGTATGGAACTACTTTCACTCGCATTAATTAATACGTTCAATAACATGGTGCTTATGAAAGCAGTTTAAATGGTTTGTAAAACTGATTTCAGAGTGAATTATGCTGCAACAAAATGTGTCAGTTACAATTCTGGTCTACTTATCCACAACCTCCACAACGTTGCATTCGAAAATCATAGCTCTTATTACCCTCAGATGAATAACGACAGGCAGCACCTATGGTGGTAGTCTGGATTTATTCTGGAAAAACTTGTATGGAAATCGAATATCAATCATTTTTAATGATATTTTCGTGATAAGAGTACCATACTGTGGTTAGATTATTGGGTATTTTACTATGATTTATTTAAATAAATTCATTTTACTTTAATTTTACTAGAATATCAAAAACGGATTAACGGTCATTTATCCTGGGTGGATACATTTCGCGATTCCGTACATTTCTCTGAGTTTTGAATTAACTTCATTGTTTCTCATCATCTAACTGATACAGCTAATACAGGGCGTTCGCCGGGAAACGCAACCCACTGTTAGCGCTACAAGGAAGAAACTGCTCGCGGCGAGCGAGCGCTCAGCTCCCGGCATTGTTCGACCGTCGGCCGCGGACTATTTCATAAACTTGTATGTGCTAAGCATTTAAATGTGACGTAATTCATTAGCTTACCTTATAAAAGATGCTGGAAGTGATTGACCCTCTTGTGTAATGCACATTTCACATCTTCTGAACATATTTCGAGACACACGCTGCCCTAACTGACTTAATGATTTTTTGGGTGACTGTTCTAGTCGAAAAGCGATATCGTCAATTTTCTCCTCTGTGAGAATACGGTTGACCGACAGTCTCTTTTTGTTAAAAAATGAACCCGTTTCTCTTACTTTTTTAACCAGACGCAGAATTGTTGATTTAGCTGGCAGTAAAGCGCCAGGATATTCGCGACGAAATTTACTGCGACACTTTTTAAACGACTTCTTCTTCACATATGTATCGTAGAGAAATATTCTTGTTGCAAACTGTAACGTACCATAATTTTACTCACACTCAAACACAGTACAGATTAGTAAGAGTATGAAGCCCCAAACCAGCCAAACCGCAAAGAAACGTTTATTCACAACACTGATTAATAAGAGACTGAAGTCACAAACTATCTACAATGCAAAGAAACCGTTCTTAACAATGTAAGGGTCCAATTATACTTCGTCACTGCACTGTTGGGGCAGCGGAGGTGTTAAACAGTGCGGTGATTCACGGTGCCGTGTGGCGGGAGCTGCTGGCTCCACTGTCCGAGCAAGTTGCCAACGGCAACAGACTGGGAGGGTTGCGTTTTCCGGCGAACGCCCTGTATAATGTAATCATAGAATAAATACCCTTCACCTTACATTAATTTTTGCATCTGGCTGTCGTAGATAAATAAAAAGCAATATGTAAATTTAAACGAACTTGTAACTTTGTGACATATAATTGCCTCGCATTAATTTTTTTTCCCCTGTTCTCCGTATTTCTAATATCTCTGCTCACTGCTATTTTGCGGCAATAATATCGTTGTTGAATTGTGAGTGTCACAATGGAGGAAGGAAATCCTCCATGAGTGTCACATGGCTTATACAGTTGATGATTTAAATCTAATAAAAAGGTTATCTTAAATCTCATTTAATAGCTAATACATGTATCAAATACTAAGGGTATCATCTATAATGGTAGTAGGAATTTATTCATGGAAAGCTTGTAAGGAAAAGAATCATTTTTAATTATATCTTTCGTTATATGAATACGTTACTCTGGTTAGATTATCAGAGTATTTGGTTAATATTTTAAAATAAATAAATGCATTTCACTTCATATGACGGGGACTATAATTTCGAAAACGGATAACTGTTATTTATTTGACTAATACATTTTGCATTACGTACATTTCTCCTAGTTTTTAATAAACTTCGTTGATTCTTACCGTCTGCCTAAAAAATTCTTAGGTTATGGTTTAACCTAGTCCTTATCACCGATACAGATAAAATAGCGTAAATATTGAATCCCCTTCTCCTTACATGAATTTCTGCGTCTAGCTGATACAGGTAAAATAGCTTAAATATTGAATCTTCTTCTCCTTATATGAGTTTCTGCATCTAGCTGTAGTAAATAAACAAAATACAACATGAAGGAAGAAATGTAATATGGTAGGCTGTTGATTGGCGAGTGACGGCTGTCACGTGACAGTTCTTTAGCCAATACGTGTAACAGCTATAGACGACGCACGCAGACGCCACATTAGCGTTTTATATAATAGGATTTTGTAACCTTCTCAAATTTCCACATTCTGACTTTCATTCTTAAGACTCTCCTAGAATTTTATTTGGGGGTTATGTTTAACAAAGACACTTACTTCCTCCTTGGGAGTTGAATTACAAAAGTCAGTGTGTGCATTCTGTATATAGTAGAAAGACATTTCTCTCAGTATTACTGATTAAAAAAACTAGTTATTATACTTAGGAAACACAAAAACCTGTCAAAGAAACAAGGTTAAATAAATACAAAAAAATCTAAAGTGAGAAAGCTGTAAATTGCTATTGCCAGATGCTCATTGTGAAACTAAAAGTTAGACACAGTTTTTTATTACAAACATGTTTATTAATTCTTTGTTTTACAAATATCATACTTAATCAATGATCTGACTTTTCAGGAATAATCCAAGTGAACATATCAGTTTGGTAGATAAACTTCAAAAATCTGTGAAGGTTACAAACAAGGCAAGTTGCTCATGAGATCTGCTCTGACTACAAAATGCTGCAGTAATATTTATGTAGCTTTATGTTAACCTATTTTCATGTTTTAGACTCTACTGACAGTTATGAGGGATCTGGCAGCATTAGAAGTGGAAAAGCTAAAAAAACAAGATCCCAAGCCTCAGTTTTTCTGCATTCACAGGTAATATAAATAATATCCATTTCTGTTGGTATTTTCAGTATCCTGTTGGCTAGAAATAAATGTGACATTTTTTTTCTTTCAGAAAAGAAGCAGATTCGGATTTTATCAATGTATTTATCAAACTACTGGCAGATCAGGTAATTCTTACCTCAACCTGTTTCCAGCTTAAAAATTGGGAAAGCTTTATTGGAAACTACAAAACATCAGGTCACCCTCCAATTTAGTGGGAGTGTTGCCACAGCTATTTAACTCCTGAGCACCAGAGTTTTAACCGTGATTCATCAAAGGGGCCACCCTGTAGTCTTAATGTCTAGTGAGGCTGTTGTCTACAATTAACTCCTCCCACTCCTGAACAGAATTGGTGACATGTTGTAAACATAATCACTCATCAAAGTTGAAAGTTGCAATGAGTGTACAAAAATACTAATTGAACACAAACATACAAAATGTTATTCATGTAGGAGAGATCGAGCCATTAGGTAAGGGAGGCGTGCACACACTGAACTAAACCGAATGGCAGGAACAAAGCATTGCATAATTCTCAGCAGAGCCATCAGAGTTCCAATCAATTTTACACACCAAAGCAAAATAGGGTAGTGGAAAGTCAGTCTTTTTCTTGTACAATCCCCTCACAGAAGATACCTCAATTTTTTTTTAACCTAACCCAATACTACAGGGTGGCGCAAAAAGAATGCATGAATTTGATTTGAGTAGTATAAGTGGTGGGAGTGGTATGTAGGGATGGAGTATCTGTTGTATTGTAGGTCAATCTTTTCGGAAAACTGGAAGTTTCATCAAGCAGAAGTCGTATGGTGCGAACCCCAGAAAATGTTGACAGAGTAAGAGTGTCTGTTCTTCAAAATCCTCGCCGCTCCACTAGGTGGCGTGCTCCAACTCTGGGTTTGTCTCATCGCTCGCTGCAGCGCATCCTGAAGGATGAGTTACAATTTCATCCTTACAAAATTATGATCGTGCGCAACAGAGACAAACAAAACTGTCAGTATTAGGCAGCAGACAACCCATAAGAACTGCATCAAACACCACTGCACAGTTCAAAAGTGGGAATCATTGGGCCTTATTGAAGAGGGTGGTGTTAGTGTAACAGTGAATTCTGAACATTATGTTGCAATGCTACACAATTTTTTGGGGTCACAACTTGACACTTTAGGGATCAACATGGCAGAGATGTGGTTCCAACAGGATGGAGCCACTACCCACAAGGCAAATGATTTCATGGCAGTTGTCTGAGAAATGTTTCCACAACAGGTGATCTCACATTTCAGCGATGTCCACTGGCATGCACGCTCGCAAGATTTGTCGCTTTGTTACTTCTTTTTTGGGGTTACTTAAAAAGTAAAGTTTACTGCAACAAACCTCGTACACTCAATGATCTGAAAGTTGCAATAGGTGAAGAAAGCTAATGGATAACTTGGCACGGAAGAAAGACTTTTAATGTGTATACACGAAGAAGGCAGTCATCTGTCTGAAATTATCTGACAAGTTAAGTGTTAAGTACAATTCATAAAATGGATAAATTACATATTGTATTGAGTACATTTTCTGTGTGACCAAAATAAAGCCAATTATAACAGTTCAAAATTCATGCATTCTTTTTGCGCTGCCATGTATCATCTATTCAAACTCTATTTAAATTCTTACAAATTTGTTTTTGGACCTGAATCGCTCAAACTCTGCCAGTACACTTCCTTTTGTCTTAAAAAGTCTATTATCAACATCCATCTTGTAACCAAAGCTCATTCACGTTAATTGGTCTCAAGAGACCTGCATGTTCAAGGTTCGCCATACTTCATGTATCTGGAATTGCTGTCGCATAGCTTTTCCTGCTACACAGTCATAACACTGTGCTAGAGTTCTCACAATTCAGGTTTTGCTCTGACCATTATTCTGATCTGGATTTCCCAACGTGCAATCATTAATGCCACAAATCTAATAGCTATGAATTTACTACACTTTTTATCCTAATCAGGTTGTTTTCTCACAACAAATTAACATCCAGGGTTTTCATATTTCAGTAATAAATTCCCAGTGCCATCATAAATCTTTCTTAATTAAAAACAACCTGCTGATTATTTTCAGTTATTGGTTTAAATCAAGGCTGCTCAATCTTTTTAACAGTCGGGCCAAAAATCTCTGGCGGGTCACCGTTCCCATTTCTGTTACTTTTAATTGTGCAACAATATATCCAATTTTCTTAAATTTAGCTGTAATTTATTTAAATAATATAATAAATAGCATTTTGTGTCAAAGAAACAAAATTCTATATAACCAAAATCAAAATAAATGAAAAAAATCTAAGGTAACTGGTACAATCGATGAATTTCTGACATTGTTTCTGTTTTAATAATTTTCCTATGTTAGGCGTCAGATCAGATGTTGACAGTAACAACAAGTCAGAAATATGTTGCTCATTTAGAGATGAGCGGTATTTATTGTTTACATACTTAAGATCTGAAAGTCTTCTTTTAGTACCAGTTTCCAGAAATCTGCAAAATCTTCTGAAGAATTTTGTAACTTTAGAGATACTCTTTCTGCTAAAATGTTTTTTAGTGCAGAGTGATTGTGCAATGCAGTGAGTTCCAACTAAAAATTCGCAGGATAACTGATTATTTCAGTCAAACTGATTTGAAAGGATTCACAAAAAATTTTATATAAAATTTTGGATTTTTACTTTCAAAATCCTGGAATCTGTTCTGAAATGACTGTAATAATCACAAAATTTTAAATTCATACTTGAAACAATTGATGGTGACGATATTGAGCTTCTCTTTCAAATATTTGAGTATGGGGAAAAGGTAAATATTTTCTTTGGCTAAATTAATTAAAAACTGGTTCTCGAAGCACAAAGGGACCAAGATGTTGCCTGTATTTGACCTTGCGAGCAGGCATGCCAATTGTGCGATTGCGCGCATCACTTGGTCTTCCGAACAATTTTTCAACTAGGTGGAAATTTTCAAACTTGCTCACACGGGCCATTTAAGATTAGTCCGTAGGCCTGGGGTTGAGCAGCCTTAGTTTAAATGATAAAATTCCATCACGTACCTGGTAGTAACAGTGTTGTTTCTAATTTGCATCTAACTAAATGGAGACTTATTACAGATAGTCTTTGCATTCACAGTGCCTTTCCTCACTGAAGGCACTGTTGCGCCATCTGCAGTTGTTACAATACTGGTAGTCTATTTCGTGTAAATTGAAGAAAAATACTTTTAATCTGGAGATTCATAAGTTGCACCTGAGTCAATGATCCAAACACTTATTTAATATGGATGAAGCAAAAACTAAATTTTTGTTGGTTAACTTCTTAGGACGTTCATTTGGAAACTGGATTGAAATACAGTAGAGCATCGATAATCCAAACTAATTGGGACCGAACGAGGGTTCAGATTTTCAATTTGTTTGGATACAAAATATATCTACAGTACATGGATTACAGAAGAAGAAAATCCATTTTCCATCAGGACCTAGATAGGTGCTTTAATAAGAATATTGAGGGTGCTCAAGTATGTTCAGCAGAATTGATCTGTTCTCACTTCCACCTATTTCCAAAAGTAAATAAATGACTGGAAAATGTTTTGAATCAATGAACACATGGTACATCCAGAGATGGGTATTTTTCAGATCTTCAAGAATTACACTTCAGGGAATTCATTATCGGAACATTGAACAGGAAACTATGTAGAAAATAAATGCATTTTTTTTAAATAAAAACTTTCACTGCAAGACCAAGAACCTTTCACCTTACTATGGTAAATTGTCCTCTATAAATTTAAGTACCTAGCCATAAGCTATTAATAGTCATAATTACACCAAATGCATTTAATAGCTGCAACAGGTCTCAGAGACTCTATTGCTGCCTGTATTCTTCATATGCAGTGCCATAATAGAAGTTAAATATTTCAGTGACTTAACATCATATTTATCCTCGTTTATTAATCAATTGGCAGTTTTATAAGAGCACAATTTCAACCACTGCCTGTCTCTTTAAATCATTCAATGTAAACTTTTCGATCCGCAGAGCATTCTTTTACTGATCACTACTGGAGATCCAAAGGGAGCTGGTCAGATGGTTCTACATGGGGAGCCAAACACTGTAGCTGTATTGGGTGAAAAGTGAGTTGGCAATAAATTTTTCATTTTCGTAACTCTTAATTCAATTTAAATTATTATTCCCTATTATGCGAGATGTTTGCCATTCCTGATAGTTCAGTAATTGATTTAAATATGCCATAATTTAAAACATTTCACAAAATCCTTTCAATTAATAAATATGGTCAGACAGTCCCAATACAGTATTACAAATAAAATATGGAATTTTATATTTGAGTACAGTGATCATATTGATTTACAGGATTTGTGAGGTGTTGGATGGTAAAGGAGCTGGGAAGGGTTCAAGATTTCAAGCCAAGGTCAATAAGCTTTCAAATCTTCCTGCAGCTGAGAAAATTATTAAGGATCACTTTAAAAATAGCAGCGGGTTACAATAATAGAGCTGTGAATGTGAATTTATAGCTTTCAATGAAAGTGTAAATAAAATGTTATGTAATTATACTTATGTGAAATAAAATATGTAACACTTGAGGGTTAATATTTTCCTCCGATCTAGCAGCTTTCCTGTATGCTGATCCTTTCCCGAGTTCTACAATTTATTTGCAATCATGATACCATTTGCTGTTAAAATTTCTGAAGGAAACTGTTGAAAAATGATCACAGCATTTCTTTCTACACAAAAGTTGAGTGAAAATAAATCTACAATTCCTGTCATAGTAGTATTTTCAAAAGGTAGTTACACACTAGCAACCCTGAAATGTGCAGTCATTGGCAATTTAATCTATAAAACAAAAACCGTGTATATACGTTCCAGAAAAATTAAAAACTACCAAGCAGACTTCAATGTGGTTTTTACTATTTAAAGTTTAGAATCAAAATTGAATTGTTTGGTATATCTTATGTTTCAAAGTTACTTAACACCAGAGCAGTAAGTGAAATTCTGGACGGACAGTGAACACCAAAGATGCAATACCAACTTCATATTGCATACATAGTACTTCATACAAAAATAATAGCCATATTACCGTATCAACCATTTCCCTCCTTAAATTTCGATTATGCTCTTTAGATCCCATAGTTGGCTGTACTAAATGCAAAGAGGAAGATAGATAAACTAATAATCATGAAAAATGCCACAGAACATCCACGTAATCAAACATTTCCGGCAATGAAGCTACCATCTCTGACTACTAACAGAACCTATGCCTACCTGCTGCTTTTTACATGATAGTGAATCGTTCATGCTATCAATAAAAGCTATTCTGGAAAATATTTCTAAATACTTGATATTCAGCTGTTTAGGTAAAGAACAGATTTCAATTTTGAGCCCAGCACCATATGAAATAGCATAGTGAGAAAATTTTCAGTTCCAACAACAGCAAATAAGGCAGCATGAAACATGCCAAATGTTTGCTGAATTTATTTTGACTGGTTTTTCACATTATCAGTTTTCAGGTTATGCCAGATTATTCATAAAATAAGTGTGTTGTCAGAGTCAGATTTAACTTTGACCCCAAGCTTTAAAAATCTCTATGTTCCATGTGGTGCTGGGAGAAATACATTCCAGGTACAGATTTATGTATGTTGCATGTATCAACACACATATGGTACATGTTTCAATTTTCAAGTGACAACTTTTGCAGATGTAAGCAGGTTGATATGCAGCCTGGATCAAAATGGAATCACATATCACTGCATCCAATCCTTGTTTTGGGAACTGTGGTAAATAACATTTAGTTTATTTCTGGAAGTGGCCAATACCAAATGAATGAAGCTTGGTACAAGATTCTCTTCAGACAAAAATAGTGTATGGGTAAATCGACTCCAACCCACTCATTTCTGTGTAGTTTGCAGGTGAATCTGGGTTTGCTTTAATTTCAGAAATGGCTGGCACAAGTTTAATGAAACTTGGTACGTTTCTCATTGGGTGACTGAAAACAGTGTACCCCAACTATACCACGCAACGCCAGCACTCTGATAGTTTAGTATAACAAAAGAACCAATTCTTGTCTCTGTATCTATACTAAAATTATAAATGCAAAAGTAACTGTCTCCCGGTTGCATTTTCAGGGCTAAATGGCTAATCCAATCATGATGAAATTTGACAAGGTTATGCTATTTGCTTTTAGGAAGGACATATGTATTTTCTATACAGAAAATATTCTGTCATGGAATTATGAAAAATTTACTGAACTGTGAAAGATAGATGCACAACATGTATATGTCTCTGTAATGCTAACCAACCGAGTGGGTGGGTAGCGTAGTGGATAAAGTGCTTGCTTTCTAAAGTGCCCGGGTGTGGTCACGGGTTCAAATCCCAGTGGGAGTAAAAAATTTTAAGAATTGTTTTTCATCATATAAGCCAAGCCTGGAAGTTCAGTCGTAAGCATTCCATGTTAAAATGTAGGTCCCATAAATTCAGGGGTAGAATGCATGGCAAATTGTAGGCAGTTGAACAGTGCCATTAAGCGTTTATTTATTCCATACCGATCCCTCTGGCTTTGTTTCTCTCACAGGCAATTTGTGTGTGATCTACACTAGTAAAGTTGTAAATGCGAAAGTAAGTCTGTCATTTTGTTACATTTTTACGACTAAATGGCTATACCAATATTGATGGAATTTGACCAGAAAATACTATGTATTTTTAGGAAGGACATTTTTCCAGTATGAAAAATAGTTTATCATGAAGTTTTGATAACTTATTGAATAATGACAGGCAGACGATGCATTCTTAATGTTAAATTGGTCATTCAGCCTGTGCTTCTCTTGCAGTCAGTGTATGATCTTTTAAGTTTTGTCTGTGAATTAAATTTATTATTACTTAGTATAGATGTTAATTTGCACTGCACTATTATTTTCTGTTTGCCTAAAAGTTCACTGCACTATTACTTTCTGGCATCAGTTTATTTTTTTTTATTTTTTTTTTTTACATGCCTCACAGGCGTAAACCACACCTAAGGTGTTGCTCTAGCAAAGCACGAGCAGCTAAAGTGATTAGAACCCAGAAATCTAATGCTCGTGCTCAAGAAAGAAAAGAAGACAAAGCTGAAATTGAAACTGATCTCAGTTAACCTCCACCTCCCCCTACCCAGCTTACTGCACCCTTTTTTTTTTTTTTTTTTTTTTTTTCTTTTTTTTAAAAAAAAACATGTAGGAGATTGATTCTCTTTATGAGAAAGGTTCAATGGTAGAATGGTATAGTGATGGCTTTCCCCATCATATTATGCCACCTTGATGTTTGGGAGAAATCTTACGTAACTTACAGCTTCTACCAATAAAATTCTAAGTCCACAGCTAGTTGGTAATTTCTGTAACAATTTTCCTATATGTGCTTAACACCATTTATTGAAAAATATAAAGCACATTATCTGATCATTTTGATCATTGCACATATCACTAAGTTTTATCTATTGTGCTCATGCTTGTTTGAGCAACAGTTTTGTTTTAGTAATGTCTGTAGTCCTTTGATTCAAGATAAACAGCACTTTTGGAGTTATAACAAATTCCCTAAACAGATTCAAATTTAAAATTCTGAAAGAAAGTAAAAAATATAAAGGGGTTTTCATTTTCCTATTAAATTGAAAAGGCTATTGCCAAGATAATACAAATTTGCATTCAGTTTTTCATTGTATTCTATACTGTAAACAGACAATGTATAACATAAAATTCTATTTGGCCAGTCTAATAAGTGTTACATAAAATCAGCTAAAGAGCAAGGTAAGTACTAAAAACTATACTGCAGCAGGAATCTACCCGTTATGTAGAAACTAAAAATCATCAGAATTACATATAAAGCCAGAGCGAAGCTGCCAAAAATTATATTTTGAAGCATCCATGCTATTTTGCACTGAATAGGAGTTAGATAGCATATTTACCCCATCTTCCATTCTATTTTTGACTGTTTAACATTAAATATATTTGCTGAAGCACTGATATTTGACTGTTTTCATTCAGAAATACAAGATTGGAGCATTGCTGAGCTACCATACCAGTGATATGTCAAGTGTTTCTAGACCTTTTCAACTAGAGCCAGTAAAATGTCAAACAATTCTACAGACCACTAACAGGGGCCTAGCATTTTTACCTATGTGTATATTATTAACAAACCCTACCAATTGGGTAGTTGACTAAATTTGAAAAATAGGTTAATACTTCACCTTATTATCTATTTTACTCAAAAAACATCTTATTTTGTAAAGAATCGAATATTTACATTAAGTATTTTGCATTTGTAAAAGGGAATTTAAATTTAGCTCAAAAACACTCTAGACATGGCGTCTTGGATGACGTCATAGCGTCTGATATGAATGTAAACAGTCGTGTACGTATATGGCAGGTGTAGATTTTCTTTAGTTAAACATGAGTTCCTCGTTTTATAAGTACTGTGTAGTGCCACAGTGTAGAAGCACAACAATAAAAACACCAGATAAGTTATTTATATATGTTCCAAACAATGAAAAAATATGGAGAAAGTGGTTAAAACTTGCAAGGAGGGAGGATGCTCAAAGTTTACCTGCAGACAGAAGTATTTATTTTTGTGAAGACCATTTTGATGTAAGTGTTTGTGCATAATATATTTCTAAATCCAAAGCAAAAATGATGAATTTTGCAGAACCACTACTTTTCAAGTAATGATAATGTAATAAGGTATGAGTTGAGTTTGTTTTGGTTTTATGTTCTAAAATCTTTCTTTAGTGTTATTTTTCATAGAATAAACATCATTAAGTGGCGCCACAATCTGATGATACATTCTTAAGCAGCTTGACGAAACAATTCGAAATAAAGAATAATTGTTTTTAATATCTCTCTTGGTTCTCGAGATATCGTCACTGAAAGATGATGTTGTTAGGCTGATATGAAGCTTAGAGCAGACTGGAAACTGGCAGTGCCATAGCTTTAAAATTTACCACACCTGTTTTTGAGGATATATTTTTCTAGAAAAGTTTTATCAAAATATATAAAAAGAAACATACCTTAGGCGTGATGCAGCTGAAAATTTAAGACACGGCACAGAAATAATAGTACCAAACAACGTCACCAAAAGCACAAGGAACTATAACTCATTTTTAACGTGCTATATCTCGAAACGAAGCGAGATATAAAAAAAAACATTATTCTTTATTTTCGATTTGTTTCGTCGAGTTCTACAAGAATTCGTTATCAGATTGCAACGTCACGGTAATTACAGAATTCCCTAACAGTTGCTTATACTTCGCAAAAGTAACATCAAAACCATATCAATTAACTTAAAAATGTACGTCTAAGCAATAGATTATTGTTTACGAAACTGATTTCAGCTTATAATATAAGTCTATGTTTGAGGCGAAAAATCTTCCAACGGCAACGGCGTCAATTTTGGGAAAATTACAACTGGTTGCTTTGCTAAAATCTTGTTCCATAATGAATTAAACTTCTCTTTCGCCAAATAATTAACAATAACTAAATTACCAATACAGAAGTTGCTACAAACGAAAAATTTACTACGCAAGGTGTTCTATTAGATGTAAATGTCAACCACTTCTGTGGCACTAGGGACGCTATGACGTAATGCTTTCTCATTGGCGTTCGCGGTCACGTGTCACTATGGCTGATTTTGTCGATTTTATTTTCTACAAATAATTCTAATCTTTTATATTAAATAAGGTTGTTTTTTGTTATCTCCTTAGCATGATTAATCATTAAAAACTACTATACGCCCGATTTATTCTTAGTGGAAACAAGCCAATTGTTATTAGGACATATCCCAATCTCCTAAGACCCATACCTACAATAAGGCCCTCAACGCTTATTAACATAATCCTCTAAGCAACGCAGCTCTTTGATGCCGAATGACAATTATTAGAGTGACAATGTAATCATATCGTGCAAATACCAGATTTTTTTTTTTCAGGTTGAAATATTCATGGCCCTAAAAAGTTTGGCTTATAGTTTATACTCTTTCATAGCCTTATACAGTATAGTAGTTTATATTGGTGAGGGTTCTACATATAAGACTCAAAATATAATTGGCTTTGTTACTCTGTAAAATTTGAATGGTTCATAAGATCCCCTGCCTTGCAATAGTTGGCCCGAATTCCTATGGTGAATGACAAATCAAAATCCTTATATTAATTCTTGAATTTCAAATTATCATTTTTCAAATATTTCAGTATGCTTCAGGAAATTTTATAGAACAATACCATAGCTTCAAACAGAAGTTGGTTCTGCAGTAAAACTGAAAAGTTTAGAGTAAATCACAATTAAGTTTTACAGCTGTTTCTCAAGCTAAATAGGAAAGCACAATAGGTGACTTATCTGAAACAAGTAATTCAATAACAGTACCAATGATAATACTGAAATATTGTAATGGGCATTTGTCTTTGTATCGGTCACAACCCTCCTTTCTTCATCTGTAGTGCCCTATATTTTCAGTAGCTGATGTTAAAAGAAAACTATTCCAAAGAACAAACTGTTTATAAATACTAAATGTTCTTTTAGAAATTGTATACCGTCTGTACACAACCCAGTGCTTAGTTAAATAAACCCTTAGCTGCATCAAAGCTGCATAAAAATGTGGCTGTATTATGAAATTCTTCCATTCCAAAGTAATCACTAGTAAACTGATCGCTCAAAATGTGACCCACAGTTATTTTAAATTTTGGTTTGAATATTCAAAAATTATATATCTAATTTTGTGAATTTTGACCTGCTGTGCTCCTAAGATAGTGAAAAAATTCTTTAAACCTGGAAAGGTAACCTATGCCACAGAAGTACCTGCACAGCAAAAATTGCCATCTCTTTTAAATTACATTATACTCCACTAGCCTGTAACATATTGGTCCTATAAACAAACTTGTACCAGAATCATATTTCATTCTTAAAGATTTTCTCTATTTATAAGAAAATCCAATTATTTTGAATACATATAGACAATTGAAAAATGTGCACCTCTGACGTGTATAGTTATCTTTCTAGGGTTAATCCTAAATTACTACTGAATCAATACTGAAAGTTTCCTCTTTTAATGCTAATCCATTTTAGAATATTCTTTGCTTCACTTGTTTGCAAATAACAATGCTCTACTTCCATTCTGATATTAGTAGCAATCATTTCCATTTTACTTCATGAATTATTTTCAAATAAAATAAACAAATTTATGATTTTGATAAAACTTTCTAAGGCTTCCAGTTTCATCAACCTGTAAAACCTACAGCAGTATGACATCCTTAGAGTTTGTGATTGATTTTAAAATCAGTTCCCACAGCTTTCATAAAATGAAACGATTCCACCACAAAATTTTATTTGTTCTATGGAAACAAAGTCCATGCACCTTAACAGTGTAAATATGAAAATGTGTGGTAGCAAATTACACCCCGTACACCAAAATATTTGTGAAATAAAAAGAAAGTAAATTTGTTTCACATTTATTCACAAATGGATTTTTAATTTGACAGATTGAAAGATGTGAAGTACTTCATAACATCTGCAGATGACGAGATTGTTGGGCAATATCACTTCCAGCCATGTCAAAAGCAAATCTGAAAAAAAAGGGAAAATTAACCATCTATAAAAGAGCTACTCAATTTATAATTTTAAATGGCACTATATTTAAATACTTAAACTTGACAAAAAAAATAGTTAAACAGTAAAATAAATGGTGGAAACAAATTTGTCTATTATTGTTCAAAGCAAATCTATCAAGGTGTTTCAAGGTACACATGTTAGAGCACTAAAAGAGAACAAATTTCTGCATACTCATTAATAATTTGAAAGCTAAATTTATCATTGTCAGTCTGCTCTAGTTTCTGTAGATTGACTTATCTGCTACACTTAAATTCCTTCGCAAGACAAATTTTTTATTAAAATGTGTAATAGTGTTATAGAAAAATAACAAAAATACAAGAATTTCACGTTCAGTACACCATGGCAACACAAGTTTTTGGTGTGCAATTAAAGTGCAGTTTTACTTCTTATTTTAAAAGAATACAGCTTTTCGATAATGTGAATAACAGACTTGCAGCTAGAAAAATTTTGCCTGAAGGGTGCATTCCAGTCGATTTGGTCAGCCTCCTACACACTACTTTAAGTCACTAGCTTGCCAATGAAATAGGGTTTTTAATAATTTTGGGAAATTAGTCAGTATTGTAGCTTTTCATATATTATAACAAAAAAAATCTTGAAAAAACAAACGGAAAAATGCAAAAATTTACATTCTTATATGTCTATTTGAATTTGGGTCCAAAACGCCCGCAGCTGTCAGTCATCTCTTGTGACATCACATCTCTGTAAGCAAAGTGACTGTTTATTTTGTTTTTAAAATGAGTTCTACAGTTTACAAGTGGTTTGTAGTGCCTCTGTGTTTAAACGCATCATGTAAAACAAAACAAACAAAAATTGTTTATGTTCTACACAAGGAAGATATGATAGGGGGGGAAAAAATTCTAAAGCTTGCAGAACTTGATCCAGAATATTTGTCTACAAATTCAATATACTTGTGTGGAAACTACTTGGATGCAAGTTTCAGCTTAATATTTTGTTCAGACTTAAATTATCAGTTTCGAAGTTGAGTCTCATGTACTCCCATAAACACACCTTTCAACAGGTTACAAACTAGTCAGCCATCATTTATATGATACATGATTTAAATTAATTCAAGCACATAACACATCTAACAAATAAGTAATTGTATACTAATAGTTTAATGTATCAGCTTATTTGAATATTGGTATATTGTAGAGAAGAATGCTTGCTGTTCTTTATCTACTTACGAGGTAGGTCCGATAATTACTTAGCCTCTCTTCCCGATGGCGCCACTGTCACCAGAGAAATTTTTTATCGTGTTGTACATTATCTTAAGACGGCTATTGTTAAAATTTCAGCCAAATCGGACTCGTAGTTTTGTTGTGATCGCGTGTGAAAGTGGGATTTTAAACAAATGGAATAGGAGTAATATCGGTCGGTGATTCGATTCTTGTTTTTGGAAGGAAAATCGCGCAGCAAAATCAAAGAGCGCTTGGATGCTGTGTACGGTGACTCTTCTCCTTCAATGGTGACTGTCAAAAATTGGTTTAATGAGTATCAATGTGGCTGCACGTCGGTTTTTGTTGAGCCACACCCAGGTGCCCCAAAAACAGTTACAATGGAGGATAACGTGACAAAAACCCACGATCTCGTATTGGCAGACCGCCGATTGAAGGTGCACAAGATTGCTGGGACAGTAAGCATATCGAAAGACTGCGTGGGTCATATCTTGCATGAAATTTTGAGCATGAGAAAGCTGACGGGGCAATGGGTTTCGCAGTTGCTCACTCCGGACAACAAGCGCAACCGTGAGACCACTTCACAGCAGTATTTGACGCTGTTTAAGTGCAATCCAAAGGAGGTTCTGCATCATTATGAGACCGTCGACGAAACATGCATCCCCTGGTACACACCAGAGACCAAGGAACAGTCAAAACAGTGGACTTTACCCGGCGAACGTGCTCCGAAAAAGGAGAAGACTGTCCCATCGACTGGAAAGGTGATGGCCACCATTTTCTGGGATTCATAAAGTGTAATCTACACCGACTACCAGGAGAAGGGCAAAAACGATCACAGGGCTTTACTATGCCGAATTATTGGGCCGATTCGACGCCGAACTGCAGAAAAAACTGCCCTTTGGCGAAGAAAAAAAGTGCTCTTCCACCATAACAACGCACCTACACCATTGCCACGGCCAAATTGGGCTACAAACTGCTGCCCCATCCACCATATTCTCCAGATTTGGCCCCTTGCGACTTCTTTTTGTTTCCAAACTTGAAGACACTCGCCCGGCATAAATTTGATTCAATGAGGTGGTTATCGCCGTCATGGAGGCCTACTTTGAAGATCTCCAGAAAACGTATTTTTCAGACGGGTTAAAGAAGTTGGAGCATCGCTGGGTCAAGTGTATCGAACTAAAAGGAGACTATGTTGAGAGATAAATCACCACTTTTCCAAAATTTTCGTTTTTTCTTTTGTAGGCTAAGAACTTATCAGGCCACTCTCGTAGGTGCACAGCAATTAAGCTATAATTTTTAACTAGACTAATATTGGTCCCCTAAAGCAATATTTAATTTATAAAAATTCTTTCTAGACTAAATCTATCCTCTAAACCAAGTCTAAAGCCTAACATTCAAATACAAGGCCGAGAAGTAGTTAATTCTTAGATAACTTTTCTTAATTACATGAGAAAATATGCACTTTTCAGCACAAAACTGCACTTTCAGTACAGATAATTTTGAGGCAAATTTTGACATTCCGGAATCCTGCTGTACAAAAATCACTGTTTTATGTGAAAAACTGTCACAGCATTGTCACATCAATTTTGGGCAAATTAGAGCAGTTTGCTTTACTCATTCCATCTCTCACTGCAAATAGTTGTTTTATAGATTGGTAACCAGAAGTAAATAATAGTGGCTTAAAACCTTAACTATACAATTCACAGATTGGTGACAGATGCTTAGTGAAACTGATACATGCTGGGACGTAATGTCATGCAATGCGATTGGTGCTACATGCCAAGAGACTTTTCTGCATTTGTATTTTATCACTATTTGTAGATGGAAAAATTCCTTGGTATAAAAACTCACGAGCCACTTGCAGTGTTTTGCAATCCCGCCTGCACAAAGGATACTACAATTTCATCATTTAATGCCCAAAATACCCCAGTCTTTTATGCAGTAGCTTCCCATTGCCTTCGGCATCCCCATGCTATTAATCATTTCTGATTCATCAGCCTCTAGGGCAGTTTCATATCTCAATTACATTTTTATAATGCTAAACGCATAGTACACAGAAAAATGGCTGCAATGCAAGTGAGTTAATACTTCTAAAAATTAACTGTCGACAGTGGTGCAATAATTTTCATTAAAGGACTGTTTTGGACCTCATGACAATATAAATGTGGCCCTTGTGAGACCTCCAGGTATGAAATACCTGCTCTACATGGATTAGAACAAATAAATTAAATAAATTGTGTTATGTCTTCAAAATTTACTCTTGGAAAGTACCAAGCATTCAATTTATAATTTCTCTGCTGAATAAGGTTTAACATGACATAATTGCTACTTCCCATATGTGGTTCCACTCCTGGGGTGATGTTTCCTCATTTTTAGTTAGTACAAATTCAATTGTGAACGAAGTTTGAGCTTCTTTAAATCTAGTTTTCTGTCACTGATCACATGAAATTCGAGCTGTTTTACATGTTAAGTAACTCTTCACCACAGATGTTTCCATATTGACTTGGATGTGGCCATTTTAGTGAGACAATATCCAAGCATAAGAATATTCTCTTGCTGCCTATCTACTTCTTGTGTCACTATTTTTTTTTTTTCATTTTAAACTGGATTTTGAGGTCTACAAAAAGCACAAATGACTATTTGGAAACTGCTAATGTGTCCGAGTTCAATTCAAACATGTTTCTCTGGTTTACCAAAATGTCTGAACTATCAACTATTTCAGCTACCTATTTTCCTACACCTACTTTATCTTGTCAATATAAATTATATATTTGTCTTTCATCAATGAGTACAGTATTTCCAGTTTAAGTTTTTTGACCATTATGTACAGATCAGATCATTGCTTTTTTTTTTTTTTTTTTTTTTTGAAATATGAAGTTCTTCATCTTCCTCTCCTTCAGCTGCTCCCTCTACATCTTGCAGATATTCAGTCTACTCACGTTTTCTTCCTTTATCTCCTGGAGTTTTTTTTCTGTATCCAACTTGAATTAAAAAGCATTAGTTCATCACTCTACCAATGTTGTCACCTTTTTTTGGTATACATTTATGTTAGTATCACTAGATGTAAAGTAAGGTCGGGCTTTAGGAAAGCAAAATAAATTTGTATGGCCTTACTAGCATTTAACCACCACTTTGTGCACACAGGCCTTTTGTACAAGGTTACATAACCTTTACGATGAAGTAAATATTAATTTGGTGTAGTTGGAGGCTACAGATTAGCTTCCATCCATCATTTTGTCCTCCTGAATCAAAGAAGTTCAATCTTTGTCGACTTGTGAATTATCACCATTAATTTACTAACTTTTATCCCCCTTATGGCTTTATGCCTCGACATCATCAGAGCCAGGAAACAACCGTGAACAAGGAACAGGAAAGAATACAGCAATGGCCTTTTGAAGGAAGCATTCGCCTGGAGTGATTTGGGGAAACCATGCAAAAACCAAATCTCGACGCCCAGACGAGGATTCGAACCAGCGTCGTCCTGAATACGAGGCCAGAGTGTTAAAATTCACCAACATTAGGTTTGCATTATGTAATAAATGAACAACATAACTAATATTTACTGTTTTTACACAGATTCTTCAGTTGCAAAATAAGAAAAAAGGGTCCAATTGCAATTTAATAAACAATTTGCTTCAAGTTAAATATATCATTTGAATTGATAAATACAGTCTGCACAATGGGTTTAGAGCAGGGCTCTCCAAACTTTTCATCCCATCGACTCCTTCATAGCATATTTGCCACCTTATCGACCCCATATTAAGTATTTAATAAAAAAATTAAATCATTTTTGCCATTTCTAATGTTAAGAAATTACAGTTCCAATATGTTACAAAACCCACCCAATTACATCACAGAAAAATAAGATACTTTCCACAATTATAATCTCAAAAAACAACAAAATTATGAATAGATGGAATAAATTTCCAGTAAAGGTCAGTCAAATAGAACAGATGGTTCTTGCATTGTTTTAACTTGTCACCTAGTGATGGTTCCACCTTCCTAACTACCTCTACAAACTATCACTTCTTGACCACAATGTGCAAATTTTTTGTTTTTTTGTTTATTGCTTTACACCTTGTCGAAGGCTAAGGTCATTAGAAGTGGGATGGGACTGGATATAAGGAACAGGAAGGAATTCTGCCAAGGCCTTTTTGAAGGAAGCTTCCCGGCATTAGCCTGGAGTGATTTGGGGAAACCATGGAAAACCCAAATCTGGACGTCCGGACGGGGATTCGAAGCCACGTCCTCCCGAATGCGAGGCCAGAACGTTAACCGTTCACCCACCACGCTCGGTCCGTGTACAAAAGTAATTGGTTGAAAGTTTCAGCATTTTCTTCACATAACTTTGCGAACAGATGGGAATTTAGAGAATGAGCTTTAATTTTAATTACTGACCCGATTTTAATTGGAACATTACTGTTTTATCCTACACAGTTTAATTGACCGAGTATTAATTGACCCTGGAAAACTGTTACAGACCCTAAGGGGTCAATATCTAACACTTTGAAGACCCCAGATTTAGAGGTTGGTTATCCAGTTGTTTTGGAAAGGGCTAGTTGCATTTAGGATAGTGTCCTTTTTTAGTATTCTCGTAAGATACTAATTTTCTGCTCCACTCGCTTTTGAGGTAACGTAACATGATTCATCTCAAATTTTCGGTCGGACCCAAAGCTTCCACACTGAAAATCCCACCAAACTGGTTTAAAAGTTTATATACAATACAATATTGGGTCTATGACTCAAACCATTCAAAATCTTCAGACAGGCATTTTAATGCCATGCATATGCAAAAAGCACATTTTATTTTCTAGGAAGTTTAAACAGCAATACAGTGAACATGCATGAACTAGAAGCTTTAATGGGCAGAATCAATGAGATGTCCATCTGAATTGAGAGTTCATTTTGGTAACAATAGAAAGCAGACATCACACTGAGACACAGTTTTCTTTTGCGTGGACAGTCTATTAACAAAAGCAGCAGAAGTAATGTTTGTTGCCACTGTTTAGCGGTTCGTAGTACTATTCACAGCTAATGCCTGCTTCTGATTGGCCATGACTCGTTAACGCCAATGTGTTATTCGCCATGCATTAATCAGTTAATCACTAATAAATTTCAAATAAGCTACTACATTTAATGTTTAAACACATATATTTTATCTTGATGTAAAATATTTATCTTGAAATACATTTATTTTACCTTGCAAAACTCTATTCATAATATTTAATGTGAAAATCCTTTTTTCTTTATCGTGTCAGCCAATTGCAAGCATTAATTGTCCAATACTCGTCCATCACTGATAGGGATTGCAATCCAGCAAAGCGGGATCCCGCAATCCCGCATCATTAGACAGTCTGGCGGATCCCGCACAAAATTAAGCGGATCCGCAATATCCGGCAGAAACGCGTGTCAGTCTGCATGATTCACTGCCCCACTCGGTCTCTGTCGGATATTTTGCACTGTTTGCCTGTACCAGAGCAGTTGGCATTTGACTCATGTGAAAAAGCGTTTGTTTTTGTAAAAAAAAGTTATAATGAATTTTTCACGGGTGTATCGACGAATTGTTTTGTAGGAACACCAAACTTAGACGGCTGCCTCCGCCGACTTCCTCACGTGTGTAATTTCGTGTGTTTGCAATGAAATCCGGAGATACAACCTATGAGAACTTCACTACAATCATTCGCCGAGAAAGTCTCCTTTCTTACTAAAAAAAATAATAATTTCCACTCTAAAAATGTCGTTACGCCTCATAAGTAAATCTCAAATACTAGACAGTTTACGTGTTGGTGAGTACTTTCATTTAGTAACATTGAATCAACTGTAATATCAATCAAGGAATCAGGAGATATAATAATGAATCACGCAAAAAAGACCAAGTCTCGTGCTTGTGCAGTGACAAAAAGTTATGAAATTTTGTTCTGAGCCAAGTCTACACTTTACAGAGTATATTCACTTCACTTGAATGCTTTTCTCGGTGTTATAGAATGTTTATTTATAATTAAAAAAACTGGTAACTTGGCCATCAAGCAAACCATATTTTTAAACTTATGTGATGTATTGTAAGCCACCTAATATGACCTAAGACCAATATTTTCCATTTTTATTATTTATTTAAAAATTGGTTTAGATTAAAAACAAAAATGTAAAACCTCGAAATACACTTAAGACACGCTAAAAAGTTTTAATGTCATTTTGCCAATCAAAATATTGTTAACTGTTAATTTTTTCAGCATTAAAATTATTAAAAATTTATTAACGTTTTAAGTAACTATGTTTTAAATATATGCGTTATAAAACTGTTTGTACCAATCCCGTGGGATTGGCGCAAATCCCGCGGGATTGCAATCCTTAATCACTGATAATACATTATACGGTGATGTCCTAAATTTTGCACCAGTCGTACAGGAATGAATTCATTAGCATTTAGGTCTTAATGCAGCCTAGACCACAGTGAAACCTAACCATCGCACAGGGTATTGCGGATACCCAGTTTCCATGTCATATCTATTGCTATTGCTATGGTCAGGCTGCATTACAACATAAACTCAAACGATTATTAACGAAATCGTATTTTATAAATAAGCGTTTAGTCCTAATGCAGCTAGGACCATAGTGAAACGTAACCACACAATATTGCGGATATCCAATTTTCAAATCTTATCTATCGCTGTTACTGTGTTCCAGGCTGCATTACACTCTAAATGCAAATACTTATTGACAAAATCATACTTTATAAATATTTTATTTGCACGATTGTAATAACCATTTCAGCCACACAAGGAAATTCAGAAGAACAAAATAAATTTATATCAATGGATGTCAGATTAACCTCTCATTAAATTGATTGTATTTCCAAGGCAATTTTATTACTCCGTAAATGAATAGTAGTTACAACACATAAAATACGCATCCAATAAGCTACTCACTGCTATACTTTGTGACCAATTGCAAGTGGCCATTTGCCACAAATTGTACTGTGCACCGCTAAATACTGCCAACAAAAACTACTACTACTGCTGCATTCATTTATGGAAGGTTGAAAAACTATTTTTCTCAGTGTGATATCTGCTTTCTATTGCTACCAAAATGAACTCTCAATTCACATGGACATCTCCATGGTTCTCCCCACTTTGATTTCTGAGGGGCAGTATTAGCAAAGGTCGTGGTTAGATAGAGAAGCAACCTTGACAAAAATTACAGTACACTATTACAGAACAAAATATGAGGAATTTACTTTTTATTAGCAACAAGCTCCTTTCAATGTGTCATGTTATCGATGTCATTATTTCATGTGGATGAAAGCATTTCTATATTAACCACACTCCATGTGAGCTGTATCAGGATTAAAATTAACATGGTGTAATGTATCATCTAGATTTATTTTGTTTGTTTTGATTTCAGTGTCAACAAGTATCTTTCATCATCAATCCAATCACATAAAGTAGTTCCAACTGTATAACAATGTAAACTACTATATTTGACCATCAATTATACGAATACTGATCAACCGAAACATCGGTTAACCAAAAGTGCAAAGGACAATACATTAGCAAAAGTTTTGTATAACTTCATATCATGGACCTTAAGTGGAACTAAACAAAAAAATTGTTTCAGGTTTGGCTAGGTTGATTAAAAACTCTTCAGGATTTGTTATAAAATATGTGAAAGTCTTTAATTTACGAGTGCAACAAAATACTTCTACCGCCAACATATTTAGATCGCAATGACATGAGGGATAAGATTCGAGAAATAAGATGCCGTACTGATACATTTATGTATTCTTTATTTCCTCGTTCTGTTCAGGATTGGAATGCACTGAATTAGGATTGGTGCTTTGCACCCTCTGCCTGTGAATTGCAGAGTATAGATGTAGAAAACATTCAAGATTGGCTCAACTGGCTATCAAGTACTGACAGACAGCTGAAATCATTGCCAATGACATCAAATTAACCATGCTGAAAAAGAAACATCCAGTGAGGAAGGTTCCACTGATATAAAACGTTTAGAACAAGAATGTAATGTCCAAATGATGTCTTTAAAACAGTTGCAAGATTTTATGGCAAAAAAATGAGTGCTTGTATTTAACACATATCACTGTTTCTTGGTTTTATATTCCTCCTGTGACACTGTTGCAAATTTGTTCATTAATGATCCGTTATCTCGAAAATCAGTTTCTGAATGCCTCAAACTTTTTCGGATAATCAATGCTCCACCTGTACCTTTCTGTGTATATATATATAAGGGTCAAATCAACTAACAATCTGAACCTTGACCTCTCAGATTTGGATGATTTTTTTCCCCAGATAATGTACCCACCAACACTAGTTTAAATTTAAAAATTTTCTAACTTAGTTTTTGAGTTTCATGGGTTTAAAAATGGCCGTTTTTGGTTGATTTAAGATTGTTTTAAAATGCTGTAGCTCAAAAACTGTACAACCTAGAGAGCTCAAACTTGCACCATTGTTTTCCTCTAAAAATTCCCTTCTAGGTACTTGACATGTAACATGACTAAGCTACCTAAATTTGAAATTTTTTAAAAATTCATTTT
>CM061920.1:247884350-248019016 GCA_031002005.1 Vandiemenella viatica | reverse complement strand
ACACGTATATATATATATATATATATTTATCTTTCCACGTGTAACAATGAGTGTAAGAGTGTGGCTCGGTTACTGATTTTAATCTATGAAAAAATGTTAACCCAAAAGACCGAGGCGTTGACCTATGTAGTTACTGTTTCCTTTATGAAGTATGATGGCTTATCCTGATCTCTTTCATAGCTATAAATCGAGCCAGATAAACTGCTTTATTTCTGTCAATGCTCCAAACAGCACACAATTCACGTAAAGCTTTTTACGAGCAATTCTTTAGGGAAAATATGTGCTACACGTTCTTTTGAAATATTGTACTGCAGTAAGTAATTGTTACATGATTTATAGTGTTATACGTTTTGGTTGCACTTCGTGTAGATCGTCTTCCAGGTTGATACGTAGCTTGTAAATTCGGTATCGCATCTTCTAATTGTTGAAAATGAATAAATGTTCCCATAAGCTTCTTTTTTAAAATTCTCTGAACAAATTTAATCTCGTATTAAACTTTGACTTAGAATATTATAAGTATTCGAAATTCATTTTAAAGAAAGTATGAAAAAGGAAGACAGAATTTCTAATCATATTAGGCCATTTTTTTTCTGCAGTTGCTTTTTAAAATAATAAATTACTTAATAAATAGGTAATGGAACTGCTGTTGGATGTTGTTTATTCACAGACGCGTTTCTTCTCTTGTCGAGGTATCTTCAGCGTTCACTATTTTCTGTAATATGTTTTCTAGTTTTAAATTTCGCATAGAATGGTTTTGTTTGAATTTTTATAATGATCTGTGCCTTCAAGCAGTATATGTTTGCAATGCTGTGTGTATTACAGCAAAAGAAGATACTAAAATCCGATACTGAAACTGATGAAACATTGTACTTAAATAAATCGACAAAATCGACCTAACGACAAAAAATCAAATCGGAATAAAATTAATTTAAAAACTGGATAAGACGTTTTTAAAGTACTGTCAAAAAAATCAACAAAACTTTAAATATAATTCAGTAGCTATAATGTCAATTTTATTAAAAAGTTAATAAGAACATTACTTATAGACTGGAGAACAGTGTATGCATTGAGCATGAATCTGTTATTTATTTGTAACGGTTGGTGAAACTTTGTATTATGTCTAGCAGTAATTCTGGTTGGACCACAACTAGGCTTTGTCACTCAGTTTGCTGTCGATCTCAAGAGACTTCTCTGAGTCAAGGATAACACTGTGAAGGTAAGGGTGTCAGGGATTGGAATGAGTTACCAAGAGAAACGATGAATAATTTACCGAAAACTTTGAAGGAATTTAAAGAAAAAATTTGTAGAGGGCCAATGTAGGTGGGTGCAGGATAGGGGGAAGATAGCTGTGTAGGGAAATTGCCACCGGAGCCTGTGCTCCATTGCAATTAAATTAAATTAAATAAATTAAATTAAATTAAATTAAATGGTTGTGAAAGTGAAAGGCAAGAGACTTAAATGGCAGCGCTTCTTCTCGGAATGACTCACTCTGTTAATCACTTGAATGGGGGCCAAGATTCTGGGCTACAGCTACATTACGATTAGAGAGATTTCGCAACAACGTATCTTCAGTTTCGCTGATCACGTTGTAGTTGTAAAGGCGTTCCACTTTGTATAATGATCAGTTCCCATGCTATCACCGACCTTTTGCTTTGCTATGGACCGCTCTTAATTGTTGTATATAAGCTGCTCTCAGAAAGATGATCTTTACACTGAAGTTAATAATATGATTGCAGTATATGTACTCACTTTGAATCGTTCAATTAATCGAGTTACACTTATCAAAGAAGTATTATTGTGTAGAAATTGCCTTGTATTGTGTGCTGTGACTCGCTAATTCGAGACGGATTAATAAGAGTATTTTATGTTTTAAACACTTCGTTATTATCGCAGAACCCAATCAGTAACAGATATGATAAAAGAGCTGGAATGGGACTCATTGGAAGACAGAAGGAGGGTGAAGAGGGTCATGGGAATGTACAAGGCGTATATTGGTGATGAGGCATGGAAAGATATTGGTGTAAGAATTGAAAGTAATGCATGGAAGGGAAAAGATGACCATGACCACAAGTTGACACTCGATTTCAGGCACAAGGATGTAGGAAGATTCTCTTTTTTAGGTAAGGGTGTCAGGAATTGGAATAAGTTACCAAGACAAATGATGAATAATTTGCCAACAACGTTGAAAGAATTTAAAATTAAAATTTGTGAATGGTAAATGTAGGTGGATGCAGAAAAGGGGAAGATGGGTGTTAAGGGAAATCGCCACCGGAGCATGCGCCCGCTATAAAATTAATTCATGTAAAATTGTGTTGAGAACACAAATAATACTTCGTGCATTGTGCTAAGACTTGTAGCATTTTGTTAGTTTCATTTATTTTGAAAGATTACGAAATTGGTTAAGATACAGATCAAAGATGGAGATAGGAAGTCTTTTTTATTAACGTTGTCCCACTAGACCTAAAAGTTATGATCCCAAACATCTGAATGCCGCCATTCCATGCACTGTTGCTTTGTTTCAGGTGTGACGTAGGCCACCCATGTCTCATCGAACGTAACAATTTGGCTTAAGAAATCATCACCATCGTTGTGGTACCGCTCAAGGAAAGTCAATTCACTGCCTAAACGTTTGGTTTTGTGCATATCCGTTAACATTTTCGGTACCCAACGTGAGCACAATTTTCGGTAATTCAATTGCTCGGTCACAATTCCATACAAAACACTACGAGGAAAGTCATCCCACAAGGAGAAAAATCGTTAAAGCGTCTGTTTTCTCTAACCTTATTGTCCACTTTCTGCACCAAACTTTCATTAACGACTGAAGGACGCCCACTCCGTTGTTCATCATGCACATTTGTGCGGCCATCTTTAAATGCTCTCACCCACTTCTCACCATTCCATCACTCATAATGTTTTGTCCGTAAACTGCACAGATCTCCCGATGAATATCGATCGGATTTAGGCCTTTAGCACAAAGAAATCTTATAACAGCCCGTACTTCACAGTCGGCGGGACTCACGATTATCGGAGGCATCTTAAACACTCAGTGAACAACGTAAACAAGGAAGAATTAGACTGTAATGGCGTCAGTGCGTAGGCAAGAGATGCAGGTACCCAGTGCGCATGCGCGGAACGCCGACAGAACGCTGCAGCCACGGTGTGACAAAACGGTACTTACTTAAAAAATACGCCTCGTAGTATCTTTGATGTTAAGGGAACTCTTCGAGTAACTCAGTCGTCATGTCACTTTTTCATTGTCACAAGATATGAATCTTCTTGTTTGATTCAAAATGGAAGATATGATGATGACTATGACCACAAGCTGTCACTATATTTCAAACATAAGGGAGTGAATGTGATTATTTTTTTAGGTAATGGAGCCAGAAAAGCGTCATGTAATTTTGCTTTTCTAAGATACTGCTTTTGATATTTGAAACAATTCAAACAGCTGCAAATGATATCCATTATATTAGTTCATAATATTGTTATGGGAATTGACAAGGATGAAATGGCACGAACACGACTCTTAGTTAAAGACACTTAACTCTAAAGTCAGGCGCCAAATGCGATCCTTTCAACTTGAGATCAAGACGCTACCATTCTACAGCACCGTCAGGAAGCTCCCAAGCAAAATTTAGGAGGCAATGAATACCATTCACAACGCACATATTATCCAACACAATAGTTGCAACCTGTGTGAGGTTGTATCACATACGATACGTTTCAGCAACATTTGGGTTTTGTTTTTATTCAAAAGGCAATGTCATTGAAATTATCTATTTATTTTTACTTTAACGAGGTACAGTTGCTTTGGTAGAAGACTTATTCTGAATCTTTTTTTCTACTATACCTGCTAATTTGTATTTCGTGATTAAATTTCAGTTAAGGAACATCCAACAATTCTGACATCTATTTAAGCTCGTCATTATTTTCATACACGTTGTAATGAAAGTTTAGAGGTGGTAAAAAAAAGAGGTAAAATTTTTTCCTTTCTGTTTGCAGAATGAGCATCACTTAACTGACATCAGATGTGAAATTATTCAATTTGATAAAATTATATGGTGTAATAAATATTCTTACCACGAATAACCAAATACAATCATTCGTTTCACTTGATTCATGTTTTTTTTTTCTTTTTTTTTTATTAGGACGATTTTCAGACAGATGTGACACTTAATATACTCAGTTTTGAATATTTTTCAAAATATATTTCAGTTTTAAAAATAATTTTATGATTTGCACATTTTTCTTTATGACTATTCCTTGTCGACATAGCGGTCATTAGAGGTGGGAAAGGAGTGGGTGCAAGAAACGGAGAGGAATTCGGCCATGGCCTCTTGAAGGAACCATTCCGTCATATTCGTATGAAGTGATTTCTGGGAAACATGAACAAACTGAAATCTTGATCACCGGATGGGAATTCGAACCCGCGTCTTGCCGGTTTTTTTTATTTTTATTTTTTTAATTTTTTTTTACTCGTGGCTTTAAGCCTTGTCGACGTCGAGGGAAGGAAGCATCCCGGCATTCGCCTGGAGTGATTTGGGGAAACCATGGAAAATTCAAATCTGGATGCCCGGTTGTTGTTGTTGTTGCTATAGAGCGCGTCGATGGATGCCCGGACGAGGATTCGAACCGGCATCCTCCCGAATACGAGGTCAGAGCTTTAACCACTCACCCACCACGCTCGGTACGTTGTTGCCAGATGCCAGGCGCGGATTTCCTTTTTCGGACGTTATGATCATTACTGCACTTGTGCTAGGATAATTCTAAAAGAAGTGAACGTAAGTAATCCACCGAGTAATTAACGAACCATACCAGCATTGATCTTCAGTGACGTTTATACCTTGTACGTCCACGGAGGTGAAAGAAGGGCTGCCGAAACGCTGAGGGGGCTGGCAATCTCAACGTCACCAAACGCAATGCGGAGAGGTATGGGTTTTAATCGTTTAGTGTTTTGGTACACAATCCGGTGTTAATTCGATGATAAACTGTAGATGTCATTTACCCACCAGAAAAATCAGTAAATCACGGGGAAAGCGCAATGAGCAGCAAATCGTAACTCTGTGACTGAGTTGTTTAACCCACAGGAGTTTTATTTTACTTCAGCTTCATGTCGAGAGACATGAATATATAGAGTTAGGGTAATCGTCATTATGGTAACGTGTGAGTGTTGCCATGTGTGCTTGAGGCCAATGACCGATCGTCTGTTCTACCTTACTATTGATGATACACCGACTTTTGCAAATTAGTTAATGGAATATCACATTCGAGGGCTCTTTAGGTTGTGCCAGAGCGAGGATGGCTGGCAGGTTACCTAGCGGGATGTTGCGTTGTCAAAGACGACGTCTCTCATGGGAGAACTCGAGTGTCGGCAGGCAATCGACCGCCATCACAGGAGGCGAGATGCTCCAATCTGAAGAGCTACTCCAGGTCACGAGGACGCCGAGCCTAACCAGCCGAGCGTTAGCACGTTGTACCCGAACCGAACTCTCGAATGAATGCAGCAAAGCTTGATGCTGTCGGTACTTCAGCAGCAATGACAACAGCAAAAGATGCCTCTCATTCTCGAAGACCGTACAGCATTGTGAAAACACTGAAACCAAATGAGGCCACTTACGGTGTAGTGGAAAGTACAGTATAGTTTACTGTCCGAACGCATGCTTTAATGTTCTGTTTTTAACCAGATTATGTATTTGATCCTCCAAAAATTGTTTTTGGGTCCTAATTTTGCGATGTGAGAATCTCAAACTTTAATGATGTTTGTTTTATTTTGAAGACGACGACTTAAGAACTGATATTTTCCGTGCATGTAATACTTCAAAGAATTCACGGGCAGACTGCGAATATTGAAATTTGAGCGCAAACGGGTCCGTGAACAGATAACAAAATAAATGAAAATGTTTGGGGTGTCTCCTACTCCAAAAAGGGTAGAGACAAAGTGTGTGTTTATATATATATAAGTGTGTTCTATGGTGTGGTATTTCTGGATGGATACTGAAAATACTTGGGACAGTTTTAGTTAATTGTGTGTTTAGCGTGATACACTGAGCCAAAACATTATATCCACCTGTTTAATAGCGTGTTGGTTCCACTTTGGAATGAAATAAAGCAGTCATTTTGGATGCTCACTACAATAGCACACGATCAACCGACCAGCCGCGCCGTTTCCGAGATGTTCGTTCCGAGACACTGAGCCATGATAATCGGCTCTTTGTGTCACTTATCTCAGTAAATTTCCCTATCTGCCTCACATATGGTCGTTAGAATGTTTCTCATGATGTGCAATGATACTAATGTTTTAGCTCATCGATGTATGAGCTTATTGATTTTGATTGATGTATGACGTAATTTTTTAATAAATCACTCACATGTTTGTTAACAAATGTACTTTAATATTTTAATGTATTTTCCCCCTTCTTTTTCTGTTATACGCTTTAATTTTTCCCTTTTCAACACTTAGCCTCTACTCTAGGTAAGCGAAGGAAATTGCGCCATATTTGATGAAACTATATACCGCCTCCTTGGATCAAGGAAAAATAGCAGCCGAATGGAAGACCGCCATCGTAAGTCCAGTGTTTAAAAATGGGAATGTTAATGATCCTCAAAATTATAGGCCGATCTCGTTAACCTCAATATTTTGCAGGATTTTAGAATACATCATCTATTCAAATGCCATGCGGTTTTTGGATGAAGGTGAGCTTTTAAACCCAAATCAACATGGATTCAGAAAAGGCCGATGCTGCGAAACACAACTTGCTCCTTTAATTCACGACTTGAGCCGTATTATAGATGAACAATCCCAGGTTGATTTAGTTCTATTAGACTTTAAGAAAGCTTTCGACACTGTGCCTCACACTAGGTTACTTAGGAAACTTCGTGGTTACGGCATATCTAGACAAATATGCGACTGGGTTGCAGACTTTCTGAAGGGCAGAACACGTGTGTAGTTCTCGACGGTGAGCGTTCATCACGTACCGAAGTGAGGTCCGGGGTCCCCCAGGGAAGCGTGTTAGGGCCTCTGTTGTTTCTCATATACATTAATGATTTATGCGATATAATAGGGGGATGAAAAGATTATTTGCCGATGATGCTATTATTTATCGTGAAATCACATACCCAGGACGACTGCGCTTTGTTACAAGACGATATTATGAAATAATTGCGTGGTGTAAAGATTGGCAGTTGGAGTTAAACGCTAAAAAGTGCCAAGTCATGCCTGTAAGTAAAAAGGTGACACCATTTAGCTTGGAATATACTATTAATGGCACTGTCCTTAGAATGATAGATTCCGCTAAATACCTAGGGGTAACAATTCGTAATAATTTGTCGTGGAATGAGCATATCGAGAATGTAATTGGGAAAGCAAATCGTATGATTCGATTTCTAGGTCGTAATTTAAAACAATGCACTCCGGAAGTTAAATCGATTGCATACAAGTCACTAGTGCGGCCTCACTTAGAATATTGTTGCTCTGTATGGGGTCCCCATCAAAAGGGATTAATGGAGGCATTAGAGATGGTCCAAAGAAGAGCCGCCCGATTCGTGACAGGTATATATAGTTGGAGGGAAAGCGTAAGTGCGATGTTGAAGGAGTTAGGTTGGGAAGACCTGGAGCACCGAAGGCGTTGCTCTCGACAAGCTAATTCTCTACGACTATATTTCGGAATGACAGCAAACAAATATTGCTACCAGCAACATTCATATCTCGGAATGACCGCGAAAATAAGATAAGAGAAATCAGGGCCAGAACCGATTCATTTCTGTACTCATTTTTTCCACGAGCGATTAGGGAAAAGAATTTACCGGGCGAGTAAACATAAAATCCAGGAGTAGCTTCGATAAAGCACTCCGGCCATCCTGATCTGGGTTTTCCATGGTTTCCCGATCGCTCCAGCGAATGCTGGGATTTCCTCACAATAGCCCATGGGCGCCTCCTGCCATATCCCGTTATCCCTTCCAAACCATTACCTTCCGATAGGTGCAATGCACCCTCCGCCACACACTTTTAGTGAATCGCGGAGTAATAGTAATAGTAGTTATTCCGATTTTATTCTCGTTGTATGCGTTCATCTTACTCAGTTCAGTAATAACAGAACACACAAATCAAGGTATATTCCATGTTTCAAAGACGCCATAGCACACACCAAAGATATATTCTAACTGAATTTGCACACAAAATAAAAGATAAGTAATTAAATAAATTTATACATCTCCTTATAAAATTATGCAAATCATCATCACGTATATTTGAATAATTGGAATGTACAGCTGTGGGCTTGTATGCAATCTAGAGCAAGACATCTGCATTAGCGGTAACAATTTACATCACGGTAAAGTTGGAAGTTATTACACATGGCTGAATTAATTACCACAGAAATATGATGCCAATGAAAGGAAATAAATTAAAAAATAAAATACTAAAGATCTTATACTTCATGCTGTCCCCCTGTTTATTCTGATCAGACAGTATAGATCCAAAACACGTAATTATGGAACTACTTACATTTTCATGAAATAATGACGTCAGCAAGACGGCGCTGTAAAAAGCAACTTAAACTATTATTATAAACCTAATTCCTTGAGGTCTATCCTGTAATACGAAATGTTAGTTTTCATTCTTAGTCAGACTGCATTTTATACTGATCAAGTCCTCTGCTAATATTATTTGCTCGAAAATCCAAACATTATCGAACGTGTATTAATACATTCACCATGCCGCGATCTAAAGTTGACCGAGGTAATGATAATATGAACGCCATCCAACCCAGTAGTATGCATGTCCGATAAGGACTTCTCGGATTTTTAATGAATACTCTGCTTTGATTGTAGTTATTAACTACATGTTGACCGCAACTTCGTCCACTTGGTTTTTTATTTTACACAGGGATGATGTCAGGTCTTGTACCAAAGTTACTCTCACCGACGATTTGACATTCTTCTTTACAGTCAATCAAGAATTTTTCAAAGGCATTTATAAATCCAACGGGTCATGATTCTTAGTTATAACAGTTATATGACAGCTGACTTATGATTTTCAGTCACAATAAAAAGACACCATCGAGAATCATATAGAACCGTCAGTAGAAAACATTGGCAAAACTTCCTTGCTTAACAACAGCCTCTATCTCCGCTTTCGTTGACACCGGGGGTTGATAGCTTCTCAGTATAACTCTTACTGAATAATAATATTTTCATGCCAATGTTTCTTACGAACTGTTCAATCGTCCTTTGTCTCTGCTTATCCGATCGTCCAACGAAGTAAGGAGGACCTGCAGATTAACGCGAAATCAAATCCATGAGCGTGTCAGAGTTGAATGTACTGTACGTTTCAGTTCCGAATTATTATCTTTTGTTTTGCTTCTTAATAACATCATGCCGTTGGTACATTCCTGGATATAATTTTGACTGCCAGAAGGAACATGCCTTTTTTTTTTTTTTTAGGCTGTACACCGATCTAATCTCTTTCAATTTCGACCAGTAGTTCTTATGTGTATCACGCGCTACAGAAAAATGGAACTTAATTTCCGGGTAGTTTTTCTTCTTAATTTATCAGGTTCCTGCTAAATCAATCCAGGTACAATGGATTGTACACTGTCACAGTCCGCAACAAAATCTGACCAACAGTTTTTACGGAAATCGCGTTCAACGAAACAGACAGCTTCCCAACCTCGCCAGATGATCAAAAGTAAATAATTTTATTTCTCGGATCCTGGGCTGCACAGCGTTGAAAGCTTCACGAAAGTAGTACGGACATTTTTGGGTGAATTGTCCTCAACGAAAGGTAAGTTGATTCTCGCTGTCGAAATATTGACAGCTTATTATATAAAATTAGCACCAAGTTGTTAAAGTTTATATTGTCTCTGGTTTAAGTCATCTAAGTCGTCAAGTTTTCCATCTGTTGAGTAGACTACTAAAATCATTTTGTGGCCAGTTGGTGGTTAGTGCCGGTTAGTTTACAATATGTTTTGATAGATTGTCGCACAGCAGATATGAATACGTGCGCTGTGTTTTCTGTCCTGCTCTATGGCGTTGAAACATGGACATTAACAGAAACTATCAGTAATAAGTTAGAGGCTTTTGAAACATGGCTCTATAGTAGGGCTGTTGATATTTTTAAATTTATCGGATTTTCGATATATCGATATTTTATAAAGTATCAATATTGGCTGTCGATATATTGGGGAAAAGTATCGATATATCGATACTTTAATAAATGCAATTTCATAAAATCAAACCTTGTAAAAATAAGGTTGTCCACTGATAAATAGACGTGTGATTTTGTTCTTAATCAGTTTTTCACTTTCGAATGGTTTCTGTTGGTGATGATGATTGTTGATTTTTTTTAATTTTAAAATTGACCATTATGCGTGTCATAATTTTCATAAAAATTAATTAAATTTATAAAATTCCAAAGAAGTTCGAGGCAAATCTTATTTTGTTTACTTTTAAGATTGATAATCAATACAGTTGTGGCATTTAATTAGGTAGAAATTTAGCTATCATAGCATGCATTTTTTTTTTTTTGTATTTCATTTAGTTTTGTATGTTGATAGCTTATTCAGAGTTGTCTTACTTTTCTTTCTCTCTAATTAGCATCTATTTGTTATTTATACTTCCCACTATTTCTGCTAACACACTTGAGTTCCCTGGACAGTGGGCATTATCATTTGAAACAATGGGCTCGCGTTCGATTCTTGCTGGGCGAGCGATGCCTTGCCTTCACTGTTGTCATCATATGAATAAATTTGGTACCTGAAACTCCAAATTAATTTTAGAAACGTAGTATGGTTTACTTAAGCTTGCTGATCTCTATGTGTAACAGAAATTGGAGGGACATAGAGTCATTCAGAGCAAACAAAAAATAATAACTTATTTTAAAAAATATCGAAGCCGATATCCAGATTTCAGTATCGAAATATAGATGTATCACCCTAAAAATATCACTAATAAATTTCGATATTTTCAAAAAATAATATCGATATATCGACAGTCCTACTTTATAGAAGAATGTTGAGGATACCATGGACAGACCACGCCACAAATGCTGAAGTGTTCCGAAATATGATAAAAAGATATGAAAGTATTGATCATCTGAAAACACGGAAGCTACAGTACAAACAAGAAGCCATACCGAAAGTGAAGTGCTGCACACGTAGATTACATACAAGTAAATGCCGATATGCAAAACACTTCAAAATACTCTGCTGTGATTAACTGGCAGTAAATGGCGTGGCTGTGTGAGCCTGACACTTAGCTTGAAGATAGAGTCGGAGAACGGCCCCGAAACGTCGCATCTGTGTGACGCGATCCCCCGGTGGGAGACCCGAGAAGTTTTATACAGTTAATAAACTATTTCAATTGTTCGGCGTTGCTTGTTTACAGATATGAGATTATTTAATTTCATACCAAATAAAACGTGGGAATATTTAAAATCTGTAAAAGACTTACGAAACTATTCGGCCAGGAAACGTTCTCAGACGAAAGCGTTTAAAATGGAGTAAACCTATGAAATATAGCCGAGAACATATTGAAAGAATTGCGCTCTAGATATCTGAAAGTATCTGTCACTATAAGAGAATTTTTCCCCTCTCAAGAATTATCCTACGCTACAGCCCCACTGTCTTGAAACGGGAGACATTAATAAAAATTCTTCCCGGTTGTTCTGCCTGATAAATTCTTCTGCCATACACGACGTTCCGACAGCTTCTTCCGCTGTATTCATCAGTGAACTGAAAGTTGGCAATGCTACTGCGACGACACGTCACCGAATGTGTATACCTCATTTTTTATTTTTTATTATCTTTTATTCTCCTGGCTGAAGGCCAGGGGCGGCTGTTGTAGATCGTATTACTCTTTTCAGCCACAGGAAAAGGTTTTTGTCTATTTTCACAAACTTTATTTTAATCATTTTACTATTTAAACTATTAATTTGGGGTTTTCATACATTACTATAGAGTTTTTGGATCTGTGGACGTGAGTCCTTTTCTTTCGGTGGACCGAAGTCCTTAATTTTGCTTCTAATACTTCTAGGGTATTAGTGTCGAAATGAGGCATCGGCAGCTGCACTATTCCGGCAAGGGTCATATGATCTTGGCCTACTTATTGTATAAATGTAAGTTAATGCTTAAACCCGTTAGAAAGGTAAGAAAAACGAAACAGATGTGCATCCTGTATTGCAAATTAAGGTAATGCCATAAAGAAAATAATAATAAATTTCCAGACAGCATTCTATTATCCCTTCGGTTAATAGAATTGTTTACAATAATTTATGTTCTATAGTGTGATAAATTGAGGAGGAAAAACTAGAAACTTGTGATAGTGTCGTAGGCGACAAGAGATTATGTCCGATCCTTGGTAAGCACTAATGTTTAGGTTTGGTATTTGGGGGCACACGGAATCTACTCCCGGTTGGGCCGTTTAAGTTTCAGTTTCGTTTCGTTCTTTGAATTTACTGCAGGTGAATGCAGGGATGGTTGTTTCAATGAGGCCATGATGATTTCTTTCCAGCTCCTTGTCCATAAATCCTCTGCTAACTCTAATCATTTCGTCATTTCGTCGTGAATGTATCCTAATTCCCCAGTCAAAAATATGCAACAGGATTTCGTCCACAGACATTGACTCAAAAGTTGTACGTAATATGTCTTTCGTGCTGCCATGATCTATTGAAGGTATCACAGTAACCACGTATTCTTTCCGTCGGTGTGTGGGGAACTTTGGATCTATTTCGAGTTGGTCTATTTTACAATGTTAGTCGCACTGGTTTTCCATATGATGCGGTACTCTGGAATAGTAAGAATTTATTTGACTACAAATTCACAAAGTAATTTTTAAACATTTATCGTTCTTTGCGAATACTGTAACTAAAATCTGAAAAAAAATCGATTGACACTTGTTTCTGCAAGTTCCAATGGCAAATCCGATCTCAGTGAAGATTTTAGATCAGTAAAGTCACCTGTTTTACCAACGATCCGGCGACATTGCTTTCCAGACAACGCTTTTATCTCTTGAATGGTGTCTCGCTGATATCAATAAATTTTTAGTAATACACTCTTTCAAATCTTATACGCTTTCTGTATTTCCAATTGGCTTTGTGACAAGTCTCAATTGCATATACCTAACCAACATGGTGGGTTAGAGGTAACACTCTGCTCTCACATTCAGGATGAAGCCGGTTCGAATTCCCGTCCTGCCACCCAGGATTGGGTTTTCCATTGTTTTACAGGAGACCTCAAAAACATTGTAGCTTCATCAGACGATAAATTAAACTGCACGGTTGTTCTTAGGTGCGGGGGAAAGGAAACCAAAATGACGGCTACCCACTTTCCTAAGTCGCTAAGGGACAAACGATGCAAGAAATTCTTAATCCTTTGTCTATTGATTAGAATAATTGGATTTAGACAACAGATGTGGAGCCGTAATACCAAACAATGTCCTTGGAGTATTTTGGGGATCGTTGCAGTGTGGAAACTGATTTAAAGATTTGCAGTATTTACGTCAAAAAGTAAATTTGGGGAACTGCATATATCGTTACCTAGGAGCTAAAGTTATTAAAGAAGTGCCGCGGGGCGGAAATCACTGGCACTAGCAACATCCACCTTTGGTGAGCTCTCAATTATACCTTATCCTCTCAGCTACCACGATGTTTTACGTTAGTATAACTAGGACAAGCAGTGTGCAGGTCAAGTTGGGACTATTCCTGCCCAGACACGTCGCGAGCGGAGAGCTCAAGTTGTGTGCTGTAAGACGCCACTTCGAAATTTATGCAAATGGAGAAGTGCTTGACATTCCGCCGCGACCTCATAATGCGGGTGTGATTTTAATATTCATGCTGCCGGCAGCCCGATTCAAGAATTCCGCGACGAATATGAGTGGCTGCGCGAATGCCAAACAGTAGTCTGGTCCTAACAGACGTGTAGCTGCTACCTGCTGGTTTTTGGTACGTCTGCCTCCCTAATTTAGCTCTCCGACCCATCTCCGTAATGACGGTAGCTCTACGGGGAAATTTAAACAGGAAACCGCGATGAAGAAGCCTGAGACGTAATGGAGAAATATAGCACGAATCACAGTCTACTTTGACCAGTTCTATATAATTAAGATTCTGTCAGAATCTTCTAACATTATTTTCTTGCATTTATGAAGTTTGGACTCAATTATATGAACGACAGTGTCTTCCTGTGGACACGGAGTTGACTGCTTCGAACCACGCCTGAGTACACTACCATCAGAAGAGATTGCGGTGAACATTTGCGAATCTAGCTAGATACCTCGGCCAAATCCCAAACCTCTTCACAAGTGCATATAATGTTTGGGAGTATGGCACGTCCCATTGGCTCAGTTTGTGGCCGCAAGATGATGGTGTCCTACACCTGGCATTTGTTAACACGTTCAGTGCTGAGGACGTCTTCGGCCGTCCGCTAGGGAGCATCCTAGTGACGGTGGACGGCTTGAGACGTCCTTTCCCTATGGGATTGTATAGAAGGATGGTGATTCCAGTACCTGGCCTACGAGCTCGCCCTTTCTCTCAGCCATTCATTAAAATCCTACCTTCCACCGAGCGAAGAGTGTTTTCAAATCGGACAACTGGTGTTTTTTTAATAATTGTTCAAACCTGGTGTTTTTTCAAGTGCAAAATATTATTAATTATTAATAATATTGATTAGTTTCTCCCATCTACTTGATAATTAGAAGAATTTAAGGTCTTATTTACTTTGTAATATGTAATTTGGCATTTACTGTAAAATTCGGAATAAATTTTAATTTGTTTTTCTCAAATCTTGAACTTAAATTATTATGTTTCGCAATTCCATTCTAGATTAACTTTCCTTTTTATAATAATAAATGTTTAAAATATATTTGCTGACAACGGGTTATTTTTATTATTTTTAATTAAATATACTTTTTTTTATATAAATTGAGTTGAAATATTTGTGAGTTCTTACGTCAAGAAAATTACGTACAACTTTCAATCTTTTTTAAATCAAATTTATTTGATGGTTTAGTTCGCAATTTGTTGAAAAATTGTTTTCTTACGGCAATTTTCAAAAACAAATATAATTTACTATACTGTAGATACGACATTACCAATCTATTTTTTCCCCTAAACTCTTATTTATTATATTTAATTATCTAATTGCATTTTTTTCAATTAAAAGTAAAATAAACTGCATAAAAGTGGGGAAAATTAAAATCATCTGCCGTCTCAGGTAAGATTGTCAATAGAGTGATGGCGGACGTCTAGAGACGTCCGTGTTATGCGGGTTTGCATTCAGAGTTAGTCACTGACTGGACTCTTCATGTTGCCGGTAGCTTTCAATGTGTTAAGCTGGTTTTGAAAACCCGTGGTAGAAGAAATTTTCATCTTCCGACCAGCAGCGTAGTAGAGGTAGTGGTGCCTAGTTCCTAACCTACAGAATGCGTAACAAAAACAAAGATTAAATTCAATACCTCTCCTTAGTGGGTATTGGTATGTGTGGTAGCCCCTAAGGACTCAGTGGGAAGCATATGGGAGCATGGTTATAAAGAGCAAGCCTTGTTCAAACATTTTATTGCAAGAATCATGGTCAACGATTGAACTTATAGAGAATATCACAAATAATATAATACAATATAATACATAAGAAACTTCGATCTTGCAGATTATGATCTTAATGAATCCTGTAATCACAAATAATATAATACAATATAATACATAAGCGAGTGCAATAACAACCAGGTTAAGACATGAGAATATCCCTCATCACAATATCTCCACTTGCATTAAACATCCAAACAGAAAACCTTACGCGCTAGGAAACGTGATATAACAGGGCAGGCTCTCACCAATTTACCATCATGTAACAAATCTACAACTAGTATCAAACACAATTTGTACAGAGGAGGCAAAATACACCAAAAAAGAAGAGGAATCAGTTTACCTCAGCGTCCTTCAATTTAACCTAAGAATCAAGTTTTTACCAAAAGGTTCTGACACACTATAGTGTGTGCACACCGGCGCATAAGTCGTTACCACTCACACACACTGATAATGCGGCTGGAACGATCAGCACCAAATATCGGGGAATTATGTCCATTCCCGTAACACAATTAACAAGAATGCAGTACGCGACGCACTTTGCAGTTGGAGTTATCAGGTATTCTACCTCAAATACCCAACAGGGCTAGAAAATGGCAATTTATCGCCTCGAAGTCACCACCAGCCCCGACCACCAGCGTACTCCCGCATCGGCGGAAAACCGCTCACGAACATGGGGCGCAGCAGAGGAATTCCTTCGATTAAAGCGAGCGAGGAACAGTCTCGATGGAATTACAAATCCACCTCGTGAGGTACTTCCAGGCTGCCAGGGCAAATAACAAGAGCTCGCTTATACCAGCGGGCCTCTAACGTCGCAGTCCCTTGATGAAAGTATTAGGCCGAACGAACCAAGCCGCTGCTGCTGCCCGACTCGCCTCCCGGTCTCGTTTCCCCCGATTATATCAGCTCATTCTGCCGGAAGAGGGCACCACCGGTCCACAGCGCTCTCTCACGGGTAAAACTAGCACGCGGGCTCAGCATCAGAAGACGATCGCGGGCGGGGAAAATAAATAAATGCGAGCCGAGCACGGCTCAGGTATGGAATGAGAGCATACCGTTAATCTTCCCAGGACGTCCGATACTGAAGACGGTGATTCGTCCGTAGGATGAACTTTGTGACCCCTAGGTGTAGTTGAGAGGAATAATCTTTAGTGTGATGCCACCAGGTTTTATCTTCTCCCTTCTTCATCTCTCATCCTCAACACAAACAAACAGTTCTTAACGCATACAGAAACATTCCGGAGGACGCGGGTTCGAATCCCCGTCCGGGCATCCAGATTTGGATTTTCCATGATTTCCCCTATTCACTCCAGGCGAATGCCGGGATGCTTCTTTCAAAAAGGCCATAGCCGAATTCCTTCCCGTTCCTTTTCCCCAGTCCCATCCCGCCTCTAATGACCTTAGCTGTCGCCGAGGTGTAAAGCCATAAGCAAAAAAAAAAAAAAAAAAAACATACACAAAAGTAATGAACACCAACACAGAACCACCGCAGTCAACAGTTACGTTGGAAGTTGCCGCGAAGGGAACAGTAATCATCAAAGCGCCGTGACGTGTTTAAGGAACTCAATTCTTTTATCCTAATATATACAATAATAAATAACACACTATTCTCAACAAAACTCGTTACATTGATTTACAGATATGCCTGGCTACTTGGAAAAATCTAGGAAAGGAACCGGTTTTCTTATCTCCAAATATCACTCTAGAAAGATTCCATTGAGAAGGATGACGATTCCCGAATGGTGTGATCGATTATGTATCATTTCATTTCTTGTACAATTGTTTTTTGAATTATGTATTTCCGGATATTCGACAGGGAAATAATTAAAGCCGAGATAGGATGGCTGACAGAAAGATAAAAGGAATTCTCTCTTTGCTTTTACGAGAGAACCAAACCCGGCATGAACTCGGAAAATGAAGAAAGACCTTAATCGGGAAGAACTAGGAATCGAAACGGCTCCTCTCGAATGTCAAGACTGAATGTTGCAGCTCGCTTCCAAGATCCGATAATTTAGTCTATAAACGAGCAACTGCCAAGAGGAGTGAGACGATTTTGTGCATCTTTTGCTCTCCATTAACGCTCGTAACACAGTTTGAACTCATGTAGCAGGTCGTTGGGGAAACCCCTAAGAAAAATTATTTTCACAAAGGTGGTAAGATGGCGGAAGATTTCGTACCTTACTAAGAACAGAATGATGCCTCATCAAACACCTTCTTTGGAGGAAATCAATTTCGTCCGCCCTCAGTAAACTCTAGTGATATGAAAAACTCTGCTGAACAAAGGCATGACATTCTTTATACTAACAACTAGGAATAAGTACGCTCATCAGTTTTTTGTGGTCAGCAAAGTTAACACAAAGAAGGAAGTAGGTATAATATATTACTGTAATGCAGGAGAAATTGAGATATATTATTATTTCTATCTTACAAGATTAATTACAGTGTTATAAACGAACGTTATTGGTGACATAGTGCACCAGCAATTGGTCAAACGTGGCGAATATTTGGTAATACCTTCTGCCTCTAGTTAATTTAGTATAAAAATGTAATAAATGAAATAAGTTTGCAACGAAAATTCCAAGTGAACTGAAAATATTAACTAACCAGTGCTTTGCAATTTCTTAAAAATAAATAAAATATTAACAAGCAAATAGAATCAATAATTTTGATACTCAGCTGTGACCTCAGTGTTTAGTGTAGTTCTATTTTAATGACAATTTTCATTTCGTATATTTTGTATCTTCTTTTAACAAGATTTTATTTCAACAACGAAAGAAACGACAATTATTATTATTATTATTTTTTTTTAAGGCAACCATATCATCCTGTAACTGACGCCAGTGCATTGGAATAATAGAACTTCAGTCAACAGAACTTAGAATAGAACTTCTCCGGTGTTATGGAAGTGAATAGGTTATGAGACAGCTTGCTTTCTATACCTCGTAACTGAACTTTGGGAACTGCCAGGAGCGACTAGTTTGTATTGGCTCCCTATGAAGTTGTAGAGGGAAAGCGTACGTAAAACTGCTTGGAATAACAAGTGAGAAAAAAAGTAAGACGAGCGGTTTGTTATCCTGTGTGAAGTTGGTACGTCTTAAACTGGAAAAACGTTTCCCAGAATGCAAGCGTGTAGACATGCCACCATGTTTATAGAAGTCTTTTCTAAAGTAAGCGGTGAGGGAACTTCCCGCCCTCTGTTAGCCAAACTCTGAGGACTGGCTGCGAACAACCCGTTTTAAATCGGTGTTGTAATTGCTTGTTGCTTACCTACTGGTGTCTTTACTATTGCTACATTCAGAAGTTAATATTATCAGCGTCATATAATTCGTTGAATTGTTAGCAGCTCGCGCCGTAAAATTGAACGCATCTTCACTGTGTATCGTATATTCAGGACAATTGTTCTAACATTTCCAACAGATCCTTCGCCAAACATTTTATTCTGATGACATCGTGTTGTTGAATATGAATAAAGCTGATGTTATGCCCTGGAGAATGTTAGGTGGTCTATAATATTCTTCGTAGTATGGATATATGGCAAAAATTGGATCCAGATAATGTTAACAATTGATATTAGTAATTAATGGAACAATGATTACTAGTGGCCTGATAGTTTGCTGGGATGCATTGCTTCACAGATGTCCTGGAGATAAATCCTCTACTCACGTTTTTCGAAACTTGTGCATTACTTCGAATGTTACTGTATCGTTTAATCTCAGAGCACTTACTAAGAAATAATATTGATTAGAATATTATTGTACTTAATGAAATGGTGGTTGTCCTGAATAAAAGTTCCCAAGGTTTAGAAATTATATTGACTCACACTCTGCTAAGAAATAATTCTAGACTTAAGGCTACGTTTCTACGCTTGATTTTTCTATCACTGTCGTGTTCTAAGTCCAGCTAGATATGATGTCTTGCTTCGTTCGGTAGGGACCTCTATGGGCAGTTGTTAAGAGGCCCTACGAGCACTACAACCGGCAGTGAGTGATATGGTAGAAACTTCTGCAGCAAAACTTGACATTCTGACACACCAAGCATTTAGATTGCCTGAGACTTCAACATATTCGATATATGTCACCGTGTTAGAAAATTTGAAAATGTAAAAGGGAAGTTTTAGTAGGAAGTATAAGGTAAAATAAAAAGAACAATATTTCATATATTCACGACAAGCAACATACCGAAATCAGTCGTGGCAGGTATCAGGTTGTTATGTGAAATAACCGTGCTTGGTCGGTGAGCATAAACGCTCTGGCTTTCATTTCGTAAAGACGCATATTCGAATCCCCGTCCGGCCATCCAGATTTTGGTTTCTATGATTTCCTAAATTACTACAGGTGAATGCCTGGATGTTTCTATAAAAATTACAGAATTTCTTCCCCTTCCTGAACCCTAGTCGTTTCCCTCCTGCAGAAACCTCAATATTGAGGGGGTGCACTGACTTAGGAAAAAATAATACCGATGATAATAACTAGTGGTTTAATATCTGGATGTTGTGGATCATTTTTCCCTCAATTGCTGATAATATTAATAAATAAATTAAGCCAAAGCAATTGACTTTTTGTACTGAAAAAGAAGTAAAACGCGTACGGGAGACCAATAAATACAAAAGTCAATTGCTTTGGCGTAATTTATTTATTAATACTAATGGTTTGTTAAATTGTTACTCACAATAAACTTCCTTTTTATTGTCAGATACGGATTTACATGTACCATATACAATTTTAATAAAAACGATAGAAATAGAACAATTGATCAATAAAACTGAAAATTACCAGGAAAAAATCTGTAATAATCTCTGTCAAAAGAAGATGAAACTCATAGGCTTGTTCAATTTCAATCATTCAGTGTTGCAGTTACTAAGACCACTAAGACTGGTGATAACCTTCGAAACGCGACTGTTTGACTGTCCGTCTGTCGTCCCTCTCCAATTTACAGGCCTATCTGTACCTTCCATTCTGCAATCACGACATTGTTTGAACAAGTGATGCAACATTTTCTGTAATTCTGATATTTAGACTTTCCAAACGATCAGTGAACAACATATTTCGTCATTATTTTCTATCTATGGAGCAACGTTTCCTAATCTACTACCGATTCAGAACGTATAATTCACAATAATCTATATTTACAAAGACCTTAAGGCATTAAAATTTGTTATTTCACAATTTATTATATTTCACGAATCACTCCACATATTTTATTCTGATCTCCCAAGAACACTTTGTAACGCTGCAAGGGGCACATCTGTGCCGGAAATTCATAATGTAGGAACATTACTTCTTTTAAATTATTTAAAATCAATGCAATTATTTGTTTACTTATTATTATTATTGCTTATGGTTTTGCGCCTCTTCGGCGTCGAGGTTATCAGAGGTGGGAGAGTTTTCGGGGTAAGGATAGGGAGGGAATTAGCCCACGGCCTTTTCAAGAAACCATACCGGCATTAGCCTGGAGTGATCTGATGCTATACATATTGTGGACGAGAAATGATAAGATAGCACAAGCTGTGTACCAGATGTATTTGAAATACTAGTACAGACTGGCTATATTGAAAACATCTGTACTGATAAAATACAATAATAATTCGGTTTTGTAACATACGCGGGGTATCTTTTAACAGTTCCAGAGTGAAATCCGCGACTAACACATTTTCAGCGTAACTGTCTTTTTGCTAGAATTAACAAAAAACAAAAAATCGAAGAAAATTATTTTCTTCATTATCCACATAAATTTAATAAGCACGTTGAAGGGCTCGCTTGATTACATAAATATTTTTTGGTTCCATGTTGAAAACTTATTTTTCCTGATACTCATTTAATGCCTGCCCCATATATTATGGTATTCATTTGTTTTGTTTCAAGCCGAACTTTTCTGTCACGGTCTTTTGATTCAATTTTCGGAAAGCTATCTGAGGAATTTTTTGACCGATACGACATTTCTGTAACAGTAATTTGAAAACTACGAATTTGCGTTATGACTCTTATCTGTATTTTAGAAGTTGCTTTGGTATAAGAAAAAAAGTTTGGTAAATTCTGGTGAAACTTAAGAGCAAAGTTTGTTTGATAATAGTTACTAACAGTGTGGTGTTGTTGTGATAATTAGATGCACCACAGTTGTCGTGCCCTGGCAGTGGCCGTGGTGCTCTATCTCCGTTGCTGAGTCCTAGAAAAACAATACAGAGTTCTAACTGTGCGAATTCCACTGCTCCACTCAGGGGTCAGACGCGACGACCCGTCTAAGACGAATGCACTAGTTCAGTGGCAGCTAATATTAACCGTTATGATATATAAATCGTTCGAGTTCTGTGGTAACTTCGCGCTTAGCACTTTTCAATTTTATTTTCCCTCTGATTAAATTGTTACGTTTACAGAAATGTATTTATTCTTGTAATTGCAATACTTTAAGTTTTATGTGTATGAAACTCCATATGTTTTATTAAACTACTAGCTGGTGCCCACGACTTCGTTCGTGTTTGTAAAGAATTTGGATTGATAGCTACCGACATGTAACCACCATAGTGCACAATGGGAGACTCAAGGCCATTACCACACACAAACACCAATGATCTACGCTATGTAGTTGTGGTAACAAATTGATATACGGAGACACATGTCTTTGGTCGAAATACGAAAATATCCTTGATCAGCCTCTTTCAACCACCATATCTCCCACAGTCCCACAGTTACCGAAATTCGGCTAACGTTGTGATCGACGGGTGACTCTGTGCTACTACCACACACAAACACCAGTGATCTGCGCTAGATAGTTTTGGCTGTAAAGTGATACATCATGACCCATACGTTATTGGTAGAAATATGAAAGTGCCGCATGTCGACCACTTTTAACCACCATATCTAAATACACCTCCATAGCTACCGACATCTAACCACCATAGTGCACGATGGAAGATTAGATGTTATTACCATATTCAAACATCAATGGTCTATCCTATGCAGTTGAGACAGGAAAGAGAAGTTTAAGGATACACAAGTATTTGGTCACAATATGAAAATGCCCTGCATCGACCACTTTTAACCACCATATCTCTCACATCCCCACAGCTATCGGCATTCGGCCAACTTTGTTCCGACAGGAAGCTCTATGCTACTTCCACACACAAACACCAGTGATTTGTGCTAGGTAGTGGTGGCTGAAAAGGGAAATATAGGGAAACACACGTCTATATATATATCGTTTTATCGTTTGTTTTAGATCATCTGTTTACCTACCTTCACGAAGGATCTTATATATATATATATATATATATAAGATTCTGTCATTTTTTTTCTCTCATATTTATTACAGTCTGTTCTGATCACATTAGATCGGTTGCTTAGTGCCTATGAGATCCAAGTTTGTTTTTCTTAACTATAAAATTCTATATTAAATTAAATCTGAACACTTTTACGGACTTATATATTATCAACCGCTAATTGCTGGCAGAGTAATGACTCAGGACTTGGGAAGTTTCAGGAGAAATAAAACTGAGTTGTGACTCTAAGCAAAAGAAGTCATACGAAATCTATATTTCATATTTTTCTATTGCGCAGACACGGAGTAACTAAAAAAGTTTAGTGATATTGCGAATTTTCGGCTCTGAATGTTTGGAAGGTGGAAGCTTTGTTTGAATCCCTTGTTCCTGTTATGACTAATTACCACTGATGGGTGTCGAGTATGTTGCCTGCGGTAGATGCAGCCCTTGCCTGTTTAGCGATTGTGGACTATGTTCCGCTCGCCCTTGCCAGGTCCCTATCGTCTCGGAGTCCGTCCACGTATCGTGGTGGTCGGTGGGTATCTCCTGGATATTGGCCCCCAGAGGGAGGCACAAGTGTAGTCACGGCTGGTGGAGTCGCCTTGATATACTGCTACATCTTCTCCGCCATCATCCAGCACATACATAAATATATGATCTGATTTGGTTTTTATCGTTTGTTTTAGATCATCTGTTTACCCACCTTCACGAAGGGCCTTATATTTAAAAACACTATATAAAATAAAGTTGTGAGTATTCTAATTCTTGGTTTTATAATACCTCTTTTAAGATCGATAGATGCAACCATTTTGCTTGTTCGCAACTATGTTGATTGATTTTCTGTAAAGTCTTTGCTTTGTATTTTATGAAGTACAAATAACCTCATGCTCCGACATTCGATATAAGTTCTGGCTCACTGGCGTCAACAGTTGTTTTTAGAAGGAAGTTTTATTAAAAAATCTAGTATTAGGTTAATGCCGCCAATCTAAACCTACAGAAAAGTTAATTCTAAATTGCAGCTATCAAGAATACGCTTCTTTCTATTCCATCAATTTATGCGTCTTGGACACATTTTATTCCCTAACAATATTGAAACTGATTACGCCTTCTTGTTGTGTAACCCCAAAGACGTACTCTTGCATGAAAGGTAAATCCATGATCGCGTGGCCATAACTCACGTGAGCCGGGCTTCTCACTTAAGACCCATTATTATTTCATTTACCACGCGCTTGCAGGCGGCGACGGAATGAATCCTTTATAATAGAGCCCGTACCACGGAGACCACAATGAAATCGTTATACGTGACCATGTCGCCGCATTAGCATATCGCGCAGCATCCCACACACTCTCAAAGCGTTTATTAGTTACAGGACGTCAATCACATTTCATCAAGCTTCTACCGCAATAAAGGTCTGCTGTGGAAGAGAGATGCAGCAGATTTTACTTGTGATAAAAAGTAATTTCTGGCGTTCAGGAATGTTGATCCTTCCATTTCGTTCTACCCAAGCAATCTAATTACTATTTGGTTGTTACCTACATCGTCTATTACAATCGCTTTGTAGGACACTTCACATTTTATCACGCTTTATAGCAGCCAATGAAAGGAGTTCTACCTTTGTTTGAACCGGTTCATTTATCCAGTGAAGAATCGTTGATGAGATTTTCAGACACTGTCACAATGTTATAGCGGACTCCGTTTCACTTCGTCCTTTTAGAGGCTAAACGTATTATCAAAAATATTTTCAGCAACATTGATTTCACTGGTCTCTTTCATTATGAAGTCAGAAATAATACGATAGTTTCATTTCCTCTAGCTGCATAATATTTATTGAGATTCGGTAACACTGTTGTCAGAGAAACTATTTAGTGAAAACCAGAATTACCTTAAAATATTTCTTACAATGTTTCGCTGCGTCTGTTATATCTCATACACCATGTTACTCAGTTGTTTCGGTAACAGCTAAGAATCTTCCTCAGAAGATTCTAGACTTTAATCTAAATGTTAAATCAAATCGTACTGTACGTGCAGGACAACTATGATCGAAATATTTCATAGTATTTAGCAACAGGTACGAAAAGTCGATGAAATTTTATAATTGACATGTACAGACTGGACAGCTTCAACACTTGTAGCTCAATGAACTGGATCGTAGATTAGATCGAATCGTTGGAGCAAATGATATCATACATTACAGAGTATTTGAAAGTATTAGCATGACAGTTGCGGAAAGTGCAAAATCATTTAAAGATTAAAATTCCCCGGCGGTCTACCACGTAGCCGTGGGGCTTCCGAACAGTGACCACTCAAGATCTGGTAATCAGGGAATAAGCCACTCAGTTCGAGAAGACCTTAGTTCAAATTCGGGTCTCAGCTGGAAATTTTTTGCACCATTAAACTTTTCTTCATCTCCGGCAACGCTTTGTTTCTTTTTGTTACGAATGCCAGAATGCTCCGTGATTCGGACTTCACGTAATTGGATTGTCGGCATAAATTAGGTGGTCATGACAGAAGTAGATATCGTGGCAAACTACAACTGTCCCTTGGAGTGAAGATATACTCTCGGAATTCCGAGCCATTAGTGCCAAGCGATACTTTTATGTCTACTGACAGTTTGCCGAGAATAAAATGCAGAGTGCACAGCTGATACGGTGCGTCCATCGCTTTGTGGCAGTGAACTAATATGCTTTACATAAGTTATTGGCTGTAAGACTGTATCTACTAACAGGAATTGTGAGCGTATGCAGACATACTGTGAACAGGAAGATAGTAGCCATACTTCTACCTACTCGTGAAAGAAACAAACGCTCATTTCCTGAAGCAAGACGAGTGATGTTCCAGCTTGTGATTCTGTGGTGCAGGCGCTATAACCAATGTGGTCTTCCAGATTTAGGATTTCCATGATTTGCAGAAAACATTCTTCACATTCCTTGACAGCTCCCTCCCCCTCCTCCTCCTGACCTCATTACCCTCACTACTTTCCCCTCCCCACTCCTCTCTAACCTCTTCCCCTCTTACACCCCCTCGCCATTAAAATAAATAAAAAGTGACTCCCCAAGGCAAAGTCTGAAAACATTGTTTCTTCAACAATAATATATGTGGATCTTTATAGTGGAGAATTACTGCCTCAGAACGATAGTACCGCAGATTTTACACGCTAAATCAGATCTGTCTAATTTTGTTCTGCTGAATGAAAGAAGGAACCCTTATGGTTGTCCGTCTTTCTGTCCGACATTCATGCACTTATAACGTCTGAACCATTTAAGTTAGATTGTTGCAACCGACCGCTACTTTAATTTTTATTAACCTTAACAGGATTATAAAACAAATTAAAAAAAAAATCATCGGAATGGACGGCTTGAAGAAAAATTTCATTCAGATCTACATGGATATCAAATGAAAATTTGGCAAGCTGCCGAATCTTACATTGTTTGAATTTCTATTTTTGTTTTACCATTTGTAAAGATTTTAACGAAAAACTGTAAAAAAATCTAATTTTCCCACATTATTCCCTAAACTATCAATACGAAAATTCTTTGAAAGTTTTAAATAATACGTAGTCTTCTAAAGTTCACGGGAAAACTGTAGTGGTATTTGTGTGAGTTAATGGTCTTCGTGAAGTAACTAAATGTAAAATTTTAACAAACTTTCACTTAAAAAAAATTATGTACAAAAATTGTACGTTCTAATGTCATGACTTAGAATATATATATATATATATATATATATATTATTCAAGGATAGATAAGAAAATTCAACCCACCACTTACCATAGATGACGGCGGCTGGGAACAACGAACACGGCGGAAAAATGTAACACAATATTTCAGTATTGAACCTTATTCTTGCAAGTACATGAAACAAACAACGAGGTCAGATGTGATCACACCGACGTCTGCTTATATATATATTTATTTCAAGAAAGGAACTCTATTTAAAAATATCACTTGTTATTAAAGGTTTTTGAAAACTGTTTCACAACAAAACTCCTTTAGTGGGTTTAGTTTAATTCAGTGCGCGTAAGAAAGCCTCGGAGACCTACACTAGCTCATAGACTATTTAAAGATGATCAACGCAATAATTTTTCTACAAAAGTAAATTTTTGCGTTCACAAATGGAAGGCTATGTCATTAGAGATTGGCAAGCTGTTTGACAACCTGAGATAAAAACACATATACGTATATTAGTCTGTTTCTAGGTACAGTATGCAATAGGAATGTCACTGCAAATGGGCGAGTGTCGGGCTACCGTAGAACGTGCGCGGACAGTAACCGAACAAGTACGGCTCAGATTTTATTATTTTTCAGAGATGATTCAGTAGAAAGTTAGGAATAAATATCTGAGTTTATCTTGTTCATGAACGGAGGAGTAGATCAGAAGAAAATTGTTTTCGAACAAATATCTGTTTCATGGTGGTCTGAAAAGTAGTTCAGTAGACATTTTGAAAATACTGCATTCTGACAAAAGATCAAATCAGACATATACAAGAACAACTTCCGTCTCTTGGAAATAATGCACATGAGGTAGCTGCAAAGGTATGAATTTCTGGCTAACGCAGTATGGCGACTAAAACAAATGAACGCTTACGGTGAAAATTTCATTCATTTCCAGAGACAAAAATTAAAATCCATCGGACGGTATAGTAACAATCCGCCATGTAAAAGGTAATTTAAGCGGAATTGTGTTTCACGCTTCGGCGACCTTATTTAAACTAACCGTAGATATTTGAGCCGTCGGCCGCAGTGGTAAATAAAAGGAGTTAGTTGTGTGTGATGTTTCGTCCTCCCAGATGTGTGACATTGTCTCTAAAAGCCGGTTTTCCGAGAACCTTGCGTCACAGCGGCAGCGCTTCATGCTGGTTTTAGACAGTGAGGCAGAGATGGGAATTTGCAGCAGTGGCTAAAGCGAGAGAAGCAGTCTTGCGTAAAAAGCAGAGGAATTTTCTGCTCTCAAATATACTCTTTTTAACTCTTACTTTACTTTTACTTTTCGTAACTAGTTTGTCACTATATTACAGTCTCTGGAGTCGCAACGAACTTTCGCGCTCTCGTATAATCAATTACAAAGTGAATTCAATTTCGAAAGTAACAAGTAGCAAGCTCAATACTTTGCAGATCTGAGACTACTGTCCTGGATTTGAGAACCATATGACAAATATGAACTAATTCTACACACGGCCCTTGTTATTAAGATTATTCTTGATCCATAGACTCCTGGGAAGTGAAAAATTTTATGGTTAATATATGGATCATGTTTCATATGTATAATAGAGTGAATATAATCCTGTTAAGCTGCTTTCAAACTACTATAAATTTCAGCACTCGAATTCATCCTCGAAACAAAGGAACAGTTTGTTCTCTTCTATCTTTATTAACTCGTATAAGAAAGTGAAAAGAGAAAAATGCTCTTCTCTCCTTAATGCTGCTTTTGTTTCTGAGAACTACGAACGCTCGAGATTAATTCTTCATGTTATTGTTCATTCAGTCCGAATGCATTGTCTTCCTTGTACCACTTGAGATAGTTCCCCGTTTAATGTGGAAACTGTTGTAAGGTCATCAAGGTATCCGTGCTATTAGTATATCTCCAGCACGCTGAAAAATTATTTATGAATGGTCACGAAACAACAGACTAAAGAATCTGTTTTTACGTTTTTGATCTTCTCCATTCAAAAAAAGTAATGTGCATTAACTCTTATAGTATATCTTGTCCAGCTCAATTGAGAATTATTACTGGCACTTTGTAAGTTACATTATTACAGCGCCGCGTTATCATTCTAGAAAGGTGGGCATTAATTCAGTGATAAATGTTAACTTCATACGATAATCCGTAGTACCGAGTTTGTTGTCAACCTTGGAGGCGATAAGTTCTTGGCCGGCATTCGCCGTCTTAGTTTATTAGCCACGTCAAGGCCGACTGGGTCACGGGATAACTTCAGATTTTAGGTCCGAAGAAACGGGAGGAAATTGGCGAAACTCAGTAAATATTGTTGAAATCTTAAAATATGCAAAATCTCAGTATTTTTATAAATTGCGAGAAGAGAAATAATTTTAGTCCATACATAACGGAGAGCTCAATCGATGCAATAATCATGATTTTGTAGCCTCTTTATACTGAAAATATTATACGGAATTTATCTACCTTTGAGCTCAAAATAGTGAATAACTGTAAAGGTTAGTGCAAAACCTGCGGCAAGAATTGACATTTGGAGTACCTTCGGGGTAGTGATCTGAATTGCTAATATGTCAACAGGTTTTATCTTGAGAGAATACCTACTGGTTGAAGATAACGGCTGGCTAGTATGTACCGATCAATAGTACGCCAAACATAACAACAGTGTGCACATGTTTGTGTAGATTTAGTTTAATATCCGTTGGAAAGATTAAGTTGTGAAACATTACAATACAATCAGTAACCGGAATGATAAAGGAGGTGGGCTGGAAGTCACTGGAAGAATGGAGGCGGCCGAAGAGAGTGATAGGAGCGTGTAAGACATATCTGGAGGTTTAGCAGAATTGTAATTAATACGTGGAAGGGAAGTACGACCATGATTTTAAATTATCACTTGATTTAAAAAATAAAGGCGCGAGGAATGGAATAAATTACCGTGGAATACGCTGAACAATTTGTATGAAGCAGTGATAGACTTTAAAGTAAGAATTAGTGACATACAAAGGCAGGTATCTAGGGATATGGTCGTTGGGGCAAGTGCTCCATTGCAGTTAAATTTATTATTTTGTTATTATGAAGATGATCAGGTGATGTAGTAACTTTCTAAAGCCGTGCTCCCACGGCGCGTCCCTCGGCGCGTGGTTGTGGACGCCTTTCATCTTTGCCGCTTATGCTAGCAGGTACGGCGTGCCTCGACCCACCGCCAGGCGGTAAAAGATGAAAGGCGCGTACTACCACACAACGCGCCGTGGGAACAGACCTTAAAACGTACTTGTCTGACCATCCAGGCTATAGTTTTCTATGGTTTCTCGAAATCAATTCAGGGGGTTTCCTTCGCGTTTCTTGAAGTTAATCCTTCCCAAGTTTTGGTGTCCTTGTTTTCGATTTATCATAAATCTTTGTTAACACAAAACATTATTTTTATGGTACTAAAAAGTAAATAAAACATCGGGAACAATCATGTTGTAAATCAAGCTCCATATGCAACTAGCTTGAAAAGATACATGCAAGTTAATTTCTACATTGAGTTTAGAGTCCAGGAATACCTTAACTGAGAAATCAGCCAAGTATTGAGTCAGGAGTGATAGTAAGTGATTAACATCGATAATTACTTGAAAAGTTCTTTCACGGATGTGGACAGTACATTACTTCATTATATTCTTAGAGAATTTTTGTTATTTTTCAAGTACAGTTCTAGTTGAAGTTTACTTGATCTGCAAGGAAAAGAAATATAAACTTTGGCCTATTATGATATACACGACTTCTCATAACATTTCCTCACCTCCGTAAGTTAGTCTTTCGTAATACGGTAGTAGAATAAACGGACACCCACTTTCATTTGGCAGCCTGTGTTTTGCCCTGACGACAATTTTTGTCTGTTTGGTTAGGTGGACTCTCCGTTTTATTTGGAGACTGTTCGTGTCCTCGAGTGACGTACTAACACAATTAACACCTGCAGTTCTATGCCCGGAGTAAGTGCTACTGTCAGTTCCCGTTGCTAAAGCAAAATATTCAGACAAAATGTGTTATTAGTTTGAAGTAATATCTCCTGAAATAAACTCAAAAAAAAGGGAAAGGGGGAAGAAAGAACATCCCTCAGGTCAGGGCTCACACGTATTTTAACATTGTGCTTAGATATTAATTATTTATCTTCTTTGTTACATTTGAATTTTCATTTCATAAGCAAGAGAGAGTGTGTGGGACATTGTGCTGGATGAATTATTTACACGAGCCTAAAAAGACGCGAACAATCTTTGGAGTGTGGTGGGTGAGTGATAACGCTCCGACCTAACATTCCGGAGATCGGGGTTCGAAACCCCGACCGGGCACCCAGATTCGCATTGTTCATAGTTTTCCCAAATCACTCCAGGTGAATGCCGGTATGCTTCCTTTAAAAATCAGTGGCCGAATTCCTTCCCATTCCTTGCTCACAACCTTTCCTGCCTCTAATGACATCGACATCGACGAGGCGTAAAGCGATAAGGAAAGAAAGAGAAAAAATCACCTAACCACTGTAGTAGCATAAATTTACACTGAACAGCTAAAGAAACTGGAACACCTGCCAAATATCGTGTAGGGCCCCCACGAGCACGCAGAAATGCCGAAACACGACGTGGCATGGACTCAAATAATGTCTGAAGTAGTGCTGGAGGGAATTGACACCATGCATCCTGCAGGGCGTTCCATAAATCCGTAAGAGTACGAGGGAGTGGAGATCTCTTCTGAACGGCACGTTGCAAGGCATCCCAGATATGCTCAATAATGTTCATGTCTGGGGAGTTTGATGGCCAGCGGAGGTGTTTAAACTCAGAAGAGTGTTCCTGAAGCCACTCTGTAGCAATTCTGGACTTGTGGAGTGTTGCAATGTCCTGCTGGAATTGCCCAAGTTCGTCGGAATGCGCAATGGACATAAATAGATTCAGGTGATGAGCCAGGATCCGTACGTACGGGTCACCTGTCAGAGTCGTATCTAGACGTATTAGGGGTCCCATGTCCCTCCAACTGCACACGCCCCACACCATTACAGTGCCACCACCAGCTTGAACAGTCCCCTACTGACATGCAGGGTCCATGAATTCGTGAGATTGCCTCCATATCTGTACACGTCCATCCGCTCGATATAATTGGAAACGAGACTCGTCAGACCAGGCCACATGTTTCCAATCGTCCGGGAAAATCCCCACCACATCGCTACCTTGGAGATGCTGTGGCCCATCTCTCATGCGCAGACCACGTTCAAACTCATTTAAATCGTGATAACCTGCCATTGTAGCAGCAGTAACTGATCTAACGCCTACGCCAGTCACCTGTTGTTTTATATAGGCATTTCCCGACCGCAGCGCCTTACTCTGAGTGTTTACATACGAATGCCTATACCAGTTTCTTAGGCACTTCAGTGTATTTCCTCGTGTGTTCAACATGCATTTTATGATATCTTCATCCTCGTCATCATTGTTAACAACATAGCTCTAATTTAAACTGAGACCGAATGATCGTTTTGATGTAGTAGTCACATATGAAGGAATAATACATTAGAGTTTTATCTCTTTTTTGCTTTATTTAATCAGATTCTCTACGTCGTAAGTTAATTTTCCAGTGAAATGAAGAAATATAATCACTTTTAATTGTTAGATTATAAATTTATTTTAAATTTGGTTACACAACAGGTGCACATTGACAGAGAGTAAGACCTTCTGGACATTTTGTAACAGAAGATTGTGTGTTAGGATGCAGTCTTCTTGTTTCACTCATTAACCATTAAACATGAGCTATTTTATCACTCACAATCAATTGTGAGGTCAAATGGTTTTAAATACTTATGGCTGACGATTCTGAGAATTTTCCATATTAACAAATGATTCATTCGGCAAGTCCAGGAACTGATTCAACGTCAACATTAACTTTGATTTCATCGTGCATACTTATTATATTTGTGTTCATAACATTGACGTAGGATGTACACACTTTGACAATAAATTTGGCCGCCGCTGAAAAATTTTATCACTCTTATTTTGCACAATCTGATCCCAGGAACCAGTAATGCAATACTGGCAAGCCAGTATTGCGTTACTGTTTCTTAGGATGACATTGATGTAGGATTGTGCAAGATAAGCGTGAAAGAATTTTTCAGCGGCGGCCAAATTTATTGTCAAATGATAGAACAGAAAGCAATTTTGAAACAACACTACGAGACTCAAATTGTTAATCTTCTTATGAGAATTCAGCAAACTCTCGAAACGACATACCGCTTAAATTTCCCGTAATCTCTTATGAGAACGCGGGGCGTAATACATTTTGAAGATGCACGAGTTGAGCCAGAGAAAAGAAAATAGTAAACTAATTTTAAAAAAAACAACTAATTATTACTAAGATATTATGAACCAGTTTCCAGTTAATCTCTATTCTAAACAGGTTTTTTTTTTTCTTGTAAGTATTAAAAGTTACCTTCAGCTTTAAACGGTTATACAAACTGAAGTAAACATTTTTGTCATTGACGGAAACGTTTATTTCTATATTTTCTGTAGACCAATTTCACTACAGGAATAAGAAAGTACACGTTTAAAATCACAGATAAAAATTTCGTTGACATTTTCCGTACTTTGCAAATTATTTCTGTGGTGTTTTTGGTTGGAAGGCGTTGAGGAACTGCAGAAGAGAAAAACTTATTACTGACACACGTTCGAAATTATCCATATTTCCTTGGACCATTGCCAGGATCAATGCGAGAAAGCCGACGACTGTAAGTGTAATCAGATGCGTAGCAGATTTTCCTGCGCGAGAAAATGCTTGACAAAGGCGACGTTTGCCTGAACCCAGTCTCGTGATACTGGCCATTTGAATGAATATCACTGAATTCAAAACAAAATTACTGCTTAAGTTCGTCAAAAAGTAGAAGTGCGAGCCGAAACCGGTATCCATACGTTGACGGTTATTATGTTTACACTCACATCAACTATTCCATGAAAATCGTAACTACAGTTGTTTTCCTTCGCATGTTTAATATTATTTTAATGCTTGGGTAGGTGTGTTAAATAAATCAAAATTGTGTGGTCGTAATGACCTGGTGACAGGGTTTCTTACCCACTGCGCAATCAGCCCATGTAGCCGCCTAGCGTAACCCAGTAATTCTACCGGGTATAGGGGACCTACAGTTTAACGTGGAATCCGCACTGCGGAAGCGTTCTGCGAACTTCACATTACACAGCAGAGTGTGCCAGAGGTGAAAGTCAGGTTAAGTGTCTATGAAAATACCCGCCTAGACAGGGATTCGAACAAGAGACGTTTCGACCTCCAGTCAGAAGCCTTGAACCACGGAACCACCATATCACTCTGGTGTGTTAAACGAATTTCCTTGGTGTTGTGTATGGTAGCTGAAACAAACGAGGATGTCAAAAGCTATGGTGTTGTATTCAGGCCCACTAATCAGAAAGAAACCTGAGGGACCTTAAGTTCATTGACTCTATCTGAAGGAGGATCCGTCATCTACAGTGTCGTATGTCTTCACGGGAATGTAAAGCGGAGGTGTTTGAACTAAAACCAGGCCTTTGTTACACAATCTTGTTATTAGGCATGTTGCACCACAAAGTCTCCTACCCAGTGACCAATTGCCATCCGGACAGGAATTTAATGATTAGATTAGATTGATTAAAAGTTCCAGAAGGAGTGAGATTATTAAGGAAATAAACAGAAAAAATTGAGTTTACATGGGGAACTGGCCGTTGATGGCATAGAATGTACATATATCGACATATCGTACAATAATAATCTCAGCTGGGATGGACACTAGGATTAAAGGGGAACTGTACCACTTTGGTAACCTTCGAGAAACTGGTACTAACCTGTTGAAATTTAGATCAGTCGCTTTGTCAATATGTCCTCTTCACTTTTTGCGATCTTACTTTGCGGAAAAGTCGCTAGAAATTTAATTACAAATGTCGAAATATAACATGACGCACAGCCGTTACATACCGCCAGCGTTGAAAAATCAGTGACAGTCTCTAAAAATGTTAATTTAATCCTTTGTTGTAATGTTTTCATGCCTTTTCAGCTCTATTCCGTTGTAAAAAGTGGCACAAAATTGACAAACAGGCAATATTTATCCGAGATGTAATACGGTGATGCCCGCCATCTTACATAGCAACGAGCAACCAGAGATAATCGATTCCTTCCATTGTAAACAAATACGCCATTTGCGTGTTGTATGCCGCATAGCCAAATTTATTTTCTAAAATTTTTATTTTTTTTCACTTGGTCCAAGCCGTATTTCAACCTAACCACGATTTCTATGACAAAACGAAACTGTTTAGGTTGAAATGATCCCTGTACCGATAACTTTTACGTTATTTAAGCAGTGCTGATAGCATTTAGCAGTTGTTCAGCCTTTCATATTTCGGCATTTTTAATCAAATTTCTAGCGACTTTTCCGCAATGTATGATCGTAAAACGTGAAGAGGACATGTTGACGAAGCGACTGATGTAAATTTCAACAGGTTGGTATCAGTTTCTGAAAGGTTACCAAATTGGTGCAGTACCCGATTAAAGTACTGTAATCGTTTAGAGAGTATAATGGGATAATGTGGGAAAATACCACAGAAGTAACGGAACAGAACTGCTTATCCCTCGTTAGGTCCTTGATTGAGTATGGTAGGATATTACGGGACCCACATTGTGGATATCAAATACAGAAGTTGGAACACAAGAAGAGCTGTCTGCATAAATTACCGTGGAATACGTCAGTAAGTGTTTTTATATATATAAAAAAGCTAAATTGGGAGTCGTTGAAGGCGGGTGAACGAAGTATTGCATGTGTATAGTGTCGGCATTGGCGATGAGACTTGGGTCAAGAATTGAAAGAAGTATGTGGGGAGGAAGAAATGATGATGACTGTAAAGTAGCACTTAATTTCAATCATAAGGAAGAAGGAACATTTGCATTTGTAGGAAACAAAGTTTTAATGTGTAGATAAAAGAATCAGGGATTGATATAAATTATTGTGCGAAATTATACGTGAAACAGTGAGCGAATTTAAAATTTAGGTACACGTAATGTTGTGTAGAGACTGCCAACGGTGCACGTTGAGTTTATTGAATTGCGTGAATGGCATATGCCATATGTTTTTGTATCCCTGTTCCCGATGGTCGTTAATCCAAGGAAACAGTACTCTTGGAACTTCTTAACCGTCAGAGATACTCGTAACGTTCCAATCATTAAAACTGTTCATATATATATATATATATTCGTATATATATGTTTTTAATGGCATTGGCTTCCTTCGGCCATACAGCCAGCTCAAGTATGTGTTTATTTCATCCAGTGTTTTTTTTTTCAGTTTCTATTCGTGTATATCTTTCAAGTAATTCCAGACACACCTCAGGACGGACACGACAAGCACACTAACGCACAACACTTAAACACCCATGCCCTCGGCCGGACTCGAACCGGCGACCTTCGGTACGTGGGGCCAGTACTCTAGCCCCTACGCTACCGAGGCCGTCTGTTCATATTTGTATCGGGGTATTAGTGAAAGTAAAAAGTTATTAAACAAGTAAAGGAATGAAAATTAACTTATATAAGAATTTACTGGAAGTCACACGAATATTTAAAACTTCGGCCTTCAGAAATTCGTTGCAACACTGGAAAAAAGCAAAAACAAAACAAAACAAAAAAAATCAAAAACCTGTGTCATTTGCTACAACCCATTACAAAACTTCCGTGCCTGTGATTAAAAGCCGGGAACAACCGTTTACTGAAGAAATTAACCCACCAGTCTAATATGGAAAGCGGTTAGAAGATTCTGACATAATGATGTGTCAGTTGGAACAGGTTATCACTTAGCAAATTAAATACTGTTACTGCTGTCAGGACAGGTAGGGCGCCCGTCTGCCCAAGGCAGTGAAACTAAAATTAGACGCTGCAAATTGCTTCCAGCGTGAATGAGCGAGCAGCCAAACTTGTTTGAGTCAGTCCGGGAAAGCAATTTGCGGCTGGGCTGTCTGAAGGTGGGCCGCGCAGTCCAAGGTCGGAGGTAACTGCAGGGTCCACAGGCACGCCGCGTTGGCCAGCGCAACTATGTGACCCCAGCAGCTGCTGAGCTGCTGATCCGACCTACAACCAAAATGCGCTCTGCTGTGGGAATGGGCGTTGTCTACGTTGGAAACTGGGACTTTCACTGCAGTTCTTAACAACGTTGACAAAGTTTTTGAGGTATTGTAACAGTAATCTTCAGAACACTTTGAAACTAGATGATTGCTTCTGCACAAATTAAACAGTTACGATCAAGTATAAATGTTCTCCATTTAGAGGAATCTTGAATAATAAACTACTATGCACCCCATTTTATTCAAGTGTACCCTAATGTGGTTTCGTTCACATGTTGCGCATTAAAAACAAATTTAGATTTAAAAAATCAATAAAAAGCGATTTTTAAATAGAGTTTATTGTTATTTTGTGAAATTGCCTTTCAATTGATATATATTAATCAAATATAAAAGAACTTTCAGCTGAAAAAATAATAACAGATATTTTACTTTAAAAATTGTATTTTTTACAGCAAATTTGCTATCCATTTCCGGAAAGCCGTTATCGAATGATACATATGATTTTCTTGTCAAGAGATACTGTTCAAGTATCAATTTTGCTTTGTAGAAAGATCATATAATTTTCTTGTCAAGAGATACGGTTCAAGTATTAATTTTGCTGTGTATAATGATCATATGATTTTCTTGTCAAGAGATACGGTTCAAGTATCAATTTTACTGTGTAGAAAGATCATATGATTTTCTTGTCAAGAGATACGGTTCAAGTATCAATTTTGCTGTGTAGAATGATCATATGATTTTCTTGTCAAGAGATACGGTTCAAGTATCAATTTTTCTGTGTAGAAAGATTATATGATTTTCTTCTCAAGAGTTACGGTTCAAGTATCAATTTTGCTCTGTAGAAAGATCATTAAGTTTACTGTAAACTTCAGGAGGCTACCAACCATTGTAAATGTTGAAAAAAGTTATTGGATCGGCAATTCATAAAATAAAAGGAGTTTGATATTGGTATACTTTCTTCTGACAATTTCTATAAATCGTAGAGAAAAATAAAATAGAAACATTTATTGAATCAGCGGGTTGCCGGTTTTCATTGAATGCCTATGGACAGAAAATATTTCCTTCAGGCACCTATTAAACCCAGTGTAATTATTTTCATCCCCCCCCCCCCCCCTTCCTATGTTTTTTTTTCAGAATTTTGTGTTATAATCTTGCTAGATATTTATAAGTTAAAAGTTTCAGAAGTTATAAGAGCGTGACAGACAGATGGACGGAAAGGCTGACAGATGATCCGCTTAAGAGATCCCTCTTTCTGTTATCGTTGTTGCTATTGAGGCTTTAGGTGGCGTCGACAACGACGTCATTAGCGCCCTAACAACATCTTGTTTGGTAATGTTGCTTCCGTTTTGGGTACATATATATATATATTATAACAGAACCTGAATAAGTTACCAAATACAAATATGTCTGTGCAGCATTTAATCCTAAGTTAAACCTATATCAGAGTGTAATAATGTAACAAACATTCAGTTGAAATAATATTACATTTATTTCATTCCATGAATTCATTATTTGTTTGGTTCGAATGTTTAATTGATGATGTTAAATGCAGTTACTGTGACGTGCATAACACCTATCCTGGTGAGTGAGCGGTAACCTGAAGTCTTGCATTTGGAAAACCCCGGAATGGTTCCTTCAAAAGGTCATGGTTGGATTCCCCTACTCTAGCGACTCTCACGACCAGAGTTGATTATTGAAATCAAGTTATCACTGTAGTGATAAATAAGTATAGTTACATCGCATTAGTAACTCGTCATATTTATCAGACTTCATCTATGTTAATACAAACACGTTTTTCGATGTGTTGCTGTATACTTGTAACATTCCTGAAACTCTAAAAATTAAGCCTGTAATTTTTTTCACGAAAGTGTCATATGCACAAGATTCATATAAAATTATTATGTGAGACATGTTACAAGTTACATGTTACAAGTTTTAACTCAACAGAAAAGGAAATAATTTCTATTGATCCTGTTTTCTTTAATTTTTTGAAATACAGTGTCACAAGAAGCAGTAGTAGGGAGTTTCTTCAAATAAGTTCACAGTAGGCGTAGAGGAATTTGTTCTCATAATTTATGCCGTATCATGGTGTTAAGATAAGATATAAATCAATACAACTCACATTTCCTACTTTCACCCATTTTTGTTCATTATTACATAACAGATATTCTACTGCAATGGGCAGAGCTCACTCTAAAATAGCAGTCAGTTTAACATGGCACAGAGAACTTAGTTGGAGCCTCCCACAAAGTAAGCCGAAGCACTAGGTTGCCTTGAATCGGTCAGACAGGAGGTTTGAAACTGTCGGCGGGGAATTTGCGGAATCCAGATAGCTTGGAACTGTTCTGTTACGACCAAATTAGTGTCTGTCCCGAGGAGCAGCGACACATGAATGGAACCACCACACTAAAATACGGCCGGGAAAGGCCAGGGGCGTGTCGCACGAAGAAATGAAATGTTGTTCCTACCATTGTTCGGCGTCAGACACGGTCAGTGGACAGAAAAAATTAATTTGACCGTCCTCTGTACACACATTTAGCTTCACGCATGCTTAGGCAGTGATACATTTCACACTAACGTTGGATTTCGTCATTTAGCATTGTCACTAGTAGTCTCACATGTAATGAAGTTTGGTGTAAATGCGGATGGCAGCAAATTAGTCGCTCTTGTTTTTCTATTAATTGCTTCCGGATTCTAAGCCACACAATCAGCGCCAACTTCCACATTTCATTTAGCGTGAGTACAACTCTGTTTTACTTTTTCTCTGTACTATGTACAGTATAAGACAAACACAACACTTAATTGGAGCTAGGTTGGAATCGAATCCTAGCAACAAAAAGGCATGGGCGTTATCCCCAACGCTCCTATGTCGTGTCTAAGGAAAGCATCTTTAGGTCTAAATAAAGTTGACCGGTAAGTACAACAGTTTTAAAGATGCATGGAATGTATTCATGAAATGTCATAACTGAAAATTAAAATAATTTAAACCCACGGCTAAAAAACCAGCAAAACCTGAAAACCGTCTCTACACGTATGACTTGATTCCTTGAATTAAACAGCAAGAAATAATGATAAAAACAGAGAGAGAAGATATCATAAATCTATTTACGATTGTTTATTTGACTGGAGTACAAACGTGGAACAAAATGAATGCAATGTTTTGAATTATACGTCTATTACCAACTGTTTTATTAATGTTTTTTCACCAGGAACTCGTCAGTGGAAAGACTGTAATCGCTATCACATGTCAGCTACTACAATCTTCCCAATGACGATGCCCCTCTCCAAAAGGGCGAAACCATTCCGGTGAAAAACAATAAGAAAATAGTTGTGAATAGCCGGTGTTCAATATAAAATATTTATGCAATAACTATGGAACACGTTCAACGACAAAGTTATTAGAATCAATGCAATGTTTACGCAAACGTGCTTTGCAAAGTACTTAATTTTTAATCTGAGGTAAGGCAGGGAAGGAGTATTTTATACTGAAAGTTTTATTCTTAAATACTTCCAGTTTCTTGCCATCATTTGCATTCCCGTTGGTCTGTTTCCGTTATTTTTAGCTACTTGTAGTGAAAGTTTACTGTTGTTTGTTACCAGATCTTTCCGACAGTTCCATTTTTTACTTATTATTTAATTTAATTGCAATGGAGCACACGCTCCGGTGGCAATTTCCCTACACATCCATCTTCCCCCTTTCCTGCACCCACCTACATTTGCCCTCTGCAAATTTTTACTTTAAATTCTATCATCGTTTTCGGTAAATTATTCATCATTTCCCTTTGTAACTTACCCAATCAATGATCATCGGAAGTCTGGTTACGTACATTAATTAACTAATTTAATTGTAACGGAGCATATGCTCTGGTGGCAATTACGCTACTCGCTTACTTTTGCACTTCATAAATTTTCGTCTTAAATTCTTTCAATGCGATTTCAACACTCGCCTACTTTCGTCTCTTACGAATTTTTATTCGTTTAAGACACGTCTGTGATGAAATCAAGCTTTAAAAAGCTGAAAAAGACTGCATACATTTTGAATGGGATTCATTGCAAGACAGGAGGAGGATGAGGAGGGTCATGGGAGTGTACAGGGCGTATACTGGCGATGAGGCGTGGAAAGATATTGGAGTAGGTATGAAAAGTAATGCGTGGAAGGGAAAAGATGACCATGACCACAAGCTGGCACGCGATTTCAGGCACAAGGGTGTGGGAAGATTCTCTTTTTTAGGCAAGGGTGTCAGGGATTGGAATGAGTTACTAAGAGAAATGATGAATAATTTACCGAAAACCTTGAAAGAAGTCAAAGATAAATTTGTAGAGGACAAATGTAGGTGGGTGCAGGATAGGGGGAAGATAGGGGTGTAGGAAAATTGCCACCGGAGCCTGTGCTCCATTGCAATTAAATTAAATTAAGAATTAAATCATCCATCGCTCGAGCACAAGGGTAGGTTTACTAATGCTACGTCCGTAACAGATGAGACTGGATTAATTCTGTTTATCTTCGTATCTACTAATTGCTAATGTTAACTTATTAGTCCTTAAAAATTTCCGTAATAATTTACTTTTGCATTACCTACCGAATTTTACTTCGTTAAACTACTACTAAGCATGTACCGGTATTAAGATTTCTCCAATCCCTGATTCCCCGACGAACAAATAAAATCTTTTCACTTCACTGGCGTCTGAAATCAAATGCAATTATATGGTCATGGTAATCTATTATTTTAATCGATTACACCAGTTTTTGGTAACGATCAAACCCTTCTCACCTGTATGTGCTGGGTAAGAAGATTCACTCAAATTTGACTATTAATTAAATTATATGCTCTTTTACAGATCTTAGTACAGGTGCTGTAAAATTGGAAAATAGACGGTTGGAATAACGATTTATTTCCAAAGGGCGATACACCTGAGGTATCATATCTTTTATTTAAACGTCTCAAGTCAATACTGGTTTGCTTTTCACTATAATATACGTGGTACCAAAGGAAATAATGAATGTTTCAATAAACATCTCTGGAAAAATAAATATGAACTGCTTGCGAGCGCAAAGTTTACGTATCGAAGACTTTTCGGGGAATAAAAAACATTATAGCCGTCACCAATAACATGGACATTTAATTCAGAATGTTCTTTTTTCTGCAGCGTAGCCTGTAGGCAATGAATTTCCTCGATAGTTTCAAGAAGATGGTTTACATGTATTCTGGCAGGGCCCGCTCTAGGGGGGGGCAAACCGGGCATTTGCCCGGGGCGCTAAAATTTAGGGGCGCCATTTCGGTGTGAGAAGTGTGAGAAAAATATTAATGATATTAATGTGTTAAATACCCAATTAATAAAAAAAAAATCCACATACCTTTTTTTCGTTCGTTAAAAACTTACAGTTCTTAGCTATTTGGGTGCGCCCCTAGAGACTTCGAAAAGACGGGGCGCAGTCCTCATAGGGGCGCGCCGTTGTCCAGCCGTCGCTGTGTGACTTGCGCCATAGGAGCAACTTCAAAATGCGCCGCGTCCGCGCCATGTCTCAGCCCGAAGTCCGCGCCACGTCTCTTCTGTGTGAATTGGGCCTTAGCACGCGAGTAGAACGCTGTTTCGACTTTTGTTGTCTCAACTTGCTTATTATTACTAATTATTAAGGTGGTTTCATTACACAACGGCATTAGTCTTACTATTACGTTATTATTGATAAGTAGAAGTTCATAAAATTTACTTCAGGATTTTATAATTTCTAAAGGTAAGTACATCTGTGATTAAACTGTTATTTAGTTGGATATACGACATAAGCGCACAACAAAAGCGCGGTAAGGGGGGGAGGCTGTTACACTTGACCTTTGATACCTGCAGTGATCCCGACGTTATACTGCCCACAAGTTACTAGACACGGCGAAAAGGAGTGTTTTTAGCAATTGCAGTTACGCTCTAAAACACGGAATCGATAGTGCTTGACGGGAGATGCTGAGTATTTATTTTATTGAATTGATGAACCAAATCAATATGGATCTTAGTTATTGGAAATCGAAGTGGAATGTTTTTCATAATAATTTCTTCTCGTAATCCGAGCCTCACAGATTTGTTGTAATAATTAGATATAGGCATTGAAAGTGTTATGGTTGGGTTAAATTACATACGCTAGCTTTGATCGTTTGTGAAAATACTGTAGTTTGGTGGGAGTGGGACAGTACTTATAATCATTAATAAATAATATTAACAGCTGCTGATTACCGATTAGTTACTTCACATACCATTAGCATATTCCATTTCGAATGTCAACTGCTAATATATAATAACCCATGATGCTTATTATATATACGAATACGGTTTCCAGATACTCTAATTGCTGCATTTGTAAACCGTTTCAACAAAATTAAATTCATTAACTATTTTAGTGAATGTGAATAACTTTGTCAGTTGGTTTAATAAGTGCATTGCGCGACAATCACTCCACAACATCATTTTTTAATTTTTTTGTGAACCTGGAACGTATTCCGTTTAAGCCTACAGAAATTGCCATTCTGTAGGCCTATACATGGTTTCTGCATTTGCAGCAAATTTACGAATCGTATCCTCCGCGAATAAGCTTTGACTGTGTAGTAACACTAGACTTTCTTTATGATCACAGGGTATGGAAATATTTTGTGTTGTGCATAAATATTTTTATATCGACTGAGAATATGGTTTTAGCTTATCTAGAACAAAGATAAATATTTACTTTTTATATTATTTTATAGTGTACATTGTTTCAGTTACGTGCGTGCCTCTTCCAAAATGTCTGATGGTCAAAGAAAACTATCTGGTTACCGGTACAAAAAAAAGAAGGTTGGGAAAGGAAGCGGAAAGGCAGAATCAATCTGGGGCGTTAAAAAAATATACTGTATTCAGGGTTTACCAAAACAAATCTTAGAATCCAATATCAGGTCGGGATACAAAAGAAGTACAGAATCGTCAGAGAATAATAGCATACAAATGAACGAAGTTTCTAAACCAATTGAAACTGACACCAACGTGAGACTCAGAAGGCGTTCTAAAACTTTGTGGCCAAGAATTTTACGAGACGCCGTAAGAAGCTTTTTAGTAAGGCAAGGTCCACCTAAACTATTGCATAATTACAAATTTCCTTCCAATGACACAGGTCGACATTTTAGCGCAAAATATTATGCACGAATTTTAAGCAACGGAGAGCAAATATTGCGAGATTAGTTACTATTTTTCACAAAACTACGTTTACTGCTTCTGTTGCAAAATTTTCGGCTGTTTAGTTAGTTCTTTCTCAAAGGAGGGTTTTAAAAATTGGAAGCACCTCGGCGAAACTTTAAGAGAGTATGAAATTTCGAAAAATCATATCCAGGCACAAAAATCATGGCTATAAATGAACGAAAGATTAAATTGTTGTAAAACTGTAGATGCTGCCACTCAAAGAGTTATTAATGCCGAAATAATTCATTAGAATGAGATGCTTCTAAGAATCGTTGCAATTACCAAAATGCTTGGTAAAAGTTGTTTGAGCATAATAACGGCAATTTCTTAAAAATAGTTGAGTTACTGTCTTAATACGATCCCATTATGGAAGAGCACGTGCGTTGATGCTCTAAAAAGTCGAGACTAAAGCTCAATATCTTGGGAATAATATACAAACCGGGATAGTAGATCTGCTGCATCAAAGTGTAAAGTCTCATGTTATTAATGAAATAAAAAAAATCAAATATTTTTCCACAATTTTAAACTGTACTCCTGACTTTAGTAAGATACAGCAAATTACTCTTGTAATCAGATATGTTTCAACCAATAAATTTAATCCTGATGTTGAAATTGAAATTAATGAAAGCTTTTAAGGCTTCTTACCAGTCGAAAGATCCACAGGAAAACAAATGTCTGATACTATAGTTGGAGACCTTAATGACTTGGGTTTAAATTTTCAGGATATCAGAGGCCAGTGACTGACAACGAATCCAATATGAGGGGCAATAAAGCAGGAGTGCAATCTAGAATTAAACAATATAATTCGCGAGCATTCAATGTTTCGTGTAGTAGCCATTCTCTCAATCTTGTTATTAATGGCAAAAGCATCCTTGGAAGCCACTAATTTCTTCAACATGGTCCAAAAAATATATTTATTCATTTCGGCATCTACTTTTCGATGGGCAATACTTTTAAAGCCTGTTCAGGGTTCAACTTTGAAAACATGGAGTGACACTAGTTGGGAGAGTAGGATAGAGTCATTTGGGAGATGTATACGACGCCTTGCTAAGCTTTTACGAAAACCAAGAAATTGATAATTTAATGATTTAGCCATTTTGGCAATTGAATATGAAATTGCTGATGAAGTAAATTTAAAGATGTTATAAAAAATTCGCAAACTGAAAGTAAGAAAAAAAGTTTTTTGTGATTTTAGCGTATTTGATGTAATCTCGTTTTATTTTCAAAATAATGATGGCATTTAGATTGTTTGTGTGACAATATCCATCTGTAATAGCATTTAAAAATGTAAAAAAAAAATATGGTTAATTTGTGGCTATGTACAGATATTTCATAATTAATTTCTATATTGTGTGCAGCTAGATCAAAATTCAATAACTTTATTTACGAATATACGATTTATTAAAATTAAAATAAAATATTTTATTCGATTAAAAATATATAATTCTACGTAATATTAAGGGGCGGCAATTTGTCTATTTGTCCGGGGCGGCAAAACCGCTAGAGCGGGCCCTGATTCTGGATGTTGTAAGTTGAGATGAAACTCATTTGTGAAGCTATATTCTGTATGCTTCTTGCCTAAAAAATTTAGGGGACAGCTATTATTTAGTAATATTAACCTCCACACAATATGAACCTCTAATTTCTATTAATATCGATAACGCAAGGAAAATTACAGGCTGCGTCATTTGTGAATGAGTAGTTTTGCCAGACATATAACTGTCAGCTGACTCCGTGGCGCAACGGTAGCGCGTCTGACTCCAGATCAGAAGGTTGCGTGTTCAAATCACGTCGGGGTCAAATATTTTTATTTTTTCATATTATTGTAGGTAATATAAATCGTGCTGAAATATGCACTGCAGTGGTCAGAGAGCCCTAATTGTACTTTTTACATTAACTTTACAGACTATATCTGCTCACCTACAATGTTAATCAGATGACGCAAGTTGGAGTAGACCCTATGGTAATTAACAGTGCAAGTGTATCAACTAGGTATTGCTTTCCAGTCAATTGCGTTATGGGTGACTGTCTGTTGAACAGAATATTCTCTCCAAATGAATTCAGTTTCTTATAGCGGAACGTTTCTCATCTATTCTAGAAGATTGCGCATTGTGTCGATAAAAAGGGTAAGGCATTTGGAAAGACGCGTGTTCGATTACCCCTGTAAAGCAATCAAGGTTACTGTTTTCCATCGTTTCCAGAGATCAATATGAGCAAATTCCGGGATATTTCCTTCAGTTCCTCCCCCCTTAAAAGAAAGTATTATTTAAATCTTTTATATTATTTCCCTCATACGTAACTCGTAAAATAAAGAACAGTTGTTTCATATTAAAGTTGATACTCTGGAAGTGGTTACTATTTATAAGTTTCTTGTATTTTTGTAATAGTTTCCTATTTGTCATTTCTATTTAACTTATTATTAATAGTTATTTCGGTTACTATTGCGTTATAAACACCTGAGAATACTAAAACAGATGTACTTAGATAGTTCTAGTCAGAACCACACACATAGGTGGGAATATTATTGAATGGATTGAAGATTTTTTTTTTTTTTACAGTTTAACGTCCCTTTTTAACAACGTGGTATTTAGAGACGGGAAAGGATGAGAGCAAGGAATGGGAAGGAATTCGGCCATGGCCTTTTGAAGGAAGCATCCCGGCATTCACCTGGAGTGATTTGGGGAAACCATGGAAAACCCAAATCTGGATGCCCGGACGGGGATTCGAACCGCCGTCCTCCCGAATGCGAGGCCAGAACGCTATCCGTTACACCACCACGCTCGGTGGGATTGAAGATGTGAATTTCAATTCTCATAACTGCTCGTACGCAGTTAGCTATTTATGTCAATGTTGAAAGCCATACCTTGCAATGAAGTACGAAATACAAGTGATAACAGTGCTTATCTCCTGAACAAAACAGTTTTATTTTTTATAGCAAAAAATAAATAAATTTCTAATCAGAGGCCAGTGTTTTGTTGAATTTCAAACTTATTTTTTCGGTGTATGTTGGTTGGAAACGAATTTAAGAACAAGAAGGTATTTAAGCATTTTATTATTGGTACATTGAATGATTTAGAAACTGGTATCGCGCGATTTACTACTCCTGCAAAGGAAAACGAAATGAACTCATTCTTACTATAAAAATTATCGGAAGCTCGATTCGATCCAACAAAGAAATTTTGCACCCTCTCCTAAAATCGTACGACGTGTGCGTTCCGGAATTGCGGAAACATGGCTTAAACCCAAGGAACAATTTAACATCTCTGACTAGAATATCGAGAGATATGACAGAGCAGAAGGTTATGGAGGAGTGGCAATACTGATTAGGAGAAACATACATTTCCGCAGCCTGAAAGTAAGGAATTTAATAAATGGTATGGAAGAATGCGCAATAAGAACCTGCGTTATGGTATCAACTCGACCATACTAGTAATATATCGTTCTCCAAATGTAATTTTAAACAAGCATTTCATTAGTTCCTTGGTGAAATATGTTCCCCATGCCGTAATTATAATGGGTGACGTAAATTGACATAATCTGGTTCGAGGGAGTGAAAGAACAGACGCTGTCGGAAGACTGATAATGGAGGTAGCAGATGAAGAGGATCTAGTTGTCCTTAACGATGACTCGAACACAAAGATATCAAAACCAGATGAACGGAGATCAGTTTTGATATAATACTGGGGTCTACCCACCTCCCACACAGCCCCGTGGACAACCATAAAGGGCCGGATTACTTTCACATTTATTTCTCCTACCAACGTCATTACACAGAAAACCAAGGATGAAACAATACTTATAGATGGAACATTAGGAGCGCTGATTGGAGCGCCTACAGAAAAGCAGCAAGCAACATATTTTCAGGCTACAACGAAACCGGTGATACGCAGCGAGACTATGAGAACATATGAAAAGGAATAGAACAAGCGGCTCCTGCGACAATTCCCGAAAATCACTCAGTCAAACTAAATCGAAGAAGATCTACAGTTTGGTGGGGCGTAGAATGTACAGCTGCAGTGCAAGAACGCAAACAAGCTTTAAAAATCTATTGATAACAGGCAACGGAGGAAAATTTTATTCTTTTAAATAAGACTCAGGCCAGAGTTAAACGCTTCTCGAAAAGGAAGAAGCGGCAAAAGTGGCTAGCATTCTGTGAAAACTTAAACAGAAACACCTCTTCGAACACTGTTTGGAATGAGCTAAGAAAATTCCGCAAAGTTTCGAGTAACCACTCAAGTCATATCACAACGCAAGAGGTACTAGAGAAGATACTGGAGAAGATGACACCACCATCAGGAACCAACAACATCAGCCTACGGGAAAATACACCCAGTGAATAGATACTGCAACCATTTAATTAGGAAGAGCTTGAAACGGCTGTTAGTAATAGTAGGAACACGTCATCTGGGCAAGACAACATTCATTACGCTATGTTCAAATATCTGCCGAGGAAAGGCAAGTTAACAATTCTAAAAGTAATGAACGACGTTTGGTTACAACACATTCACATTGAATCTATGAAGACTATAAGAATAGTCCCTATCCTCAAACCATGCAAGGACCCATGCAACCCAGCAACACATAGGCCGATTTCTCGAATGCATTTATCTAATTGCACGTATAAATCATTGGAGCGTATGATTAGGTTCAGACTAGAGTGGCGCGTGGAACACAATGTAAAACTTTCCCATTTTCAATAAGGTTTTCGCAGAGTACTTGGCACGCCTGATGCTCTCGCATACCTAGTTACTGAGGTACAGAAGAGTTTCAACAACTACACAACCTGTGTGTTTACAGATTTGACTGGAACATGACAACATAGTTTCGGCATTTCTAGTACAAAAGCTCTCTTTAATGAATTTGCCGGAAACATTTATACTAAACCTTTGGAACATTCTGCAGAATAGAGTCCTGATAATTACGACACCAATTGCCATAATTGGCCCTCGGCGTACAAGTTTTGGTCTCCCACAGGGCTCGATCCTGGCACCACTCCTATTCGTCATATACTGTATTGATATAGGTACAGCACTGCACCAGACCCCTGCTTTATACAATATGAGGATGACATCTGCATCTACAAAACCCGCAGTAATCTCCAGGACACATACCTCTGTCTTAGCCAGACATTAACTAAACTCAAGACTTGGATAAAGGACAATGGACTCCAGATATCACCAGGAAATTCCGTAGCAATAACCTTTACCCGATATAAGGTACCGACAGCTAAAAACATAAGACTCGGCCCATATACATTTCCATTTGTGAAATGTGTCAAAGACTTAGAATTATACTTAGATAACAAGCGAAGGTGGACGCGTCAGATATCTGAAAAGGTTGGAAAATGCGAGAAAGCAATAAACCTATTCCGAGCAACTAATGGCGCTTGGAGGGGGGCGGATCACAAAATCTCAATAGCCCTTTACGAAGCAATGGTGCGACCCCACTCTGATTATGGCTGTGTACTGTATGACACCGCATCTAATCAACTATTGAACTGCCTGGATAGCTCTGCTAGTGGAATCCAAGGAAATGCCACTCGCACTGAGGAACCAATATCTCAGTAAAAAGTTTATAATAAAACAGTTTCAAAAACCGTAAATGCGCTTACAATAAAAATACGCTCCCTGTGGGCAGCAACATCAGCTTCCACGTACTGGACTCATAAGAACAGCCCACCTCTAACCGCGGCCATCTCCGACCTTAGTGAATATCAGTTCCAAGTGCTCTCTCTCACAAGATTACCATTCTATGATGTTAACCATGAAATCCTTCTGATCGGGTGCGAGATCATAGAAAATCTGAGTTATTCAGATAGTACCTTAAGTAATAATAATTTTCTAGGTGATTATCTAAGCGGCGTGGATCCTGTCGTACATACATACACAGATGGGCCCAAGACTGGCAACATTATTGGGAACGCCTTTTTTTGACAGAACTAACGTAGTGGAAAGGCCGCTTAAGCTAAGTGCGGAAACATCCTCCTTTCCAGCTGTACTGTTTGCGATACTTAAAAGCATTGGAACGAGAGTGGTGGGTGAAAGGTTAACGTTCTGGTCTCGCATTCGGGAGGACGCCGGTTCGAATCCCTGTCCGGGCATCCAGATTTGGGTTTTCCATGGTTTCCCCAAATCACTCCAGGCGAATACCGGGATGCTTCCTTCAAAAAGCCCATGGTAGAATTCCTTCCCGTTCCTTGTCCCCCGTCTCATCCCGCCTCTAATGAACTCGACGTCGACGAGGCGTAAAGCCATAAAAAAGTATTGGAATACTTGCTAGAGATGCGCATTCCGAATACTGTAATTCTTACAGATTGCATATTGTCACTTTAAAAGCTGAGCGATCGAATCAAAGATAGAGGAAGGACTCCAGTTCTATATAACATACTGGAGTTGATGACCAACATAAATAAAAAAGGAATGAAGACCTCCTTTATCTGGGTTAAGGCACATGTCGGGCTTCGTGGCAACGAAAGAGTGGATTCTCTTGCAAAATTAGCTGCACAAACAGAAAACCTAGTTGAACTTCTAATAGGAAATAACTTAATCTCATTATTTCACCACAAAAAAACTGAGGACTCGAATGATATGTGGCAATCCAGTGAACAATACAAGGGAAGAGACTACAGGCGGATGCAACGACAAATAACAATAACTCAATTTTCAGAAAAAAATATGCTACATAAAATTCAATCAATTCAGATTCGGAAGCCACTTGTATAAAATAAATTTATCAAACTCCCCACTTTATCAGTGCGACGGGGAGTCCAAGGCCGATACAAACCACCTACTCTTCGGATACAAGAAATACAAAGAAGAAACAGATACTTTCTGGGAAGACCTAAAACATTGGGACACAAGTTTAAAGTTAATGTAGGCCACCTCCTTGCTCTAGAAAATATCTCAATATATCAGAGAATGGTGTACTTCATAACAAGAAACAATATAGAAATATAACCGGGTAGTACCCACTCCTCAATATTGCAAACAGTTATCGTTTACAGAGCACAAGATGGTTACTGTTTTACTGTTAAAAATTTTAATGGATATGGTTCATAACACATTTAACTTTTACATGTATAAAAACCATTGCATTATCAAAATTTTACTGTGAAATCTGTGATTTAATGCTTTTATAATGATTTAACTTTTAATGTGCCGTTTAACTCCTCTTATAATTTTGTGGCTTTAATGTTTATGTTCTTAAAACTATGTAAATTACTATTTCTGTTATATATAATTCTATAGTTATGATGTGATCCTATAATATGAACAGCGACTTTTAGGTATGTGTAATGGGTACATGTAAATGTGGGAGCATGCAGCACTAAGTATATTTTGACTGTATGGCCAACAGGCCAAGTGTCAATAAAATATTTAAAAACAAAAATGATCGGAAGCTAATATGAAGTATTAATAGTTCATTCTCTGTTCTATACTTCCAAATTTAATAGTGGAAATGATTAAAAAAATTGTTTAATAATTGGAATCATAATTCTGGTTGACGTACATTTTACGCTGATTGTTTTAGAAGCTTACACTGCTATAGACGTGTTCTATATGTCTGAGAGATTGCAAGGTTTGGGGCAGGAGTAATGTTACAATCTTATACACCATTAACATTCGAAAATTTATTATGAATGATAAATATAGGACACGTTACAAGACATGTTGGAACCTAACTGTAGTTCTATGCCAATAGACTGAGTTGAAACTCCAGTCATTGCTGGAATAGCAAATAAAACAGCATATTTCAACCATGTAAAAATACTCAACAGTTCATTGGTGCAATCTACTAAAGGCCATCGATGATGTCATTCGAAGCACAGATGCCAGAAAAAGTGAGCTTATCCTTAAAGACCGAATGCAGACTCATTAAAGACAGACTTTGTACTCTACCATACTGAATGAAGAGAAAAAACGATAATTTGTGGCATAGGGATGAATTTAGAGAATTGACGTACTTCGACACAGTCTTCATTCATTCGGTAAGTCCTTACCCCCAAGGTAGCTCAGCCTCACTTTCAGATTTGTCGCTCATTTTCACTTTCAGATTTTTTAAAAGCATTATGCGTTCGCAAATAAAATCAGTAACCTCGATTCTGGTATGAAAGTAATGTTGACGAGTGTACGAAGATGGTCTGTATTTTCTGGGCAGAGGACATACATATTTCCAAACAGCTTACCATACTTTCTAGCTTGTATGTGTGTAGATTTTATTCACTTTATTCATAACCTGTATTAGCTCTCATATTTTCTGAACCTATATAACCAATACATTGATTCTTAAAGAATAAAAATAAGTTTCTCTGTAACAAATAAACATGTGTTCTTTATCATAACCCATAGCCTCTAAGCTCGTAAAAAATGACGGGTGAACGGTATGTTCTGGTTATTCATTTTTTTGGGGGTTTCTTAAATAAATAGAATTATTACGTAAAGTTCATAACCTTATTTTGTAATGTTATAAATATTAGGGATTCAGATGGAACTTCTACTGAATTAATGAAATCGGAATTAGTGAACCAATGAAATTAAAAATAAATTAGAAATCCCAAAACGTTATGCTATAGCTTGTGATATTGGTTTTATTCCTGGTCCAGGTCTCATTTAGCACGATAAATACGGAACTACTTCCATCCGCATGAATAATAACTTCAGTAACTCGGCGCTTATGAAAGCAGCTTAAATTACTTATGAAAATAAATTAATCATGAATTATTCTGTAAAAAATTCTGTTAGTTTTCTTTCTGGTCTTCCTACATTTTAACCTAATCACAATCTCCGCTAATATTGCTGTTCTAAAATCATAGCTACTATTATCCGTGTACGAATTCATTCTCTGTATCGCGATCTAAATTAACTCAATTAGAAACATTTACATGTGTTTGATATAGTGACATCAGTAATAAAAAGCAACTAATAAATAATAATTTAATTTATACGCTGTACATACTTTTATTTCAATGTTTCGGCAATTCATTTCTCCGAGTATACTATAAAATATCTATATCGAATATAAATATCTTGTAAACGCGTTGAGCGCAGTATTTTGGCACTTCATTTCTTCGCTGACTAAATTAAATTTTTATTCAAAAACGCTCATTACATTGAAAATGATGTAACGCAGACGTTTCTTAGCTTACTGCAACAATGGTATCGCTGTACAGAGAGTATAAGAAAAATCTCCATCGAATGAATTTTAATTAAGAAGCAACTAATAATTAATATGTCGATTTTACGTAATGCATACTTTTCTTTTAGAGTGCTGGCAGCACATTTGATCGCGGATACTTAACTAAATATAACTGTACAAAATTAGGCACAATAACATCTCTGGCCGTTGTAAACATGGAGGAAGGAAATATATGGAGGAGAAGTGACGTTAAATCGGTGAAGCAGGCTCTAAACTCTCGCGCATGCGCAGTGGCGGCAGCGACGATATTGCGCTTCCAAACAAATGCGATGTTCACATGCAGTTAGATGCAGTGATTATTTCATTTTGTAATGTGTGTAAGTGTTTTATAATGCCATCTTGTGTTGCGTACGGTTGCACAAATAGGCCAGACAGGAAAGAACCGGGAATATCATTTCATAAGTAAGTTGAATTCTAATTTTCGTTGTTGAAGTGGGCGGTAGAAGTTGTAAACTTTGGAGCATGTCTATAAATATTTAGTCATAGCTCTCAATGGGATGACTTTGTTCTCAAATTTTTGTTGGTGTAGTGTAGAAAATCAGCATACCTTGCTATTTTGCACATAATAGACTAGCATTACTTTTTAACGAGTGTTGAAAATGAGATTTAAAGGGGTGTGTTTTACATCGCGATTCAGTGAATTTAGTATTGCGCTTTCTTTCGTAACGTTGCAGTTTATACTGTATGATGAAATTAAATGTGTTAAATTATGCTATGCAATCTAGGAATCTTGATGAAGCAAACGATGTTGTTACTGCAAATACAGTTTGCGATTCAAATACGCGTGTGTGGGTATGTCTACATAGTTTGATTCTGTAGCGGCAATTTAATGGAGATTGTGGTTAGGTCTAAATGCAGTCTGTACCAGAATGGTTTTGTTGTTCCCTGAGGGACAAAGAATTTATCTATTGAAATATCCATTCTGTATGTAATTCATTGTAGCTTTGGCAGAATTAATTTCTGGTCCAGGCCCCATATCAAACCAATCCCAGTATATCCCGAAAACTAAGCAAGATATCGAAAAATTTTATTCTTTATTTTCGATTTTTCTCGTCGTGTTACATAAGAATCGATCATTAAATTTGACTTTTGCGAAATGTTTCTTCTCCATTTCAACTCAAGACACCTCACTTTTGATACAGTATATCTCGAGAACTAGGTGAGATATCGAAAATGTTTATTCTTTATTTTTCATTTGTCTCGTCTTTTTAAGTAAGAATCCATCATCAAATTTGACTTTGACCAATTTTTCCTTCTGAATTTCAACCAAAACCGTTTCACATTTGAGACAGAATATCTCGAAAACTAAGCAGGATATCAAAAAAATTTTATTCTTCATTTTTTATTAGCCTCATCGAGTTACATATTAATCCATCACCAGATTGCGGCGTTACGTTTATCCTAGAGTCCCCTTGAGGTTTTTGTACATATTTCCCGTGTCTCTATGGAAGCGGCCATGCCCCCCCCCCCCCCACTCCTCCTCCGCCCTGCTTCACTTCAATGCGTGGTTAAGGTCTCTTGCGTCGTCTCCATATATTTCCTTCCTCCATGGTTGTAAACCCAACAGCGAAGGCTGACTACATGACGTCATAGTATAATGTCAAAGCATTTTACGAAATGCATTCTTCTCTTTTAGCGTGCTGGCAACTCATTTGATCGCGGATACTTAACTAAATATAACTGTTCATAATTAGGCACAATAATATCTCTGCTGTTGTAAACCCAACAGCGAAGGCTGACTGCATGACATCATAGTATAATGTCAAAGCATGACGTCACCGTGTGACAGAACACAGCGACCAAGATTAGCGCTTAATAAGAATAGATAGTACTCTTTGTTACAGATAATAGAAGCGACATTTTTTTCTATATTGGATGCAAGTTGCTCTCAATGAAAGGAAACGTAGGATGTTCCAACAGACAACACAGTGACCCTAAAAGTGAACGCTGTTCTACAGAATTTCACACCATGCAGCGAATAACTTTTCAGCTTTACAGCTCGCCAGTGTTGAAGTCATTAGACGAGGGAGCTGAGTGAACGCAAGGAACGGGAGCAAAACTGGCTATGACCTTGAATAAACGATCCTGCATTCGCTCGGAGTTATTTCGGGGAAGAATGGAACACGGAATTTGGTTGGCTGAGTCGTGATTCCAACTGGACTGCTAGGACCAAACGGTAGCCGCCCAGCTATCGGTCTCGAGCTCTTCATACTTTCTATTAGCTGTTATCCGTAACTTCGATCACTAGGTTTTTTTATTTTACAAAGCGGTCTGAGATGAAGGCAGGACTCCTACCGAAGTTACATGTAGGGACGATTTTACCTCATTTTATGCAGACGGCGCATAGTCAGAACATCGTAAATGCAGTGAGAAATGCGGTGAGGTCACAGCTCACAGAATTGTGCGAAGCGAATGGTGATGATGTCAAATCGTAATAATAAAAACTCGCGGTGTATAAACGTTGGTAGAAAGCACTGGTAAATAAACATTTTTATGACAACATCCTTTATCTATGCTTCCGCTGACGGAAGCTGGCTGCTTTTACTGTAACTGAAAGTAACAATCCATTTCGGGCGGTCTTAATGACTTTGTGGAAAAGTTTATTACCGCCTGATCAGTCTCCCTTTGTCATTGTAAACTAACCTCCAAAACGCTTTTAAACAATCTGAATTATTTTCACTAAACTGTCCACAAGATATTTCAAAGGTTTTTTTTTTTTTTTTTTTTTTTTTTTTTTTTTTTTTTTTTTTTTTTTTTTTTTACCATGGAATGTTGGAATATGTTTGGATCCAGGGGTAGTAAAGGTTAATCGCTGTTCCACTGCAAAATTCTCTCATCCACCCTTTTATATTATTATAATCTGACATTTGAACAAAATTTGTTATAAAAAGATAGCGTTCTTAATATTTTTAGATTTTTTTCATACATTTTGTCTGTGTTAGTTTTGAGCGCATGGGAGGAAATCGCGTATGGAAGAGATAAATTTTTATACTTATTCACACCGACCAGTTTCAATATATTCTTTCACCCTACATTCGTCGTACTAAACACGTAAAAAAATAAAGAATCTTACTTGTACCAAATTTTTACTACGTGCAACCATTGTCCCATAAAACTCAATATTCATCAGTTTTAGTGTTTTTCAGTTTTTGTAACCCTGTTGTTCACACTGAAATGGGAAATTATGATGCAGAATTTAATACTTCAAGTTATTAATTCTTTTCTAAGCAGACGTGAGGTATTGTGAATATCTTTCAGACGCAGTAGAAACCCTTCCGTAATGATAAGCTATACCTTCATCAGCATCTAACTGATAATCGGTGATTCCAGTTCCAGTGCCGCTTCCCTTTTATCTTTTCTGGAATTTACAGGCTTTCCATACGGTAATTTATTGGATGGTTTGCTCTGTAACGAGCATGGTGCATGAACGGTAATGTTCTAGATTCTCATTCGGCAGGACACTGGTTCGAATCACCCTTCGGCTATCCTGAATGGTTGCTTTCAAAAAGCTAGAAATTATTGTCTTTTTTTTATTTAAGAGATTCCACCGAATCTGCTGAACAAAACGAAATATGCGTTGAATAATCGATAATATCGATTATTTGTCAGCTCTCGAATTACGCATTAAAGGTATTGTAATTAATTTGTCGGAGCTTTTTTGAGATGTCTGTTTTAATGTTTCGTATACTTCATTAATCAACTGTGAAGCGTATGTAGCTGACGGACCACTCCGGCTATGAGCGTTTAACGTTGGGTCCGGAATTGGGAAGACGCGGTTTCGATCCCCAGTCAGTGGATCCAGATAGCAGGTGAATACAGAAATTTTTCTTTCAAAAGTCATAACCAAATCCCCTTTCCTCTTCCATGCCACACATCTTCTCCTAGCTCTAATGACCTCTACGTCGTCGAGCCATAAAGCCTTGATAGAAAAAAATTAACTAAATGATTCTTGCATTTTGTGGAGTATATATTTAAAAATGTACTTATTGTTTCCATCTAATTATTTTTCTTAGATAGTCTCAGACTTACATATTAAAATTAGTTACAAATGAGACCATGCATTGCTGAAATATAATTTATATTGTAGCATGTCTTCACAATTAATATATTGGACCAAGTATACCAGGTCCCTAACTATCAAGCTCAACATCAAACGTTAAATAAATATTTAAATTTTTTACGTACTTACCGTTTTATTAATAGTAGTATCCATTAATATGAGTTCATATTTAAAGAGTTTCCAGACATTTCAATTCCACGACACTATACTGCAGACAGACTACTTTACACTATATCATTTAGAAACAGGTGAATGGAGACCAAATCAATTCTTATGACTCAATTCATACATGCAGCAGTTTCACCTTTTCTCGAAAAAATTCTCTTTTACATGCTATTATTCACTTTTTGAAACAAAATTAATGATAGCATTAACAATTTAGTAACTAAGAAACTATGATATAAAAACACGATGAAAACTGAACTTGAAACTGGGGGATGTGAAATGTATTTCGTCGTTAGTAGACAGTTTATGTGAGAGCCCCAAATAAATGTAAGCAGTGTACGGCGAGAAATGAGGATCAAACAAAATATACCCAATTTCAAGATCTGAGTGCTGTTATCGTGGCCATTTCTGTCTTGAAACCTGAAAAGATTTATATGAACTTGCGATGGGCATAATACTGACTATTTTAATCAACTGCAGCTTCCACATAGTGGAATTTTTGCAGAAACGGGCTATTTGTTTTTTCCCCTATCCTAAATTAAACTGACCGAGCGTGGTGCGTGAACGGTTAACGTTCTGGCCTAGCATTCGGGAGGATGCCGGTTCGAATCCCCGTCCGGGCATCCAGATTTGGGTTTTCCATGGTTTCCCCAGATCACTCCAGGCGAATGCCGGGATACTTCCTTCAATAGGCCATGACCGAATTCCTTCCCGTTTCTTGTCCCCATTCCCATCCCGCCTCTAATTACCTCCATGTCGACGAGGCGTAAAGCCATAAGTTAAAAAAAAATCTAAAAAAAATAATACAGTACTACTAATCAAGTTATAATTCCATGTTTTTCTATACTTCCTTAGCACTAAATCTTTGTCCATATTTTTATCCCGTCATTTTTTAGCTGACTGTTTTGAGGTTCACAGCCAGTTATGTTGACGAGAGAACTACGCGAATGACCAATTCCTACACATGCCCCGTCAGGTGTACAGTAAAATGTCCTGTTATTCCAGTTCCTTCCTAGTACTTGGTTTGCGCAAGTTGACGTTAAGAAATCGCCATAATGTACTTGGGGAGGAATACAGTTTCACAGCCAGCAGATTACTGCAAAACATTTTAGCATAATGCACATAAAGTTCTCAGACGGATGGTGATTCTCTCCTTTAGCAATGACCTTAGCCGTTGGAAAACATTAAACTCCAGCAAAAAAAGTTAACTCTGTTAAAAAAATAAAAAAATGTGTAACTTATGAGCCTAAGAATAACAAAACCCACTCTATGAATGATGCTGTTTACGTACAGTGCTTTTTGCCGTTAGACACATGAATAAAAGTAGATTTTATATGGTACTATTACTAGCAGGACGAGATTTCTTTTTCTTCCGTCCCTAAGACTGAAACTGCTACTACTGCTAAGGAATAGAGGCTTGCATTTCTCTCTGCAATTACCTTTTTCTGATAACTTTAAAGAGGTGTTCGATGTCTTAACTTGTATAATAGGTGGTCAAAGGCTGCACCATTTTCTTTTCTTTTTTTTCTGTTGTAACGGGGTGAGATGGCATATAACCTGGAGTGTTAGTATGTTAACAAGTTTCTTTTCAGATGCTAAAATTCTTTATAAACGTTTGAAATATACTTCGTTGAAAGATGGTTTGCATGCATGGACTGTAAAGAATGGTGAATGGCCAGTTTTACTGTCACACACGCCCATACGACCTGACCCAAAGCAGAGGTCCACCGCAGTAAAAACATCTTGTACCCTATAGCATTGCCAAAAAGATTACAAATAACTGTAACAAATGTACTGTTAGAAACACTTTTATGACAAGAAAAATGCGCTGTGTTTGAAGCTGTGAGGAACTTCTAATTTCGTTTCTGATATGAATCTTGAAGATTTCTGTTTTTAAAATAGCCAATAAATTTCCATTAGTTACAAAACAACTTGAAGCGGAATATTTCATGCTTAGTGCTGTACATTTCGCTGTCAAATATAACACAAACAGTACAGCCAAACTCTTGTTGTTGTTAGAAATAATACTATGTATAATTATATCTTTGCATTTCCCATCCTAGTTATTGAAAAAACTGTAATAGAGATGAAGTTAATTCCATGTGAGTTTTACGTCGTTCGCTTTCGCAAGTATATGCAGCTATTACTAAAATTGAAAAATGATACAGTACATATACAGATATCTGGTTGATGTTTGCTTATGAATAAATTGAAACAATATTTAATAATCCCAATTTCCGACAACTCTGAAGATATTCCCAGTAAGTGAACGAATATCCCGTATACTACATTAATAAATACAGCCACTGCTACTCATCGGAGTATGCGGAATCGAATATCTTTTCTCGTTTTTTTTCAACTCGAAGGAAAGGTTGCCAGATACAGGATTATAATTTCCTTGTCATTTCTGGGGTTAAAAAGGTTTTTTTTTTGTGTGATACAGGATTATAATTTCCGGGACATTTATGGGGTTAAAAAGGTATTTTAGTGGTATGTTTAAGGAGTGAACAAATATTCAAATTAATTTTAAAAAGTTGTATTTTAGGTAAAAACTATGCTACATAACCTTTATATATTTATATATAACACCTCTTTTAAGATCATAAATTCAACTTTGGTTGAAAAATCACTGCATCATAGTTGAACAGTCTATATATACAGGGTGATTCAAAATGATTGTCGGGGTTTCATGAAATTTTAACCGACTGTGTACTAAACATACAAGTATTATCTTTACATGGATGAATAATGCACTCTAGATTTTCACGTGTGCCAGTCAGATACCGTTGTCCAACGGCACTTTCGAAAAAAAATTATGAAGGATGCACCTTCAGACAATTCCATTCGGAGGTGGTATGCGCAGTTCGTGGAGAAGGGCTGCTTATGCAAAGGGAAAAGCAGTGGGCGTCCTTCTGTGTTGGAAGTCGACGTGAACCGCGTCAGAGAAGCTTATCAACGTAGCCCGCGGAAATCAACAAGAAGAGGCATCTGGCCTCGCATTCGGGAGGACGGCGGTTCGAATCCCCGTCCGGGCATCCAGATTTGGGTTTTCCATGGTTTCCCCAAATCACTCCAGGTGAATGCCGGGATGCTTCCTTCAAAAAAAAAAGGCCATGGCCGAATTCCTTCCCATTCCTTGCCCCCATCCTTCCCCGTCTCTAAAGACCACGTTGTTAAAAAGGGACGTTAAACTGTTAAAAAAAAAAAAAAAAAAAAAAAAAGAAGAAGAAGAGGCAGCAGAGAAATGAACATTCCGCAAACCACAGTTTGGCGCGTGCTACGAAAACGCCTAAAAATGAAAGCCTATCGCCTAGGGCTGCTTCAGGCTTTAACACCTGACGACCATCGCAAAACGTCTCACGTTTTGCAACATTATGCAAGAAAAAATGGAAGAAGATGGGTTTTGTAAAAAACTCATTTTTAGTAATGAAGCGAACTTTCACTTGTGCGGGAAAGTTAACAAGCATAACGAGCGGTTTTGGGGACAGAAAATCCCAGTGCTTTTATTGAACACCAGCGTGATTCTCCAAAAGTGTGTGTGTTCGCTGCTGTTTCCAAGGCGAAAGTGTACGGCCCGTTCTTCTTCAATGAACAGACAGTAACAGGACTAACTTACCTCGATATGGTCTCTGAGTGGTTGCTGCCTCAGCTGAAAGAGGTGGATGATTTCATATTCCAACAAGATGGTGCTCCACCTCATTTCCATCGGGAGGTCAGAACATTTCTCAACGAACAATTGCCGCAGCGATGGATAGGAAGCGGAGCCAACAGTGACCAAATGCTCATGGATTGGCCACCTCGTTCACCAGATTTAACCCCATGTGATTTTTTTTCTGTGAGGTTACGTGAAGAATCAAGTTTATCTTCCTCCTGTACCTGCGACTATCCCGCAACTGACAGCGGATCAGGGCCGCCTTTCTAAACATTTCTGATGACATGCTGCGCCGCGTGTGGGATGAAATGGACTATCGCATAGATGTGTGCAGAGTGACACAGGGCGCACATATCGAACATTTGTAATGGATGTAAAAAAAACTTGATGAGTTTCCTTACACATCAAAATAAGATTCAAATCCGTATCTCAATTGTGCTAAGTGTAGGAATTTTTTGAAACCCCGACAATCATTTTGTATCACCCTGTATTGTCTCTGATCGCCAGTAAGGTGGAGCGCTCCTGTACTTCCCGCTGCGGACGCGGAATGGCCACAGTGGTATATTAAGCTTGAGAAAAAACTGGTATCGTGAATTTCGGGACAGTAACGCTCTTAATTCCTGGACACGGGACAAGACACAAAATTCCTGGACATTCCCGGACTTCCCGGCCATCTGGCAACCCTTCTCCAAGGTGCGACAAGGAGTACATGATCTTATATCATAACAGATTCATTATTATGTATCTTGATTTCGTGATTGTTCTTTTAGTTGATTCATTGTTATTAAAACAAACTGCTCACCAAGACGTAAACTGTTAAGTATTTCAGTTTTAGTTTAAGTGGCGTAACGACTGTTTAGAGCGGAAATTAATTTTTTATGCAAGAATACAGACTTTCCCAGCGTATAATTGCAATGAAGTCCTCACGGATGTATCGTCGGATTGCATAGTAAAAACACGAGATTTCACACGTGAGGAAGACGGCGAAGGCAGCCGGCGAAGAATGGCGTTTATACAACACAATTCGGCGATACACCCCCGAAGACTTCATTATAAATTTTGTTTGCCTTTGGTCAAAATAATAACAAGGAGTTGAAACGAAGTATGCTATTCACTCAAACATAATGTATTGTGGCGATTGACCAAATCATCCCAAGAGGAATTAATCGAAAGCCAGAGCGGCAAATGTAAGCAGGCGGCTTTTGTTAAATAACACGTATTTCAAACGCATTGAGGAGGCGGGATATACAATTGCCTTTTGATAACTGCTCAATAATAGGTATGCAATCGTTAAAATTACAATAACTTTAGTTTCTTATCAACTAATAATCAAATTTTCAGCCACAAATACAGGAAGTTGTCACAATTACTTTATCTGCAAATACAAATGTTGTGTGTGACACATAAAAAATACTGATTATATGGTAAGAAAATCGTACTAAATACGCAACATAACTCAAATTATAGAAATGTGTACTCAAAACAAACGTAAGTTTTAATGAATACGTAAAAATGCACCTATTTACTTACAAATGACGAAGGTTGACAAAAACAAACGTTTGTTCACACGAGTCAAATACCGACTGCGAGGGTACAGACAAACAGTGCAATACATCCGATAGAGACCGAGTGGGGCAGCCAGTCACACAGACTGACACACGTTTTCGCCGGGATTTGCGAAATGCGGGTCCGCTAATTCTTTGCGGGATCCGCCAGACTGTCTAATGATGCGGGATCCCGCGGAATTGCGGAATCCCGCTTTGCAGGATTGCAACCATAACCACGCTGTTTGTAGCCGCGTCCACAAAGCATTGGAAATAGTTGCAGGAGGACCAGAACGAACAAGTTGCCGACCGACCATATCCCAGACATGGCAACATTTTCAGGCGAACGTAGAGGCCAAGGAAGCGGTACCGAGCGTGGTGGTGTAACGGATAGCGTTCTGGCCTCACATTCGGGAGGACGGCGGTTCGAATCCCCGTCCGGGCATCCAGATTTGGGTTTTCCATGGTTTCCCCAAATCACTCCAGGTGAATGCCGGGATGCTTCCTTCAAAAAGGCCATGGCCGAATTCCTTCCCATTCCTTGCCCCCATCCTTTCCCGTCTCTAAAGACCACGTTGTTAAAAAGGGACGTTAAACTGTTAAAAAAAAAAAAAAAGGAAGCGTTGGCACCCGCAATTTTTCGAAGAGTGCTTGCACATTACTCACTACACGTGGCCGGGTATTGTACTACTGAAACACGGCAGGAGGTTCAATGCCTCGTGGTTTAAAATCTCATCGATTTAGTGGTTGCTATTCAGATTTCCCTCAATATGTAGGAGGCGAGATCGCAAGTTATAGCCAATTTCGCCCTAAATCATCACACTTGGCGTTTTTCCGTTATGTCGGTCAACAGTGCACTCTGCCCGGATTGCGTTCACTACTGTAGTTTCCAACACGTAGGCACTCATCACTGCAGGACAAGTCGAAGTGTGACTCATCCGATAACACTAAGTTTTACCACTCAACGAGCCAGTGAGAGCATTCATGTGACCATTGAGGTCTGATACCTTGGTGGTTTCTGGTTAATGGATACCGACCCAAGGTGACCTGTCCAACGCTAAGCAGGCTGCACCGAGCCATCAACCCAGACATGTCCACATTAATTGCAATGCTTCAACGTCGAGCCAACACTGTGGACGAAGCCATTCTATCGGTTACTGCCATGCGGACAAGATGACAGTCATCCGGCACTATGATCAAATTGTGTGGTTCAGTACCCTCTTGTCGCTATGTACAACCCACTTCTGCTCACTGGTTACACACACGCATCACTGTGGTAACTCCACGCGCTTCCTATACGAGCCGCGATGTCACGGCGGAGACCAATAATTCAGTCACGATCGAACTCACCCACATGGTGATAAGTGGGCTCTTTGACGCTGACGACCCATACTGGCACTTTATTGCATGTTTTCACTTCGTTTGAGGGCTCTGCACCGATTGAACGTGTCGTAATATTGACCTCTCCGATTACACAAAAAGGGCACTGCTTATCCTCCTTTCACGCCTCTGTTTGTGATCTTTATCAGTTATTATTGTTGCACTGTTCTATGCATCCTACAATTTTGGAGTGATTGAGATGATTCCCTCTGGGTTTTGCAATTTTCACAAGCAGCAGTGAATAGCTGTGTGAATAAACCTGTTTTTTTTTTTGTTTTTTTTTGACACCTGCCGACTGAATTGCGATTTTTACTCTTTACAGAAAGAATGTTCGATTTTTAGTTTCGTAATCTTAACATTCTGCTCGCACTGCTAGTTTAGAACGAAAGTTGACTGGTGGGGTGTCAGAAGAATTCAGTCTAGAAACTTTCTACCTGAAAAGTTTCATAACTTGCTTTTTATATCGTCTCCAAAGTTATGTCACTTTACTTCTACGTGCCACTAAAGTTTATCGACAAGAAATTGATGTCTGAAGAGGCACGGCTTATGAGATTTGAGACAGAAGCACAATGCTCCGATGTTCACTATAGGACAACAAGTAAATTTAATGAAAGCCTTCATAGTACAGTAGATTTGTAACAAATAGGTGCTAAAAAAATAAAAGTTAGATCTGAAATTTATTTTCGTGAAGCAAAGGAGCAATCATATAACTAGAAGAATGTAACCAATCTTGTCCTTTTTTTTTATTTTATTTTTTTTAGTTATTATTTTTTAAAAGTTTTTCTTACTACTACGTAAACGTTCCAACCGTTGTCACATATTCGCCATTTTTCCAACTCTCTTAATAATTAAGTATCATGGTGTACCACCTGATGATTTTACATTGATAAAAAAAAAAAAAATTATTCCTTATGAACACTGATATTAATCACTTTGACTGCCTGTCTTGTCGATATAATTTGCTTGTCATTAATTGGCTCCTTGGAAAATAATTAATATTAATAATTTCTTTTGACATATTATTCAATGAACTTAATGCAATAAAAAGTTTAGGAGGGATGGTATTATCTCTGTACGAATAATAAAGCAGTTTATATAACTCGAACTTCAAATGTATTTTAACACTCGTGTCTGTCGTTTATGTAACAATTAACAAACAATTGATATATAAAAGTCGCGAAATTAATGTTGATTATCAAACAAGAACTTGCAGATTATTGTACAAAGGATGGTCATTAGTGGGAGGATGGAACTGGGGACAAGGAACGGGAAGGTATTCGACCATGGCCTTTTTGAAGGAAGCATTCCGGCATTCGCCTGGAATGATTGCGGGAAACCATGGAAAACCCAAATCTCGACGCCCGGACGGGGATTCAAACCCGCGTCCTCCTGAATGCGAGACCAGAACGTTAACCGTTCACTCACCACGCTCGGTCAGTTAAACAACAAGCAGTACTTGAATGTTTGTATAATGTGATTCGAATCTCGGGTTTTAATGTTCAGATTTTGAATTACTGTGTGTGTATAGTTAAATCGCAGATATTACTATGATGAAGCCTTGCGTGGGAAGCTTGAAGTCAATGTTTTCAGCACTATGTTCCTCACTGGTACAATACGTGAAACTGCACGGTTATGATTGCACACAACGATCTTGCGTCGCTATTGCAGCAGTAAACACTCAAATGTATCACATGCGTAAAGGCATTACTAAGTTTGGTATGATGGTATGACTTGCAGACAAGCAAGTGCATCAACGAGTCTAATGTTTCAAGTTCTAACAACAGGTATGGTATCCAGTCTCTCCCGCAAGCAAGCTAGATCGATCAGTAGTAAGAATACGAAAAACATGTAAGCTCCTCCCTTCACTTTCTTTCCAAGAAGTTTCCTTCCTACCACCAATGAATTCTCGACTGATAATAAGCCGAGAAAATAACAAAATATTGTTCTTGCTGATCTCCTATTTTAACCACGCAATAAGCTCTGAAGTTAGTGCACCTTAATCCCGACAACATTCTTTGCAAACTTCCTTAGTAGTTTTCGTGAAACACGTGTCCTCTTAAGCTCCTTAACAAGCTAGGAATAACTCCGGTCCCTTTATAATTGCCAGTCAGGCTTATAATCCCTTTGGACCTCCCGAAATTGAATTCTTCGGGTGGTGTCTGCTTCCAGTTATCCTTTTTGCATTGATGCCTCACTGTCGGCTCCTTCACTTGTACTTATTTCATGTTCACTATCATAGTCCCAAGTCCTATCAAAATTTAATATTCACAGATTATTCATAATACGTGTATTAGTAAACTAGTGTAAGCCCATGACAGTTTTTTGCGTGTCGTCACGGGTCTAGAATGGTTCCAGTTTCTAGGATGAAAGATTATGACAGGTTGACCAAATATAAACTTGACCAGTGTTTCAGAGTGAATAAAATCTCTTGAGCTTGAAGAACTCAGAAGCATTAATACGAGTAACGGTATGTATTAAACACGAACAGGGACGAACGCGCAATTGTATAATTGCTTAAATAGAAACTTAATTGTATTTTACCTTTAAAGGTCACTGTGAAAAATTAAAAAAAAATCCTGTTTGCTTCGAAAGCATCAAGTTGTTTTTTAATTGAGACTGGGCAAACACTCATTATGTAATAATTGCTCATAGTATCTATAAAGGCCAGAGAACTTAAAACACATTCCATATTATTAAACAGTTGAGCAACTCCGAAGAAATGAATTTCCTTAATACTCGATTCGGTAACACATTTGGTCTGATGTCCACTTAAAATAACCTAATAACTCACGTACAACGAACATGAACAAAAGCCATTAACGAAAGTGGTCAGTAAAATCCCTAAAAATAAAAAAAATCATAATGAGTGAAAATTTTAATCCAAGCCGGAATGACAATTGGCATTCATGGTTACCCATGAGTAATTTAATTTTTAAAAAGTTTTTTTTTTTTTAAGTTGCTTTCATTAGCAACATGTTATTGGAAAGCAGGTCAAGTTTTTTCAGTCGCAAAATTTATCAATATTTTTTTCAACTATAAAACGCTACGAAAATCGAACTTAATGAATGTACCATGCCAAAATATTTGGTAGAGTTGCTTGGCTATTAAATTGTGAACATAATCACGGATTTCTACTAATGATATCTCTGGCCGCTGTGTTGCGAGCGAAGGCTGACACGTGACATCGTTCTTCAGCCAATAGCTATCAAGGAGAGTGCATGAGTGACCTTACGAAATTATATAGTAGACTAGCTGACCCGATCACGCGTTGCTGTGACTCAGTAGTTATAGTACCTACGTTGGATCAACGTTATTCTAAACTTCCTGATGTAGTCAAATTTATATTTTAGTCAATTTGAAAATTCAAAAGTAATTGGTAAAGAGTTTCGGAGAGTTTAAATTAAGGACAAACGAACAATTTTTTTAAATTTATGTTTTATTAAAAATTACTTAATTGAAAATATATAAAAATTAATATTTACAAAAAACGAATAATTTATTTACTTATTGAAATTACAGTTTTATAAATCACGTATATGAAGTTGATTTTTAAACATTTTTAACAATTATTTTCACTATTTTAAATTATTACAATTTATAATTTTAATTTATATAATCACTAATTGGTGCACAATATTTTTGTTTAGCCTTTCTTTTGCTAATACAAATAGATTTGATAGTTTTACCACATGTGTGCAGGCATAGCTGCCCATGGGTGGAACACGTATTTTCCGAGTCCAAGCCACAAACGGACATTGTTTGGTCTTGAGACTTATTTATGGTTATAGCGAAAGCCAAACGAATAGGAAATTGAAGCCTTTTAAATGGTATTGGAGATTCTGACGATATCATTGGAATACGTTGCAACAGTCAAAATAGTTGCTTCAAGAACATTTCCGGTGATCCTTTTGATGGCCAAATGTGTAAAAAAGAAGAATAATCTGTGAACCAATCTTTAACCGAAGATTGTGTGGTTTTAAAAATTCAGTTGGAAAATTTATGGCTTCCGTGTCTACTGATTTAAAAGACATCAGATCACCTGGCAACAGTTAATTTTGTCAACATCAACATTTTTTGATGCCAAAATAGCACGATTACTGAGCCAATTATGATCTAAGTAATTATTTGATATATCCGGGAACACACTCTCCCGGTCACGCGCTACTGTACGAAATAGTAACAGTGAACAGTATGGAATTTTTTTTTTTTTTTTCGAAAGCCGATTTAGAATATGGCAGGATTTCAAGTAGAGAGGAGAGAAAGAGAAAACACAGTGCAGTAATGAAGGAATACTGGAGAGCTGGCCATAACGAAAAGAAGAAAAATGAGAAGCAAGCAAGAAATACTTACATGTTTTTGAATTTATTGTAACGTTTTCTTCAATGTTATATTCATGTGTGTCATTATTTTGTCGTTAGGCCTACGTATAATAACACACAAACGATTCACAACAATATAGTATAATTATAACACAATACACAGCACAATTGAAATTCAAGAAACACCCACATGGCATGGGACAGAAACACAACGCCATCTATTGGATGGTTACCCAACCTGTGACGATAAATTAACACATCGTAATCTGTTAGATACTTATGGAATTTACAAACCATTGACCTATCACAAACTTTTAATTCACAATAATAAATATTGAGGTCAATAATCGAAATAAAAACTTTCCTATATTTTAAGTTGGACCAAATTACACACATTAAGCTAAATTTCATCAAAATCGGTTAAGTAGTTTCGGAGTTCATCCCGGACAAACATCGTGACACGAGATTTTTATATATATAAGATGTGTCACTAGCCGGCTGGTACAGTAAAGTTTAATACAAAATTTCAGCAATACACACCTATACGCACTAAAACAATAAAAAAAATCACAAGTGCATATAGGTTCCACCATTCACAAAGAGATGAGAAAATTCATTGGTAAAATAGTCCTTAATGATCACGATGCCAACAGGGTGTAACATAAAATAAAAGGAGAAACTAAAATAATATTCAGTTACAAAATCAGTAATCCTGAAAAGGGCTCGCATGTTAACGGTTCGTTATTTAAGAAAAGACTTTTAAAACTACTGGAACGATTTACTAGCTAGTTTATAGCTGAATAATACAATGTTTAACTAGCTTGTTTGCAGTTATTGGTAAATGCTGTTTACATTTTGTGTTCTTTAATTGGATGTTTCGACTATATGAATAATTTTAGCATAACACCTTTTGCGATTTTATTATCATTTTCAGAATTTTACTAAATATTTCAGACCAACGAGATCAGCTTTATGAACTGTTCATCGTTAGTATTATTATGATGTTAAAAATAACCTTGTTTAATGACATAAATGTTAAAAGGCACATTAAAGTCAAGAAAGCTAAATTTGTAAACATCTGCCTTTTTAAGACGTGTAATGTTTGTGCTTAATTAATGTGCTTTCCTTCTGCTGGAAGTGGAATGTCTAGTCAGGTGTTAAGCCAGAGAAAGTTATGTTGTGGTTCAAACGAATGCTTCAACTAAATTTAGCCAGTCTGAAGGTATAGTCTGTTCGTCATCGTTAAGATAAGGACGTTTCTCGTATAGTTTAATTTCCACGCATTACCTTTGTGTCTTTGAAACGTTAAATTAGTTTGTAGTTTAATTCTTGGTAATTCTTGATGGGGAATGTAGTTCTTTTCTGCCTCCATAACTTCTGTATGTGTCATAGTATACAGAGTGTAAAGCATGGGCCAGAAATATAATTTTGAAAATTACGTTGAAACTCATTTATATTTCCAGTAGGCTACTATAGAGAAGCAACAAAATTATTTATGCCAATCTCCTTATTCAGCTGTGTTATTTGAACCTTACCAGGGTGTAGTTCTTGTAGTTTTGTCGGTGCTTTTATATTTATTTCGGTTGCTTAAGTGTTTATTTCTCTGAAAACGGACTGAAATAATCTGTCCACTAAAAATGTCGACTAGGTTTTACAAATGAATTACGATAAGTGGTAACATTTTTCTCTATTCATTGGGATATCATCTAACTTTCATGACAATCCAAACAGTTTATTTTTATGAGATGATTTCTACATTATTTTTTATAAATTAATTTGTATATTATGGCCTACCTTATTCGATTTGATTAACAGCTCTTTTAATTAAAAAAAAGTCATATCTATGTACGTGGAGTTTGGTAATTACGGTTACAATCACGTACTGAGTGGTGGAAATGTTTGCTTTAACTAATTGCGTTGGAGTACCAGAGTTTTATATGATTCTTCACATTTCTAAACATTCACGTATAAATTTAAACTTTGAATCAAAAATATTTGTAAGGTGGAATGAAACTTCTCGAGAACAGAACAATGTCAATCTACTAGTAAAATAGTTAGTTTAATTTCCAACCAATAAAGTTCGCTGATTTTCTTTTAAACTGCTTAACGTCTCCTATAACAACTAGGTCTTTAGAGACGGGAAAGGATGGGGGGGGGGGGGGGCAAGGAATGGGAAGGAATTCGGCCATGGCCTTTTGAAGGAAGCATCCCGGCATTCACCTGGAGTGATTTTGGGAAACCATGGAAAACCAAATCTGGATGCCCGGACGGGGATTCGAACCGCCGTCCTCCCGAATGCGAGGCCAGAACGCTAGCCGTTACACCACCACGCTCGGTCTGATTTTCTTATTCTCCATTTTCTGCTTGTATAACTTGATGTTTTATTTCACTTTTCCTTCTATTTGACGTTATCTCTAGAAGGTGTATCTTATCTGTTGTTGCACTTTATGATATAAATGATTTTTTTCACAAACCTGTTCCTTACAGACATTTATAAGATCTTCTTCTTATGAACACCCTGCCAGTTTCCAAACGTTGGAGGTTGCCATGGAGGCTGTTACCTCTCCATGGCAACGTCTGAGAAACTAACCTGGGGTGGTTTCCCTGTTGTCTTCCCCAGTGTGACAGTATTCGTAAGTGCTGTTGACTGTGATAGTAGAGAGTTATCTGTGTTGTGGATGACAGATGAAACCTGGTGCTGATTCATTCAGGCCTACTCTTCCGAGAGGCACCTTGGGCGCCGCCATGATTAACGTCGCCACCAGACTCATGAATCACCATCAACAGTGTCTATTCCCTCATTCCACACGTACTGCAGAGAGCTTTATAATTTAATCCAGGACTTTGCTGTACTATCTGACGATCAGGAGTTGTGTACCTTCCCCCCTTTGTTTACATTTTTCTTTCCCCTGGATGAAGGGCAGTGGCGGGTAGCTGTAGAACGATAGCTTTTTTTTCAGCCGTAGAAGGTGCTAGAATTTTTTTAGATTAAATCTTTATTTTACTCCTTTTAATTACAAAATTTAATGTTCGGATTTTTGGAGCAGTATGTTCTGTGGAAATAATGCCCTTTATTAATACAGTCTTCACGGGTGACTAATCGAGTGAGTAGGGTGTTTTCACACGATATTTCGGTGAGCTGAGACTCTGTCGCCATCTTCACCAGAAGATGGCGACAGAGAAGACTATATTAATTCCTAACGCCGAGAGAAACTTCGATCTTATGTAATGTCCTTTATACTTAATTTTTTGATTTCAGTAACTTCGGGAGATAATATTTGAAATTAGTTTTTTTTGTTTTCAGCTGTTGTATAAGCTGAGTCAGCTGATCCTGTCTAACTTCATTGTTTGGTAATGTTTGTCGTACGGAGCACGGCGCCTACTTTGTTCGCAGTTTGGCGAAGGTGACACACGGTCTTATTCCGGCGGCGTGCAGTGTTATGAAGCAGATTGCCCGGAGCCTGCGTGGTGGAATTGGTGCCGAGATCTCCTCAGGTCGTCCTCCTTTCGGCAGAAGGGTGCTTCTGAGCGATCCGCACTAGTTTTTACTGCCGGAGGGGTGTTGGCACTAATGTGGAACCGTTTTTTTTAGCAGTCAGTTTGTGAAGGTTGCGTCTCACATAACAACCTATGAAGCCGCATTCCTACCTAGACAATTCGCGCATTATCAGTGTGGCTTCCCTGCAACGACTGCCGTCCTCGACAACGAACACAGTGTAAGGCAGAACGGCATTACTTGGCGTTTTGCTATAATGTCTGCCTCTTGTAGTACTTCGGCTCTTTCAGTCTGGTCCTTATCGACCAGTAGTGGAAGATTCGATCTTCATCGGCTAGTTCTAATGGTTACTGACTGTTGCTACAAATTTAATTTTCCTCAATGCATTGAATGCATCGCTAACAACTTCTCCAGTTTGACTTTTTTTTTTAACTACGCGCCTGAAATTCACAATTGTATATCATTCCAGAACTTTAATTTTACAATTTCATGACACGTAAAATTTGTCTGATTGTCTGATTTTCATGAATCAATTTTTCATCCAGCAAGTTGTGTATCGCGATATTAATCTCGACCTCTCCTTGTTACAGCCTATGCTGCGGGTCATCGTCGCTGTTCACACTGACAGCAGTTATTCTGCTGACTCTCGCCACACCAGTTACCTCCTTCGCTGATGGTAAGAGAATGCCAGCAACTGGCCACGTATAAAATATCTTTTGGTCTTTGATACATTTTACACTTATTACTCTACGATAATTATCTTGGAGCGTTAACTGTTGGGAATTGACTAAGTCACATCTTTTTGATAATGTGTTCCTTGGTAAACTATAAATGTTGAGTTCTTGATACAGATGTCTATTGTACAAGTAAAATTCACTAATTCAAGATCAACAGATACTCTTGTTGATTTTTTCTCTCCATGGTTTGATACGTCATATCAACGTGTCTATGATCCAGATTACAACAGGAAAATGTAGCGCTTGTAAATTCGGTGTTACAAACAATATTACTTTTTTATTTTACTTATGGCTTTACGCCTCGTCGACGTTGAGATGTTTAGAGGTGGGATGGGATTGGGACAAGGAACGGGAAGGAATTAGGCCATGGCATTTTGAGGAAGCATCCAGGCATTCGCCTGAAGTAATTTAGGTAAACCGCGGAAAACCCAAATCTGGATTCCCGGAAGTAACAATATTTCCTCGTTGATCAAATATTAATTTTTTAGTGTTAGGCTTATTTTAGAATAAAGTTACGACTGTTTGACACTTCAAAACCTTTTTCAGGAGACAGAGAATTGTTTTGGAATAGAATTATTAAGGTGAAAGAATATGAATAATCATTTTTTTTTTGAGGATACCTTATTCGTTTAAGCCAACGGCTTTTTATTTTTTCATGGTGCAGAGGAAATTTGAGGCAATTTTACCGAAATTAGTTGCATGATAACAGTTTTAAAACGTTCTAAAGGCTGTTGTATCTAAAGTTTGGTAAGTAGGCGAGGAGATAGGAAACCAGCCCACGCTTCATATGTCTAATAATCATAATTAAGAAACTGCTGTTGCCTTGCATCCAGATTTCTTATTAATTGCTTGTTGATTGATTATTCCTTTTAACCGCCAACGGCTAGCTGCATTTTAATTGTCGCTGCATCACCGCCAATCCGAGTAGTCGATGTAGATAATTATAATAGTAACTTCAAATGATTACTGAAAAGTAAGTTGGAATTTTTTGTAGCTAGAAGTTTCAATAACAAAATAAATTTAAAATATGCAAAAAGAGTTTAGATACTAAACAAAAGGATCCTACAATTAATAATCACGTCCATAACTGGCAAACTCCGATTATTCAACCTTCTTATATCCTATCCTCAAATAGTAAACTTGTTCTCTTTTAGGTTTTGTCTCAATGTTATGTTATTATCTATTATTCTTTATTAGTTAATTTCTATTCTTCATATATGCACAGACTTCCGCTGTCGTTGGCAATGTTATTTTGGTTGCCGGGTTGAACCACGTCAGTGTATTAAAACCTAACGTTTCAGCCATCATTTTGTGGCCTTCTTCAGAGGACTGTCATGGCTGGAATCGCTGCCACATATATTTAGCTCTCGAAGAGCGCGCTATCGGAGTGACATCTCTCAAGCTACCGTCAGCTGGCGGCGAAAGCCTCTGAAGAAGGTCACGAAATGATGGCTGAAACGATAGGTTTTGATAAACTGACGTGGTTCAACCCGGACAACCAACATAACAACTTCTATTCTTCATGTTTGGTTGAAAAATTGACAGTACATTGTAGAATTGTTGACTGTATCCATTGTAAATTTATTTATCAAAATCATGTGGTATTCTGCAAATTAATAAATTATGTAATGTGCTCCTTTAAATGCATTGTTAAATTTATTTTACTTTCGTTAATAGTGCTGAAAAATCTTACTTATATTTCCATTTTATAGAATAATGGGATTCTGCTTGACAGGACAGTTATTAAAGCGGAACGTAGCCAATTTTCGGAAAAAGAATGAAGAATATGACTCTTGGCTTTAAAGTATTATACCAGGTGGTTACAGCCAAAAGGTTAGTGCCACAATTAAGGTGGGGAGGGGAGGGAATGTGGCGATAATACGAGCATTAGTGTCATGATATTAATTTAAGAGATGTCCTTTTGTTTAAAACGTGCATTTCAAGACGGAAATTGGGGACTATTCCAGCATTCACTTGGATGGAGGTAAAAAATTGTGAGGTAATATTACCAATGTTCGCCTCAAAATATAATGAATTTTTTTGCCTTCACGCTCCCTACGTCATGCAATATCGAAGTGAATTAGCGCGAAGTCAGGGAGACAACTGAAAATCCATCTAACATACAACTACTTTACTTTAAGTGAGTTAGCTGCAAGGAACACTCTTGGTAACTGCCTTCTGGAGTCACTTTAGGAAGTCACAGTGAGTATACCAGGGTTTATTACTCGAGAGAAACGCATCTCAACATAACGGATTTTAGAAAAGTACAGAAACATTGTAACAGATGATGAGAATCTGAAAGAAGCTTCGTGTAAGGTCGAAAACTTAGCCTTGCCTACTCACCAGTGTTTGAACCGTGATAACATCACCATTCACACAGAGTCGTCAAATTTATGGGCTTACTTAAAAGCAATAGAATATTCTTGTCAGTTAGGTTTGAATAGCACATAAAGAGTGGTGAGTAAAAACCAAAAGGTAGCGTTCACATGAGAGGTCCCTCCTGTTTGCCAAGTAGCCAGCAATATTCGCGATGCGTGTGAAGACACGAGACGCGTACGGACGACCAGACGGGCAGTTTATTTGCGTTCAAAGAAACACCACCGCGCCAAGTGGAAGTGCGTGACCAGTATTTGCACTCGACCACACTCACTGAGTGGATCCCTGTGATCCTCGTATTTGCTTCTGGACCGATATACTTACTGATTATTTGCAGCTTCGAGTGGCCAGCTACAGCCTGGCAGTCATTTGTTGACAAGAAAAGCTCTACTACTCATTTATTAATCATTCTCAACAGATTTCTCGATCAACCTACAATAGTAAATTTTGTGTTCTATAATCTTTATTCATTAGATAATTCACAGCTTTCATTTGCGTAAGATATCATATATATTATTTCTATAAGGTATTTTTTTGTCACAAGCCTGTATCTTCCTTCATACTTAACCGAAATCAATGAATGAGGTGTCATTTTAAAGCTTATGGTCGCCACTTCGGTCACATCATATTTTAAGGAATGAAGTTTTCGGAATTCGACCCTTAAAGGGCAAAAATGTCAATTTTTCTAAAATGCTTTTTTTGTATCTCGAGCCATTTATCTCCCTGGATATCTAACCAAAATCGATAAATGAGGTAGAATTATGAGGAGCAATGTCTCAGTTTTGTGAAATCATATTTTATGAAAGAATGTTTTTGGAATTCAGCCCTTAAAGGGAAAAAGTATAAAATTTTCTATAACGAATTTTTGTGTCACGAGCGATTTATCTCCCTTAATATCTAATAGATATAGATAAATGAGGTATCATATTAAAGAATAAGGTCTCCGCCATGGTAACATTATATTTTAAGAAAATAGTTTTTCGTAATTCGACCGTTAAAGGGCAAAAATGTTAGTTTTTATAAAATGCGTTTTTTATATCTCGAGCCATTTATCTCCCTGGATATCTAAAAAAAAATCGATAAATGAAGTAGGATTATAAGGAGTAATGGCTCAGCATTGTGAAATCATATTTTAAGAAATAATGTTTATGGAATTCAACCATTAAAGGGAAAAAGAATAATTTTTTTTATGACGCATTTTTATGTCACGAGCGATTTATCTCCCTTAATATCTAACCGATATAGATAAATGAGATATCATATTAAAGACTAAGGTTTCCGCCGTGGTAAAATTATATTCTAAGAAGGAATTTTTCGTAATTCGACCCTTATACGGTAAATATATCAATATTTTTAAAATACGTTTTATGTCTTTCGAGCCTTTTATCTCCCTGGTTTTTTAACCAAAATCGGTAAATGAAGAAGGAGTATGAAGAGTAATGACTCAGCTTTGGTGACATCATATTCAACCTCACTTTTCACATCATTTTTTTTTCGCGAAATTTTCGCACGGGTCGTCTAGTTGAAAGTAATTTCGAGACTGTTTGTGTTTCGTCCATTTTTAATAGTTCTGTAACCATGTGATGGTTTTAAACATGACATCTCTGAAATTTGTGGGTATTCGGATGTATTTAACATTTCGTTTGACAACGGTCTGCTGGTTAAAGTTTTGTATGTACTGTATATGTCTCGGTAAACTATTTCCACTGTTCTCATATTTCGTAATATTTTTATTTCTTGGTATTATATATATATTAAAAAAATCAGCTACATCATGAAATTTTTTTTATTATGCTTTCTCTCTGTTTCCACTGGAGAACAAGAGCAACAGCATCACGAATTATGATATACAATTGCGTTTCTAGATAGCAGCTTGTGTCATGAATAAGGGAAAGAATTAACAGATTTCCTCACTTACTTTAGTAATAACGGTAATGACTGTCGAGTCTTTATTTTTTGAAAATATAGTGCCATAATGAAAAAAAAGATACACAATCAGCCGTTTATATTTAAAGATCTGTTTTCTGAGTCATTCACGTCCGGAACATTTTCGTACCAAGTTACCACACTTAACCTCAATCAAGCTTTAAGCCGCCTCCTGAGCAAAGGTTACTACTTCAATCGCTGTTCTTCATTATTTCCATTTTGTAAACTTCAGTGACTTTAAATTAATATAATGATAATAATGTGATCAAAAACCAACCTAAACATTTTCTTACAGATTCTTAAGTGGATAAAATTATTGTTCTGAGATACCAATCATTCTGCACGAATTCCTTATTGATACGGTAGCAGAAATACATTAAAAAAAAAAAATTCTCAGCAAGTAATAATTGAGAACTACAGATTATTTCTTTTGTAAAACCTCATTCATCAAGTTAAGTGTGTGTTTCAGTTTGGTTAGTATCTCAGTTTTCATTGTTATTTCCTTTAACAGAATGGTTTTAATGTTAATCCATTATTATTATTTTTAAATAAAGCATTATTACTTGTATGCAGGAATTGTCTACAGTTTAAGAATAAATGTATCAAAACGTCGTTAGCTTTTGAAAAATGAAATAGCAACAGAAAATTACGATAAAAATAACCACCAGGAAAATAAAATATTGAAATACCTGTGAAATGTCTTTTTCGTATAATTTTCTGAGGTTGAATACATCTCACTTTAAAAACAAAATGCACATTTCGTGTGTACTTTCAGTTGTCCCTTGTACTCTTAGTATCAAGTCCTAGAAGAGTCAATTTTTTATTTGGAAATATAATTTAGCAGTGGCCAATCAGGCTGGAATCCATTGATGTGACCCTATATTTCAAAATAAATATAAAAAATTCACCATTCTCCAGTCTCGATCATGCTCAGGTGATCATAGCAGCAACGCGATGTGGTGGTGTCGTCAGAGTGCAAACTGGTGTCCCGCTGGGTTTGAAGTATAGTCATTGCCTAGTCTGCTGCACTGCGTGTGTCGCTAAAAATACTGGCTGGTCAGCTTCCCAAAGGTCACCAGGCCGGTCACCAGTTGTGTTTTTGTGCCCACTTGATGAGACGAGCGCCGACATCATGTGGCTCGGATGTCACTATCTACAACTTCCGCCCCGACGCGGTGTGGACTTCTGCAGTGTCATAGGTAAATACTATGGATGATAATCACACTAGAGGAAAGTACAGCTCACATGACATCTCACTGATAGGGACTGCGAAGTTTCGTACGTAGTAACGTAAATTAAGATATTCCACAACCAAAGTGATAGGTCAAACTTCTCACAGCAAGTGTACGAAGACATTCCATAGAATACTTTCCTTCTTCCGGCACCTAAACATATAATCGGTAATTACCGGCGTATGTAACGTACAAAAGTATGCTATCCTAATAGTGTGAAATCAGATTAAGGATCTGTAGAAATTTACCTGTAAATAGAATTTGCAGTGTGGCACTCTCAAACTGTAGACCTTCCAAAAAGTGGAGGCTATAAAAATATAATTTTGGCCAAGGCTCTAAGAAAATGGAAGTCAGGAATTACCGCCGAAACACAATTACGTAGCGAACTTACAGAGAGAATTAATTGAAGTGAACTAAGGAACGGAAACTGTCAGTTAACAATTAGAATGCCTTCTTATGGAAGATCAGTACAGAGTCTATGAGTGACTTACAAAAATGTCCCATTCCCTTAATTCTGACGCTTTACCTTTGCTGGAGTGGTATATTCCAAGCAAAGTAATATTTACGTATAAGTAGTCTACATTTCATTCGGCCACTATATCATCTCATGTTAAACCACATATCTCACGCTAGATATCTCATGCTAGATAAAAAAATAGAAATAAGGGATCGAAATTATAGTTAATGCTTGACTATCATACGTCAAACAATGAAAAATTATAGATAGTGTTATTGGAACTGTCCCAAAATACACCATCGGAGAATTAGGTAAATTTTCAAACAGAGTGTGTAGATCATAATAGATGTCAAGTAAGGAAAATATCAAAGGTACATTAGACCCTTGCAAATTTTGTATATCTCTCCATCTGATAAGTTCTGGTAAAACGATTTACTGAAAAAAATGATGCTTGCAATTTTTTCTGACTTTTTTTAATATAATTTAAAAAAATAGGTTTTGTAAACAGAATAAATACTTAGTAGACGACATGGTGGTAGACAGTGACTGAGTCGCTTGCAGTGGGTCCATTGTGCGATGTCTGTGATGAGCACATCGTTACCGGCCTCTCAACTGTGGTAACAGGCAGGAGCCACACTGTTCGTGTTGACCCATCGCTTCTATCCAGTTACTTGTTTCCGCAGCTGGTAACACTCGATGTTTTTGTTGAAAATATACGTAGTAAGGATTGATGCTTTCATTTATGGTACGCCACATTAAGGACGACTCTCCCATGCCCAAGGTCGGCCTCGAACTGTGGACCCTTGCAGTTTGCAAACAGCTCGACTGCTGTTGTGCTGCTTAGATCGGCATTTTGTTCATTATTGCTTCAACCGTCCATACTGACGTTTGCTCTAAGTTCACAGAAATGATAAGAAAGTATAGAGAAGAGCCGCCAATTCGTGACCGCTTGCTACAGTCCTTATGAAAGCGTCACAGAACTGATTAGTAGACTAGGCTGGGAGTCTCTGGTAGATAGACGACGCACGTTTCGTATAAACTTATTGGTAAACATGTGTACTCCCACTTTCACTTACGAGTGTAGTGAAATACTTCGTCCACCAACCAATTTGAGTCGGAATGACAAGAAAGATAAAATTAAAGAAATAAGGTGCCGCACTGATTCTTATATGAATTCTTTTTTCCCTCGTACCATTAGGGATTGGAATGCACAACAAAGAGATTAGGTTTGGTGCTGAGCACCCTCTGCCACCCACAATTTTGTGAATTGCAGAATATATATGTAGATGTATTCTCCGAGTAATGAATTGCTTTGCAAGTCACATCATACCGTACGTAAGAGATGCCAACTAATTTTAAAATTCTTACGAAACGCGCAATAATATTCATAACATTGGTGATACAATTAAAACATTCAGAATGAAGCTTAGAAATAAAAGAATTCCACTACCTTTCAAATTAAGTTTCGTCTCCTTTCCCACCAAATATTCTGTAGAAGTCGTAGCAAGGCACGAGCTCTGGGAGTGAATCCTTAGTCTTCATCTCATCAACGCAGTCAATTTCTGAGACTTACTGGTACATCTGTATGAGGCAAGGCTTCTCATCAAGGTAAGCGAGATGTGCGCGTGGTAAGCGCATGCTCTGTTAAGCTGCTCGCCTTTTGTCGAGTAACGAGCTCCCGGATTGGTTTGCCGCTCCTCGCAAAGCCTTTCACACAGGAGACAATACGCAGCGCCAGAAACTGCACACCCCTTAAATCTCCTGGCGCGACGAGCACCGCCGCAATGTTGTCCTCCAGCTTAGCAGTCGTTGTTCAGAGACCAGAGATAAAGAATTTGACCTACATACAACAACAACAATTGACGCAGAAAGTTAATCAAGAAATCTTGCGTAATGTCTAGGGGGGAGAGAGGGCGTCCATAAATTACGTGAGGTGAAATGGGGGGGGGGATTCTGGCAAAATCTCACCAAGGGGGAGGAGGGGTCAACGAAATCTCACGTGAGGTATTGGAATTTTTTTTGGACTATAGAGCTTAAAAAAAAATGGACACGAAAGTCGATTTTAGGTTGGTATTTCGTCGAAAAGTGGGGGTGTAACCGGTTCCGACGGTGATTTCTAGGGGGGGGTCTCACGGACCAGATCCCACCAGAGGAGGGGGGGGGGCAAGATCTCAGGATGTCTCACCAGAAAAAGAGGGGGGGTCCAGAAATCCGGAAAAACACCTCACGTAATTTATGGATACCTCCTAGCTTCTCTGCGTGACCAATTTTTTGTACTTAGACGATGCCGATACTTGCAAACTAATTTGTTGCTTGAAATTGAACACGGCCCGTGGCTGAAGTTGTAAAGGCACTGTGACTGTGCCTCGCATCCGACAAACGGATAGCTTTCACAAGTTTTCATCATATCAGCATACGACGCTGTAGATCAGGGGTGGCCAACTCGCGGCCCGCCTTCAACATTTTTTCCGGCCTGCGAGGTTAATGACACATTTAAAAGAATATTTTGTATATTTAATTTTTAGTGTTACAATCTACGTTTAGTATCATTATTATTATATTATCTACGTTTACATATAAGAATAATAGTAAACACAATAATAATAACTCATTGTGTTTCAATTTTTCACTCAAAAAAAAAAAAAAAAGTCTAAAGTGATATGGAGATAAATAATTTTATATGCGGCCCGCGGAGTAATGATGCATTACCAAAGTGGCCTTCAAGATGATGTGGGTTGGCCACCCCTGCTGTAGATGGTGATTCTTCCGTTGGCTGCTCTTCTAGAGTTCTTCTGAAGGGTGGGCCTCAATTGGCCGGCACTCGTCTTCATCCTTCCCTTCCTTCATCTTGACATGCACAGCACAAAACCAACACAATGAACAATTTATCTACACACATGCATAAATACATGGAACGAACGGACCGCCCTAGCTCTGACAAACACTGCCCTCGTATCATTCATCCGAGAGAATCCAACAAACCCCTTTCACACTATTCTTTGTTTGACTTTATGAAAACTTTTTTTTCCTTGAAACAGAGAATTATACTGATGGTTTAGTAATGTGTAATATTTTATTATTATTTGTAATAGTTAGTTTTGATTTTGTATTTTTAATTAACAGATACCTACTTACCTTAGAGGGTAGCAATTGACACAAATTTTTAACTAATTTTTTCACTTCGCCATGCTCACATAATCGCTTAAAGTTATTAAATTATATGCTCCATTGTTTGAAGTATTAAATTAATGTTATAATAATTACCAATAACAGTAGGACGTTTTCGAAGTTTATTACTTTAGAACTGTTTGGCATGACATTTTGCAACTGTCAACATTGAGACAATCGTTGGAAAATCACATCCGATAATTCTCATTGCCGGTTATTGTCACCGGACTTGCGGTAACAGTTATTCGCAGCATTTGCTGATGTTGTACTCACACTGTTACCGATATTACATTGCGTGTAGTGGGGTTGTAATCAGTAGTTGCGCATGCGGTAGTTAGCTCTTTGCCCATTTCATTATTTTCTCTGGCTCATAGTGATTCTGGCTGACTCGTCGAAACACGTTGCTCTCGTGACACTGTTAACATTGTAAACACCGTTAGTGCCACAGTTGTGTTAGTAATCGCCATTCCGGAGGTAGAGGTCACGTCCCATTTAAACTGAGTTAAATCTATCCACTAACCCATTAGAAATAACCGTTACACGCAAAACGCCAACCGGGAAATCGTTCGCGGCTATCTCAATTGTCCATTAGCTGTATTTGATACTGCATTTTGATTTTACGTTCATTTCAGTGCGCCTTCAAAACTGTTGGTCTATTGATAAAACAGAAATCCTATAAGTAAATTTTTCATGTACATTTTGTGATTTAAAATCTATAATTATCTTTTTTTCATTGCGATTGGTTGAGGACTAACTTGAACTTCCCATGTTATAAAATCGTAATAATTTTATATTGTACCAAAAACAGAATGTTAATATCGCAATATAATGAATAACTGATTGCTTTATAGAATTTATTTAGCATATTTTATGTTGCGGTTAGGCACTGAAAGGGAAATGGGAAATATGAAGGCCTTTAATTCTCGCAGTATAAACTGAAAAATAAATCGTAAGTGACGTTGATATTAAAAATGAATGGAAAAAAAAGGAGTTTTAAGTTAAAATTTTGGGTACATCGATTTCAACTGAAAAGTATTCGGGTATTCCTGCTGATTAAAGGTTTCTGTTTTGAGAGGCATTTTCTATTACAGGGATATAAATTATGTATCATTGCCTGTATTAACAATTTTCAGTATTAAATCTACTTCCAACCTTTGGCTGATGAACCCTAACAGTTAAAGGGCTAAAGCTCGGGCCTCAAATACAGAGGGTTTTCGTTGCGAGTCCAGTAGAAGGCAAGGGTCGTTTTTAACTGAGTAATTTATTGTGTCGTTAAAACTGCGTCATACGGTAATGCAATAGAAGTGATATGCATATTTTAAGAAAAAGAATATCTAGAAAAACCAAACGCCTTAAAAAAAAAGAAACAAAAAAGGGTACCCGTAAACTTGTTGTATCGCGATTAATAAGAAACAAGCATTTCTTCTCGCTTCAGAAGATGTGAATTCTTTATCAGCTTATACGAGTTAGCTAAATTAAAGACATCTTCGGTATAGCCTACTGCTGAATTTTGCATACAGTTTAAACACCTACCTAAAATTTGAAGGGCATGCTGGTGTTTTCTCAAAATATATCGCTCTAGTGGTGTAGAATTAAGTGACGGACCGATAAAAAGGATTTGCTAAAAGAGTCACTGATTTCCGCCATTGTATTTCGCTGGTGTCATTATATACCCAATTCTAGTCTTTATGAAAACGGAGAAAATAAGATTTTACAGGAAACGAGTACTGCACATGAAAATTAAACGGTGTTAATATCATTCCCCTCTTGTTGGGCACAGTGGTTTCTACATGTGTACTTTTATGGTTGTATTTACAATTTTCTTATCCTTTTTTTTTGCAATCATCCTCCTGAAGATTTGACAATATTAGGCTTGGATTCAGCAGTATTCCTGTTGTCGCTGTTAGATGATCGGTTCCTTAACAAACAGTGATCAAGTAGGTTTTCATAATTGGATTTTTATGGCAACTTGTTTTGAAACGTCAATTATTTCCCTCTAGTACACGAGAGACATGTTGCGTGGGCAGCTTAACTTTCAGACCACCCAGTTAGCCCACCATCAAGTAGCTGCTCCGCGAGCACTAGAGTATCTTAATTAAAGGACAACAAACACAGAGCGCCGTTTCCGGGACGCGTTTCCACTTACGATTCGCCGCTTTAGAATCCCCATCCTCTCAGTTAACAAGGAACTATTAACGTTTAATCATCCAGTCTCTGACGACAAAATATTTGGTTCACGAGGGTCGTGGAAATAACGCCGGAAATAAAAACTGTATTTTTTGTTTTTTTTGTTTTTTGTTTTTTTGTTTTTTGTTATTGGCATTTGGCTACTGGGCCATACAGCCAGCTCAATGTGATTTGTTGCTATCAAGTATTGACACAAGGACACTACAACACGGACAAGACATTCACAGACACAATACTAAACACCCATGCCCTCGGCCGGACTCGAACCGGCGACCTTCGGTACGCGGAGCTAGTAAAACTTTATATGACTTATCCTTATCAGAATTGAGATCGAAGAAATCCCTACAGCTACCGATAGCTCTCTCGGCTTTTCACACAGTCACACACTACCGTTTCTTAATGAGAGTTCCGAATATCTCAACAAATCTGTGAAAGGACACGTGATGTAGTCGTCGAAGGCTTTTCAACATACAGTAGAACTCCAATTATCCGAACTCCGACTATCCGAATCGCTGGATATCCGAATCGCTTTTTTAATTAAGACGGAAACGCACTTCGATTCAAAAAATAAGATTCTGCTACACACCACATGCAACTTCTCACTGTCAAGCGGATGCGCGACTTCGCTGGCCTGTGAACGGATGAATAGTCAAACAGTTTACTTTGACCGAGATGTTCAGCAAGCAAAGACTTTTATTTACAGTACGGTACGTACATACTGACTAATGTACTGCACTTGTAATTACGCTTAACATGTAAAAGTGTTGCCTTTTCATCTAATTAATTAAAAGCTTTTTTCTTTAAAAATAGTTTTTTTCTCCTATTTTCAACATACACTCAGTAATTAATTAAAATAGACCCTTTTTCGGAAAAATCCAACTATCCGAATTTTTGATTATCCGAACGGGGTCTGATCCCAATTGCTTCGGATAATTTGAGTTCAACTGTACTGCCATGAAAATTTAAACAATTCTATCATCGGTTAAGCGTCACCTTTGAGTAGGCGCCAATCACGTAAAGCGAGACTGAAAAAAACCCTTAATCTCTGATAAGTGTTGCACCGTTTTTCTTAATAGTATAACATATAAACCTAGTTTCACCGAATCGAAAGGAGGCAAAATTTGGTATGCATTTTTTTTCTTTTTTTAAAAATACAACGCGAATAATACTGCTGCATAATCCATTAATCAACTTTATAATAATTCTTATAGTAGTATAAATTCTTATAGATATTTCCCCCCGACCCTTGTGACTGAATTTCTTATTATAGAGTAACATATATTACTACGAGGTTTATCATGTTCAACAAAACTTAACATTTAGTTACAACCATTCTAAAATGTTACGGAACTCATCACCTTACTTAGGTTATAAACACAACACCAGTGATAGTCACTGCAGAATTTACGTTTTTGTTAAGTTTACTGAACGGAACATCTACAAAAAATAAAAGTATTAAAACAGGAAATGCAATAACGAAATGTAATGTCACTGTTGCTCAACTAGTCCGTAACTAATGCAATTTTTCCAGAACTCACAGGGAAATGGTTAGTGAAAAACAATAATACATTGAATAAGGACGGTTAAACTATATCAAAATAAGTATCAATGGAAGAAAAACATAATTGCCTGTATAGCTAAACAAATATTTATTTGTTGGATAAGGACGTATAATCTAGCTAATGTGGTTAGAAGTATAGTGAGTTTCAATTTCCTACGGATAATGTATTTTATTTTACCGACTCTGAAAAGTGAGCGGTAACTCTCAAGCTTGGCATTCTGGAGGACACTGGTTCAAATGCCCGGCCAGTCATCAAGGTTTATATTTTCTAGGGTGTTCTGAAATCACTGTAGGTATATGCCAGGAGGCTTCCTTCAAAGGAACATGGCCGAATTCCTTCCCTTTCAAGCCCCCTCCTGGCTTTTATGACTCAGTCGTCGATGGACCGTAAAGCCAAAAACAATACCATGTTCAAAAAAGATACACTGTGTCCCATATTAGAAATGTTTTTAAGTAAACTGAAATTCAGTGACCATGACGCATTCAGTTTCCGTATGAGTCTCCGGTTTCCCGTCGTTTGTATTCCAGACAGGGCTGGTATTCGCCGGGTGCGTTTTATGCCTCTCAGGAGTAATGGGACTAGCGACCTACAATTCTGCTTACGACATGCAAGATGGCTCTTAACTCGACCTGGATATCTACTATAATTTTCCGCATTTGATTTCCATTTTTTCCTATCTGATTCATATCCATGCTAATTCAAGGTTGTCAATTTCACAGAAGTACTGTGTACGAGTATTCCCTATTTTCGACTTTTTCAGTCGAGTACTTACACAGTCTTGGTGTTTTGCTATCACTTTTTTTTTTTTTTTTTTTTTTTTTTTTTTTAAATGGCATTCGGCAACGGAGGCCATACAGCCAGCTCAATGTGTATTTTTTTCCAATGTATGGACGCCACAGGACGGACAAGACATTCACACAGACACACAACACTTAAACATCCATGCCCGCGGCCGGATTCGAACCGGCGGCCTTCGGCATGTGGAGCTAGCACTCTAGCCCCTACGCTACCGAGGCCGGCTTGCTATCACTTCTTGGTATGTGGCTTTTGGTCGTTCAAATAAACCCTCTTTAAATTGTATATCAAAATTAAAATAAATACTGGACGTAATATCGTCGTAAAGTGTGGTCGACACCAAGGATCGCAGTCTGAACATTTGTTTACCACCGATGAATGTGAAAGTTTTGAAAGCGAAACAATGGTAGATTACGGAAAAAATCTTGAATCTGATTAGTAATTTGTTCATTAAATTTGACACTATTTCAAAACTATTAAATATATTGCTTCCTCTTCTATCTTAAACCAACTAGCGCATACAAGCGCATAGATTTTGAACGGTGATTTTCGAAATTCAATAATAGTAAAGTAAAATATTGTCCATTTAGATTTACCTTCTTCTAAGCAAGGTATAAAATTATTTTAAATTTTTAGAGTGCTTTTTTTGAAGTCGGTTTTTATGTTGTTGTTTTTTTTTAAACAATTATTTTATTTTTAAATTTTTAGCTGTAATTTTGTATTTTGAATATGCCGCAGCAGTTCTCATTTTTCGAACTTCCTGGTAGCTCAGTGGTTAAAACGCTTGCTTTTAAAAAACCAAACAATCTGTCTTTATATACCCCAACAACTTCCAGAACAGGGTGAATTTGATGTTAAGGAATGTCAGCTTACATTTTGGTCCTGGCTGTGTTTCGATCTAATCATAACATATGTTAAAGCTGCTGATCGAGAATCGAAGCATGTAACATTTGGGAATTAATACATATCACATACGCAAATCTGTCTCTTCCGGCATCACACAGAAAATATATAGCTTTCTTAATTGGTTTTCACAACGTGAAAGCTTGGGGTCCATGCTGAAATCTGAAATACATGTTGAGACATTAGGACACATTTATTTTACAAATATTCTGCCATGACTTAGAAATAGCTTAATTGATTTTGAAGGGATTTAAAACTGTGAATTTATGTAAAGAACATTGGAAATTAGAAGGGGAAGAGGGATTCGGTTTTTGTATACCAAATGTAGACTGCCTTTTCTGATTGATTTAAAGTACACGTGTGTAAATTTCTATTAATATCAGATAAAAACTGTAGGTATATATATATATATATATATATATATATATATATAAAAGGGGTGTGGAGACGAACAGTAGTTTGGTTTTTGTAAAGCTAGTGTGGATAGTATTTTTCTCTTTGTTGTAATTTATACATGTGCAAAGTTCCATCGAAAGCAGATAAACACTGAAACTTTGTGTAAAAAACATTTGCAAACATTAAATGGGGTAACGGAGTGAGCGGTTAGGTTTTGTAAACAAAATGTAAACACTGTATTTCTCTTTGTTTTTAAGTATACATGTGAGTGTTTCAGCGAAATCTGATAAAAATTGTTGGTATCTATAAAGAATATTGGAAATTAAGAGGGGTGGGGATAGAAGGGAACAGGATTTGGGCCTCTGCAACCTAATTTAAACACAATTGTTCTGTATATTTTAAAGTATACGTGTGCAAATTTCCTTCAGAATCGGATAGAAACTGTAGCTTTGTGTGGGTTAACAGTGTGGAAAGGGGGAGAAAGATTTGGCTTCTCGAATCCAAACGTAGAAAGTATTTTTCTGTTTGTTTTTAAGTACACATGTACATACTTCCTTCAAAATCAGATGGAAACGGTAGCTTTATATAAAGAACATTCACAGTAATTAAAGAGATAGAAAGGGGGTTAAGGTTTGCGTATTTGTGAAAGTTATGTGGACAGTATTGGTCTTTTTCTATTTTTTTTAAAGTATACGCATGCGAAGTTCCGCCAAATCGGATTAAAATGTGGGTTTGTACAAAAATTAAGGGATCTAAACGGGGAGCAAGGGTACTATTTTGGTCAGAAATCTTCTCGATAAAAAAATTACCTATATGTGCGAACTTTCATAAAGATCTGTCAAATGGTGTCGACTGTAGCTTTTTAAAAAGAAAATTGACAAAAATCAACGGGGTGGAAACGGAGAGAGGGTTTCAGTTTTTGCAAACCAAAAGTTGACATTATTTTTCTCTTTGTTTTATAGTAATAATTTGCTAAGATATATCTAAACCGGATAAAAACTGTGAGTTTTAATAAAAATTAAGTGGTTTAATGGAGAGAGGGGGTGGTTTTTTGATTTTTTGGTCAGAAATCTTCTTCGTGAAAAATACATATAAGCACCAACTTTCATAGTAATCGGTCAAACGGTGGCGGTGTTGACAGAATATTACTCTTTGTTTGAAAGTATACATGTGAAAAGTTCGATCAAAATCAGATAAGAAATGTAGGTTTCTATAAAATTGAGGTGTGTGAAGGGGGACTTGGGTTGTTTTATTTTTTTGGTCATAAACTTTCTCCATGAAAAATTACATGTGTATGCCAATTTTAATGGAGATAAGTTAAATGGTGTCGACTATAGCTTTGTATAAAGAAAATTGGCAAACAATAAGGGGGTGGATAGGGGGAGAGAGGTTTAGTTTTTTCAAACCAAAAGTTGACAGTATTTTTATTTTTGACTATACATGTCCAAAGTTCCATGGAAATCGAATAAAAAATGTGGGTTTGTATTAAAATTAAGGGGTGTTAAGGGGTAGAAGGGGTGGTTTCTCAATGAAATTCATATGGGACCACTTTGGTGGTATACCCTATCCACTAAAAAAAATTTCATTTAAATCGGCTCAAAATTGGCAAAGATATCGCTGAACATATATTTAAAAAAAAATACGGACGATTTGATATCCTTCTCCGTTTTTTTTTAAGTCGGTTAAAAATGTACATTAAAGTTGTCAGTCTATGGGATTGGAGTAGAAAGTAAATCATAGCAAAGAGGAAATGTTGTTTACAAAATTTCTTTGTAAGCAATATTTGCATCTACCAGGAAAAAATTATCGTTTTCTGGATGCAAACTCGAGAGAAAACAGCGTTCAACTGGTAATTAGAAATATTTTATGGTCAACAATTACTATTTTGAGCGTCTGTCTGTACGTTTTTTAATCATCGTGATGAAGCAGATGATCTCAAGAAGCTCCACTATATCAGAGAGAAAAATGATAGGAATGCCTGTCAGAATTTTGTCTCCAATCATAGTTCTGTGCACGTTAGTGAATTTGGTTGTTCAGATTTGAAGAGTTGGTGAAGGATAGAATCGTAACATCGATTCGATGCGCTGGGAGTCAGGCACCACTCAAAGAATTAACAAAATATGCAACGCTAATTACTGACGTTATTTTTATCAACCTAGGTGTTTATCGGAGTCGATACCACCTCATTTCCACCATTTTCGGACCAAATTTTATTGTTGATGGCAACTGCTTGCTCGATTTTGGCGATATAATCAATTGTTCGTATCACAAGCATTATATTCATTTGCTATTTGTAAAATTTTCCCAAAGAAAGAGAAACTGAAGTTCTGTGCTTACGATATTCCAATGTTCAATACCCATTATAGTATTCGGGAGGGTGGGCGTATGATTACCAACGGTCATACAGCTTTCGGGAATGGTTACTTGAATGGATCATGGCCAAATTCCTTCCCGATTCTTCCCACAATTCTCTCCTAGTCCCAATGAACTCAACATTGACTTTTTTTTAAAAAAAAAATTAGGTTATCCAAGAGGACGTGGACCGTATTACAAGTGAATAGTCTTGCGAGAACTAATAGTATGTTCCGAACAACTTCAATTACTTTTCTGTACAAGTGGAATGATATTTCCAAGACATTGCTCGCAATTCTAATGAACGTTTAATCACCTGCCTCCCAGTAAGCAAATACAATTGTCTCATTACTATTGTTAGGTTCTTGATCATTGTGCTTTAAAATGCTGTGTACGGTGAAAAATTCATCGTTTCTGATCCATTTACAATGTAATGTTTATTAAAAAAAATCTATTTTAACATGCATGTGCTACAGTGATTAATACAGGTATAGTATAGTCTTTAATGCTTGCATCAAACATATGTTTTTATAGACTGCTGTAGCTAAATTACTGCATTATAGCTTAGCTTGTGTCCTTCGTTCATCTGCTATTTTGTCTGGCTGTATCAAAACTAATAACAGTTGTAATATTCACTACTAAAAAAATATTGCAGCATTGAGACTTTCGTTGTAATTATTGGAGATATTAAAACAGCAACCTTCGTGTGTCCCGAAGCAATATCAATATACACAAGAAGTAATGCTGCTTTCACTAATTTTAGCAATGATTTTTAACTCAGGTAACAAGTACTGAACGAACAGTTCAGCTAAACTGAAATTTTACTATGTAAAATCTTTCAATAAACGCTAAAAGGAATCAACCCAGCGGAAGGGTCTACATAGCTGCAGTTGACTTTACAGTCTCAAAGCTTACCGGAATGTGTATAATAGAAATACGTATGGTAGGCATTCATTCGAGTCATTGAAGTGATACTGCCGAAGTTATATGGCTCAATCTCCACAGGTGGGCGAAATTTCACTGTGTAGCAACTGTACGAAGGTTCGTACAGGTGTAAGTATACATTTAGAAGTTATTAGATGAAATAATAAAGATCAGTGATAAATATGAATCTCTCCAGAGTACGAATAAATAGAGGGCACACGAGCCGGTTTATAGTATGTCAGATTAGCTCACTGAACCATGCTGTCGCTTCTAACAGTAAGAGTTGTCTTCCATCTTCAGTTTTAACACTCACAGCTCGTACACTTCAATTTCATTGAGCGTAATCTTCTAAACATATACAGGGTGTCCTGGAATGAAAGGATAATACTGCAACCGCAAATAGGTCACATAATTTCCTACCATAAGACAAAATTTTATATTAATTAAAGCCTCACCATTTTCGGGATATTGATTTTTTAATATTTTTTTCGAAAGATGTGACTTGTTCAGTTTATTCCATGCCATTTCTACAAATTAAACTTTTCTACCTCTGTTTTCTTTTAACTTTCTCAAAGATATTTGAGTCATCTAAAGCAATGTTCTTTTTTAAAAAAACATTAAAAAACATTTATATAAAAATCTTAAATGGTATAATTATTTTAGTTCTTTTTTAAATGATTGTTTTATGGTAATTCAATCTGTTAACGAGACCATTGTGCATTTAAACATCTATTAAAAACAAGAAGATGATTTTAAGTTTTTTTTAATGTTTTAAGGAAAAATAGAACATTTTTTTTAGATGACTCAAACATCCTTGAGTAAATTAAAAAAAGAGAGCAGGCTTCAAAAACTCTTAATTTGCAGAAACGGCATGAAATATACTGAACAAAATCACTTTTTTTTTTAAATTAGTATCTCGAAAATGATGAGACTTTTACAAAAATAATTTTTTTTCATATAGTAGGACATGGTGTATTCTATTTGCGGTTGCAGGATTATCCTTTCATTCCTGGACACTCTGTATAATAGCACCAGAGACAGGAAGGAAAGAAACTGGACTTCTAAATTCTCTGTATCACTGGCTTACTACGTTCTATAGAAAAATACACCAGATCATACAGATTACACATTTCGTAAACAGATGGCGATAATTCATCTCCAGGATAATGCTCACGACAGAGGCTGAAAACGCGAGCAATCAAAAAAAGAAATTTCATAACAGAGGTCACCATTCCGCTTCTGGGTTTCAGCTGACGTTTCGACCCAAGACGCATCCAGTTAAATTCTCATCTTCAGTAGTGTATTGGTGGTTTTTGGTAATTGCGTACGACTGGACATGACTAATAGGAAGCCTGCGGGTGCGTGCTGGTGTGTTTGTGTCGGCTGGCGCTTTGTGTGTCGCGTGGGCCGCAGGAAGTCCGCTTGTCCCGCAGATAGCCCCACCCGCGCGCCCACGCACCAAGGAAATACTGCAGGCTCACGCTCTAAAAACCACAGCATCAGCTGGATACGGCTTCTATGCCATTTTACTGCCTTACGTTGTACACAGAATTTTGACATAAACCATCTTATTTTATTAAACGAAATTTAGCCCATGGGTGAGCCGTTAACGTTCATGTTTGGAATTCGAGAGGACGCGGGTTCGAACCTCCAACCAGCGATCCAGCTTTCAGTTTTTCATAATCTCCTTAAATCAATCTAGGAGAATGCGAGCATGGTTCCTTAAAAAATTAATGACTGTATTCCTTCCCACTCCTTGTTCCCACTCCTTTCAAAAACAATATTCTCTCGCGGCTCTAATGACCTATTTTTATTTATTTTTTATTTATTTTTTTATTTTAAAGGGATTCTGTGAGCACGATTTTACGTGAAACAATCTTAAAGTTCCTTTTTTTTTGTTTTAGGCTTTCTTCCACTTTGTTCTGCTTTGTTTAATACGAGGCGCGTCCAGAAAGTAAGTTCCGTTTGGTAATAAAATGAAATTGTACAAAATTCTACAACTCTTAAACTACTTTTCCACATAACTGCCGAAATTTTGCAGGCATTTGTCATAGCGTGGCACCAGGTTTTGTATACCTTCTTCATAGAAATCAGCCGCCTGTGTCTTCAACCAGTTTGAAACAGTTTCTTTCAGCTCGTCGTCATTGGTGAAATGATGACCGCCAAGGAAAGACTTGAGATGTAAGAACAGATGAAAGTCTTGCCAGTTCTTCTGTAACCAAAGGTGGACGCCCACTTCGTTCTTCATCGTGCACATCACTACGCCCGCCATTGAACTGTCGGACCCATCTTCTCACCATCGAATCACTCATCGCATTTGGTCCGTAAACATCGCAAATTTGCCGATAAATTTCACTTGGTTTCACTTTCATCGCATTCAGAAACCGAATCACAGACCTGATTTCACAGGCGGCGGGATTTTCAATCAACGCCGACATTTCAAACAAGCACAACAAAGCGTACGTAACTGACAGCGATCTCCAAATGGCGCACGTTCTTCCCCTTGATACACATCGTCTACAGTGCATGTGCGGAACTGCAATCGCAGCGCTGCAGCGGAGATAAATTTAAACGGAACTTACTTTCTGGACGCGCCTCGTACAATCATAATACTGATTTCATCAGTTTATCAGCAACACTTGGTTTCGCTTTGTAAAGTTATATGTTCTGCAGTGCCTCCAATTCGTAGGCAGTTACCAAGCAGCTATTTACAGCTCCGCTGGGATGTTTTGACTTGGAGTGATTTTTGGTCGCATTCACGGTTAGGGGGCGCCCATTAATTATGTGATGTGAAATGGGGAGGGGAAGAAGGTTCGGCGAAATCTCACGAAACCTCACCAAGGTTTTGAAATTCTTGCGGGATGGTAGAGAAAAAAAAGGTCTACAAATGATGCGAAAGTCGACTTTACGGGGGAGTATATGGTTAAAAAACCAACCTTACGGGGATGGGGGGAGGGGATAGCTGCCCTTGGAAGCATGAGACTTAAAAAAAAGTCTCAAAAAGTTACGGGGTTGATTAGATGGGGGGGGGGGGGGCAGAAATTCCGGAAAAAACACACCACGTAATTAATGGACGCCCCTTTATGGTTGGAGGTATTATTGTGTACTTCTTTGTTAGTGTAGGCCATTGTGTGTAAAATGTAGTGTGTTGTTAGTGTTTTTTTTTTTTTTTTTTTGATGGATTTCGTTCTCTGCGATCATATTTTATACCGAGTATTTGTAATTTGGCACACTATAGAGGGGGAAAAACAGTACGAACACACACCTACAGTATGTCCTAATCCGGACACAAACCGGTGACTCTTATAAAGCGAGAAAGCGAGACCAGCGTGCTAGCCCCTACGCTGCCAGGGTCCGCTTTGTTGGCAGTGTTGTGCACGCGAGAGTGTGAAAGTCATGTCGCTCTATTCTAGACCACTCCACTGAAATTAGATATTTAGTTCTCAACGAACGAATCACAAAATCACCATCAGCAATGTAGCGTATTCTCGCCCCACTCGCATTGCGTAGATGTATGTTAATAACGAAGGGCTTAAGTGGACAGTTAGTAATCAGAAGTTGTTCAGCACTACCTCTCTCAGCCTGATCATATCCAGTCTTAGCGACGTCATGTCACGAGGCGGGTGTTTCTTCAAGCAGTTGCTCAGAGATTTTCTTAAAAACCTAAAATGAACATAATTCTCAGGTAATAAACGTAGCTGAAATCTTTTTTGCTTTAAAAAGTGCACTACTCACGTGACAGAAATAAATGTGCCAGCACAATCATTTTGTTTATAGCAATCTGAGAATGCTATTTATTTATTAATTCTCTTTCTGCTTTAAGTTTGAACAAATAACTATCACTATATTTTTGAGAATGAGCATTAATTTCTGAATCATCAGTGAGTCGTTTCGTAGATTTATAATTGAGGCTAGAGAATATACTTTGTTTCCAGTTTTTCCCTTTTAAGTATGTTAAACTAATCGATTCTTCATGCGTATCGCAATCTACGTGATTGTTATATAACTCGCATTACCAGGTACTTTCTGTTTATGGTTAACAGATTTCTTGGCTTGTAAGGACGTCTTATCAACTCATTTGTATAGTTCGGTTGTTAAGAAACAATGCATCTTCTGGTGTCATTTATCTGATTACCAACTCCTAACCACACAAGTACCTTTTTTGCCTTTTGTCTTTAGAACCAGTGATACACGCATTTTAATGTGTCGGAGTCTGATTCTTAATTGTTCTCAACATAATTCGTATTTTTCTTCACTATTAGCTTCTTTGAAACGCTTGTGAATTTGTTCAAGAATGACTGGATTTAATCGATATTTCATAGTTGGTAGTTTTAATAAGCATAGATCAAAACAAATTCAAATTTGGTAGAAGAGGTAAAGGATTTCAGTTATTTAGGTTGAAAAATACTATTCATGGGAGATTAAAATTATCTGAAAAGCACAGTTACCCTAGCTGAAAGAGTATTTTTTATATTTCAAACCTAATTCTAGGAGTCAGAAGACGATTTTAACTTTATTTAAGTACCGTTTCGTTTAATGGAAGCGAATTGGAGGATCTAAAATGATGTACTACAAACAAATTTTGAAAATTAGACGTACAGATAAATTATTGAAATGAACATGTTATGGAACTGATCAATAAGGGAAGAAGATTGTGGAGGGATGTCTCAGAAAAAAGAAAATCATGGTAGTTCAAATATTAGGACACGCGAGGTTAGTTAATTTGAGGTCAAAGGTAAAAATACAGTGATTACAACATATGAAACAGGTAGACTGGAACTGTTATACTGAGACGAAAAATTTGAGGATTGCTTCAGATCGCCTCCAGATATTAAGCACTGAGGAAACACGTTTCCAAAAATTCCTTACTGAAATGTCTTTAAATGGATTAACCAGATCTTGTCTGGTCAAAATTTGTTAACTGAAAATCTTGTGTATCTGCGTCTTTAACTGTGGCTTTACATCTCGTCGACTTCGAGGTCATTAGAAAAGGAAACTGATCCATGGCCTTTCGAAGGAAGCATCCCGGCATTCGCTTAGAGTGATTTGGGGAAGGCATGGAACACCCAAATCTGGATGCCCGGACGGGGATCCTTAACCCACGTCCTTCCTAATGCGAGACCAGACGCTCGGTCTGCGTGTTGTTGCTGCGTTCACAACGTAGGGGACGTGTACGGTCAAACAGAAACTATCGTGAATATTGTATAAAGGCTTCAAAATTCAGTACTTGTTTGAAGTTAGACAGTTTCTTTGAAGCTTACTTTCGTAAACCTAGAATGCAAGAATTGCTATCTTCAGGATGTTGTTTTCTAATTGACCCAGCTATTATTACGAGGTCAATCTACAATTTTTGGCTCACTTAGTTTCTTGGTCCAGTGTATAATAATTGTACTACTTCTTTTCTACTTACGATATGGCATCTCGTCTGTCACGGAACGCCACGTATAATCTTTGTACTTTTTACTAACCTTCTTGTTAGTAAAAGGTGCCAATACTTCTCTTTTATTCCAACAAAAGAATAAAAATAACCATCAAAACATCCTCTTGGCTTTTTTATTTTAATTTACATTAATAATTGCATCCTTCTGTGTACAGATAAAACTCGCAGTTATTTTCTAAGCGTACCTCTCTGCATACTGCTTTCATCTCTTCTCCTTGCCCAAAGATCTTCTTTCTGTACTGTCCAGAGATTTTCATGTACTTTTTTTTTTATTTATTTGCCCTTTGGTCTGAGACCATTTAGCCAGCATTATACATTAATGTTTGTTTGTTATTTTCTTCTTACAGAGTATTGGAGGCTTCAAATCTTCAGTTCTGTGTCTTGAAGGAAGCGAACTATTGCCTTGTAGATTTGGACATTTTTTGATTGAAGAATTGTGGTAACACTCGCAGGGAATTGGACTGAAAGCTGTTCGAGGCGCCTGTAGAAACGTTTTCGTTGTGATTGAAACCGTAAACAGGAGAGAATGATGTGATTGAGGTCTGAAATTTCTTGGTCTAAGGTGCATATAGGTCTTTCTATTATATGAAGGCGGCATAAGTGGTGAGGATAACAACCATGTCCTAGCCTCATTCTAATAATGGTTGTTGCGTGTCTTCTTGCAATATTGTGCTCTGCGAACCAGGGTGTCTTCGGTATTGTAGGTTGTACTGCTGAGTAGTGTTTTCCTCTTAGTAGCTGCGTCCGGGACCAGTCTTCATTCCAACTGGGTATGCCTTCCTAGAGACTAGTGGGATGAAATCCCTCCAAGGTAGCTGAATGCCTGCAAAGTGCCCTTCGTTGATGCTCTGTTTCGCTAGCTGGTCGACGATTTCATTGTGTATTATTCCTATATGACCTTTAATCCAGAGAAAATGTACTTGTATGCCAACTGAAGAAGCTTCTGAAGCTAATCTTATTATTTCATACAGGTATTGATGCATTTTGTTACTCCATACTGGGTTCTGTAATTTCTGGAGAGCGCTCTTAGCGTCAGTAAGTATTAAGATCCTTGGAAAGTGCTTGTCTAGCCCGTACTTGATAGCTGCGCACATGGCTATAGTTTCCGCTGTGTAAATTGACGTCTCTGCATGTAGTAATGTTTGTCCGTACTCGTTAGTATGTGGGCAATAATAAGCGTATCCTGCACCTTCCGTAGTTTTAGAGCCGTCGCTGTAAATATGGATGTAGTTGGACCAAGTTTTGTTCAAGAAGTGTGAAATTGCTGTATTGATGTTGTTACTCCGGATGATATTTTCTGGTACTTTGTTCACCTGGTAATAACGATGCTTGGAATTCTTTGACGCAATACTTAAAAAATAATAATAACCCGATATAAAACACTTTTAACAACATACACATATAATCAGTTTACATTAATCAGAAACCAAATAGTGATTCGAATATCAATAAACACTTCCCATTTAAATAATATAAAACAAACATTAATTACTAACTCTTTAAAAACTAAGATGCTGTGTATTCTTACAAGTGTAAAACGAAAAGATAAAACGCTCATATGACTTTCCGTTGATGTTAAATAAGATAACTCTAGCTCCATTATGTTTCGCCGCATGGAGTGGCGAATTACATAATGACTTGTTTCCTTCGTATGAATATCAAAAGGATACTTGTTCCTGTTGGAGGCGCAAGTCATTGATGTCCTGTTAAGCCGGCCGGTCAGTCCACACTCGGCGATAAGCAGGATACGAAAGCTATTTATAGCGTTCCTCTGTACTGGGCAGCGAAGACAAATTTACTGCCCGGCTGGCTGCCTGGCCTGTTAATTACAGAGAGCGGACTGTTACATCACGATTTACGTGAACGTTGCTCCCGCAACAAGCACTGTTCTCTGAAATGACCTGAAAGCAGTGACTTTGGACCCGACAAACGGCACAGGAACGGGATAATGATAAGGTAGGGGTCCACTCTTTTGATTTGAGCATTGTTACATTACATCGCAATTACTAATATTTTCACATTCGCAGAAACATTCAACTACTCTTAAGAATCATGGGACGCATGTTGTACTACTGCATAGAACTGTAATTTTATGTCACTTGTGGATTCATTTGTAACCTGCCACAGTCACTGAACCGGAAAGAAAATTTATCGTTTGTAGAACAGTGATCTTTAATATTGGAAGAAAATAACCAGAAGTGTCACGAAATTACATAAAATGGCGCAGTTTTACCTAATGTGTTGGTTACGAACACGTTTTAGACTACCATGCATATTTTGTGGTATCGTACGCGAAATAAATCGGACCGAGCTTGGTGGGTGAGCGGTTAACGCTCTGGCCTCGCATTCAGGAGGACGGCGGTTCGAATCCCCGTCCGGGCATGCAGATTTGGGTTCTCCATTGTTTCCCCTAAATCACTCTAGGCGAATGCCGGGATGCTTCTTTCAAAAAGGCCATGCCCGAATTCATTCCCGTTCCTTGTGTCCAGTCCCATCCTGGCTATGACCTCGTCCTCGACGAGGCGTAAAGCAGTAAGTAAAAAAAAAAAAAAAAAAAAAAAAAAAAGAAGAAGAAGAAAATCCTTCAAAAAATCCATGGAGAAATTCCTTTCCATTCCCTGCTCACATTCCTTTCCCACCTTTAACCACCTCTATATCAACGAGGCGTAAATCCCAAGGCAAAAAAAAAAAAAAAGATAAATTGTATTCTAGTGGATATGGGTGGAAACGGAGTGGTTCCATAGAAGTAAAGGAAATTATATTTAAAAAAAATTACACCAGCGTGTAGAAAATACTTGTTTAGAGCTCTTCAAGTAGAAGAATAGTGTATCCGACCTTCCAATTTTTTAATTGAAATAAAGACGTAGCGACCTACAAAGTTAGCAGCGTTTCACTATTTTTGTTACCAGTCTTGTTTCAAAAAACGATGTTAAGAATATGCTTGAAAGTTGTCTACAGTATCGACCACGTCCTATATTTAAACAAATAATTCTAAAAATACTTATATCCAATATAGTTCGTGTGCTGCAAGTAGAACAATCAAAACTTTTAGATTCCGGTTAATTTGCGATATATGAATTCTAGTTTATTGAATATACTTTTAATCCAGAATGCAGTACATACCGTAAACGTGATCTGAATTGAACGAATGCACTAGTGAGGTGAATGGAAACGTTGATGTCGTATTAGAGCAACCTGAAAATGTGTTAAGCACTGATTTTTGTGCCATGCGACTGGCTGTCCGACCGTCTACTTACGATATATGAGTTAAAATGGTTGTAATACGGAATCCTTGTTGCGCGACGGACGACTTTGTATAATCTTCAGTGTTATATAATCTATAATTGTTTGATACCACAAGGTAATCAGACCATGTTTAGCGGTGTGGGCAAGAAAAGGTAAGGAAATCCACAATGAACTTGATTGAGGAGTAACAGAACGGTCAGCCTAGAATGATTTCGGAACATCATTGACAATTTCAGTAGTGATGGGCAGATGTCAATGGACAACAATGCAAAAAGTTATTGGCGCAAAAATTAAGTATAGCAATTCTTATCTACGTGTGCAATTACCTATAATACCTCAAATGATATTAATATTTTTCCTTCCTCAGAAACAAACAAGGTCTTATACACAATGCAGGAAGGAGGGATTATCTAGGTAATAACAGGGGTCCAGGATTTTAAACCAGAAACATACTTAATTCCTCAAAAGCTTTCTCTCTCTTGTTGTTAAGTTTAGCAGAAAGTGAATGTTGCTCTTATATCATGGCCTCCTGTCTTCGTGAAGAATTTTTTTTTGCTTCCTCGGTATTTCGAAAAGAAGGGTTTTTCACTTGTCTTATATTGCGCTGGAATGACTCAAAGAATAATGAAATGTGTGCATGTTATGTAAAATGTATTAAATGTTGTTCGTGGTTTGTATGAGAATGAAAGAGGGAATAGGATAGAACATGGTGCTGGGTTATTTAGGCCTATTCTCCGTTAAAGCCCCATCAAGCCACAATACATGGCGTACCCATGTCATGGACAAGTCACCATCAGCAATGTCGTATACCCAAACTCCATACGCCCTCCCGAGAGCGGTTTGAGATTTAATCCAGGCCTTTGGCGTGCAATATGGTGACTAGAATTAGTGCACTACAAACTCCCATGGCTAAAGGTTTTTTCACCAGCAAACACTAGACGCAATTACTACTCATTAGCCAGTTCGTCGAAGAAGTAGTTTGAGGGTCGCTTAATATATGATTAAATTTGATTTATAACTCGAATAAAAGTGTTAGTTGAAAGTCTCCCAATGCGAGTGTAAAATGAGCTGTTCTTTTATTTACGACAGTCCGTTCAGTCACAGAGCGTCGTCTTCAGAAGCGTGACAGTGGTTTAGAGTCTCAAGGCTACAGGTCTCTGTGAAACACGCCCTCCGGGAGTCACGTCCACAGTGGAGCATTCACTGTCGACAATGGACCGTGGCCAAGCGGCCCCTCTCGGATGAGCTTCAAGACAGATTAGGCTCGCACAACGGAGAGAAGACAAAATCAGAAACGTGACAGAACCGTAACCAAACTTCAGTTTTTATTATATTTGATCACAGTGGAATAGGAAGCTACAGTTCTGATGAAAGAGACGTCGGTGGTCTGGAGGTAATATACTATAGCACTAATGCACGTCCGCGAATAAGAAAGATGAGGGATTATTTTGTGTGGAGATACTATATACCTGCTTACATATCAGCCACTGGTTCTTCGAAAAGAAACTCGGGTGATCTTACGGTCTAGCGACTCCGGTCAGACCATCAAAGATGATATCTGCTGCTACTTCACCTCAGGAGACACATATCTGACTACTTAAATGTTCAAGTCTTGTGTAGTCAAAAAGTCTAATAGTAATAAACTTTTTACCTATTCCAAAAGGGGGAATTACATGCTTTTTTAACCTCAGGTATTCGTGTCAACACCTGCCTTATAATTAGTAATGACAATCGAACACAAGTCAGCTCTCATATTTAGCTGTCTTAATTCAAATATCAATGACGGCGAAGCTTTGCCTTTAGGCCTGTCGATAAATATATTTTACTAGCAAGAGTACCCGGCGTTGCCCGGTCTAATTGGGATTAATTTACACTATTTTTATATTTTCGATGGGAATCATGCGTACCAAGTTTAATTAATTTGGCATCAGCCATTTCTAGAATTAAACTAAACATTGATATACCAGAACAATTCTAAGAACGGGGTTATGTGGATGTTGTGATACGATATGTCAATCTACATTTTGTTAGTGGCTGCATTTCAACCTAATCACAACATCTCTTACCGTTGCTGCTCGAATATTGAAAAACATATGTAATCTGCGCATTAATACATACGTCATACATAAATCTATATCTGGAATATATCTGTTTTTTCCTGAATCAAGCAAACAATACAGATTTCTAATAGGTTTTTACAATTTGAAAGCTTGGTGTTCACGTTAAAATCTGACGTACATGTTGAGACATTAGGAAATATTTATTTTATGAATATTCTGGCATAACTTAGAACAATCGATTTTGTCGGGATTTAGAACTGTAGGTTTCTATAAAGAAAACTGGATCAAAAGGAGTGGATGTAAACGAGGAGAGGGGGTTGGACATTTGTAAACCAAATATAGACAGTATTATTCTGTTTGATTTAAAGTATACGTGAGCAATATCCATCCATATGGGATAAAATGTATAGCTATGTGTAAAGGACATGGCAAAAATTAAGAGGTTGTAAAGGGAGAGAGTAGTTTGGTTTTAGTAAAACTAATGTGGACAGTATTTTTCTATTTGTTTTAAAGTGTAGGCCTACACGAGGAATGTTACATCGAAGTCGGATAAAAACTGTAGCTTTGAATAAAGTACATTTAAAACAAATTATGTAACGGAGGTGAGGGGTTGGGTTTGGTAAACAGACTATAGAAATTATCTTTCTCTTTATTTTAAAGCATGCTTGTGGATTATTCCATAAATCTAATAAAAACTGTGGGTTTCTATAAAGAACATTAGAAATTAAGAGGGGTGGGGGTAAACGGGGAAAGGGGTTGCGCTTTTGCAAACCAAAGATATTCAGTATTTTCTCTTTGTTTTAAAGTTTACGTGTACAAAAATCGATCGAAATCTGATAAAAAATGTGGGTTTTGTATAAATGTTAAGGGATTGAGAAGGGGCAAAGGGGTGGGTTTTGGATTTTATTGGTCATAAACCTTCTTCATGAATAATTACATGTATGTGCCAACTTTCATGGTGATCAGGCAAACGGTGTGAAAGTCTATTAATCTCATATATGCAAACATCTAACTTAATATATAAGACCTATATTTCAGCCGGTCTCTATACATTTTTGATCATGTGATTCTTGTAGGTGAAATCACTTTGGATTTTTTTTTGTAGTATACTACATACTTCAACCAGTGCGTTACATCGATCACCACAAAGAACTTACTCTTGCGGTGAGTCACTTATCCTGGTGCAACTATTTAAACGATTCTCCTGATAAACAGTAGCGCTCGGTCTCGGCATTCGTTAGCATGTACACTATATCATGATCCCGACATCCAGATTTCGGATTTACAGAATCTCTCCAGACGAACGCGATGATTCCTTCTGGAGGCCATCACCAAATTGTTTCCCCTTGCTGCTTCTAATGATTTCGAAAAGGTGTGATGTCTTATGAAGAAGAAGAAGAAGAAGAAAAAAAAGAAAAAAACTATACATTCATGTGTTCGGTTATGGAAAGTTGGACTAAGGGAGGTTGGACAGGGAGGTGTCTGCGCATTGCACCTACTAAATAAGACAGCCAACTACGATTGGTTCCCCTCGCATTTCGGGTTTCGTACTGCTATGGTTTAAACAACTCCGGCCAGATAGCATTCGCCTGGTGCAATAATTAATGCTTGACATATTTTTTTTATACAGGGTGTTACAAAAAGGTACGGCCAAACTTTCAGGAAACATTCCTCACACACAAACAAAGAAAATATGTTATGTGGACATGTGTCCGGAAACGCTTACTTTCCATGTTAGAGTTCATTTTATTACTTCTCTTCAAATCACATTAAACATGTAATGGAAACACACAGCAACAGAACGTACCAGCGTGACTTCAAACACTTTGTTACAGGAAATGTTCAAAATGTCCTCCGTTAGCGAGGATACATGCATCCACCCTCCGTCGCATGGAATCCCTGATGCGCTGATGCAGCCCTGGAGAATGGCGTATTGTATCACAGCCGTCCACAATACGAGTACGAAGAGTCTCTACATTTGGTACCGGGGTTGCGTAGACAAGGGCTTTCAAATGCCCCCATAAATGGAAGTCAAGAGGGTTGAGGTCAGGAGAGCGTGGGGGCCATGGAATTGGTCCGCCTCTACCAATCCATCGGCCACTAAAATGAGCTCTAACATGGAAAGTAAGCGTTTCCGGACACATGTCCACATAACATATTTTCTTTGTTTGTGTGTGAGGAATGTTTCCTGAAAGTTTGGCCGTACCTTTTTGTAACACCCTGTATATTTTCACATCCTTTCCTCATAAAGTGCTCCTGTTCTGGTAAATACCTCTTACAAGGACAGGCCGCCAACTGTAAAATACCGAATCAATTATACTGTGTGTGATAAAAGCTCACGGCCACAGGTGTAAAGCACTGACACGCGCTTTTTCGCCGTTGGCAAGAAAACCAGCGCTGAAATATTCTGTTGCGTTCAAATGTGTTCTACGTTAGGTAGACTTCAAAGGGCGCGTAACGGCATCGAATCTCACTGGGGGCAACTTATTTATTTATTTATATACTCAAATATGTATACAGATAATCCAATCAGTTTCAACAATTATACATGTAATAACTATTTTAAATGCCTTTTCTTGTGGTAAAACTGATGGCGTCTAGTTTCGACCCTCCTGTACCGTAATGTGGGAATGAACATCTGTCCTTCAACTGTAACGGTCGAGTTACGATATCTGTATTTCTTATCCGCCGCAGCAAATATTTCTATTTTTTAAATGTACCTTTGTTAACGAACAATATAATCAAGTTCGAAACCGTTAGTTTTTTCACAACAAACGACATTTAAAAAACTAATTTTATAATAATTGTTGAAACTGATTGCTGGAAATTATCTGTATATACCATCCGCCACTTGAAATGTACCTACCGTAGAAAGTATTTGACGCAACGGAATATTTCAATACCGATTTTCTCGAAAACGGCAAGAAAGCGCATGTTACTGCTTTGCTACATTACACTTCTGGCTCGGAGCATTTATTACACACGGTGTGAACTGAATCTGAATTTTACAGTTGGCGGCTCCCCTTGCTGGTGCAACGATTCGCCCGTCGCACTCCACGGCGCTCCATTTCCACGCCGCATGCGCAGTAATTCAGTTTTAATTAAATTAATTCCTTTAATACTAAGAAAGCAGAAGCTGTCCCAGCCATTATGATAAACTGCACTCTAAATGAAGAGCATTTTCAATAATGTGCTAATAATAAATGGTAAAGTGACTATAAAATAAAGCATTCACTTGATTTACTCGCAGCTTAGAAACCATATTAGATGCAAGTTTCTTTAGCACGCATTGTTTAGATTTGCGTTGTGTTCGGTATAGAGAACAAATTTCAAGTTACTAAGTAACAGAGTTTTTGGAATAGTTATGGTTACACAAATAGTTTATACTTGACAGGCAATCGCGTCTTTATTTTCTAGTCAAAGAATTTGATAAAAATATCCTACTCCTGTGTTTGATGAACCGTAAACAGCGACATTTGAAATAGCAGGCTACAAATAATATTCGACTCCTTTTATTTGTATGGCATGACGTTGAAATATAATTTTACACGCTCTGGCCTCGCATTCGGGAGGACGCAAGTTCCAATTCCTATCCGGGCATCCAGATTTGGGTTTTTCATTGCTTCTCCAAATCAGTTCAGGCGAATGCTGGGATGCTTGCTTTCAAAGGCCATGGCCGAATTTCTTTCCGTTCCTTGCTCCCCATCCTTCCCCACCTCTGAGGAGCCCGACATCGACGAAGCGTAAAGCCATAAGAAAAACAAAATTACATACTCTTAAATCAGATATTTAGATTTCGGCAACGCGACAAACAACGTCTGTAACTTTCCTCTGTGTACTAATTGGTGTGTCTGACAGTGTAGCGGTCGCGACAAGGTTCTGTTTCTCTTCGCGTACGGAATTCTAAATAATGAATAGCAGAAATTCAAACGTGGCAATAAATGACATTGATGCTGTTTAATGGGTTACATAAAGCAATTATGTACCTTTTTTAATTTTCATTGAACTAGCTACATGAATTCTATACTACCACAAAAATTGTACGATAATCTTATTTAATGTTGTATGTACTCACATAGCCCACCCACCCCATTGACTCAATTGGTTGTGGCACCGTGATGGTGACGGCAGCCGACACGGTGTAAGTTGCTTCTAGTTCAGGTGGAGGAAGAAACCTTCATCATCAGAGCTTGGCCGACAGGGGTAGTGATGTTCCGATACCATCGAAGTATCGATACCTACTCAAATGGGTACTACGATACTTACTCATACGAGTACTGCTAAAGTATCGATACTTACTCATATCGATAATTTTTTTAAAATTAATGTCGAAATATGACATACATATATATATATATGTGTGTGTGTGTGTGTGTGTGAAATGTTGCTAAATTATTTATTTTATTTGCCTTGTGTAATAAAATAAAAAAAACACAGAGTAAACATTTTTATTTATTTATTAAAATTATAATAAAGCTCACATTGTAAGAAAATTTTGAAGGTTTTGCCTTATCTTTAAATATTTAATTATTGTAGTTTTAACACTTTTAAACAATAAAAGACCGCTTTGCGGGGTTTCCCAAAAAAAAAAAAAAAAAAAAAAAAAATTGTTCCAAATATTTTGGGGACAGCTTGTTCTTTTGTTTGTCATCGTTTCACCAGCATTAGAAAACAAACATTCCCTCAATTCTGACGCTGCTACAATAATTAGATGCTGTTGTGCGTATTTATACAGACAAGGAAAGATAAGTTTCATTTCTTCCCACTTTGTAAATAGATTGCTTTTTGGAGACATTACAAGTAGAGAGAGACTTTGTCACTACCGTGCGTTTTATTTTTCTTTGTGATGTTTCCAGAAGTGATATTCCTGTGAAACGCTAGCTGAAGCAGCTTCTTCTTCCGATTCACGTGTGCTACTTAGTTGCTCTGAACCATATCTTTTAGTTTTTGTGTGGGGCTGCGCGGGAGCGGCGATAGGCCAGGTATAGCGAAATGCGCGCCAAGTACAATTTTATTACAACGAAATAGGGACCTAAAACAAACTGTTTGAGATTAGATTGTCTATTCTAAGACTGATTTTGTTTGATTTTAAATGCTACCAACTTGACGCTAGCCAGAAATTAATTTCGCAAACGCTACTGAGTGGCGCCGCAGGGATGATGCACTTAGAATTTAACATTGGGTGATTTTCGATACTTTAGATTCGATACAAGTACTTTTCTTCCGATACCGAGTAAGTATCGAATGAATTAATTCTAATACCAAAAGTACTCGGTATCGAAACAAAGTATCGATTACTCACTCGTATTTACTTGAATCGGAACATCAATAACCAGAGGTGGTGCACAGCACAATTCCTTATCACCACATTGTGCACCAAGTTCCTGGATCAAATACCAAACTTCTCCACGGACCGTCTGGAGTGAGAGCACACGGAACTGTCGATGGTGATTTGTCCAGCAGATGGAGTCGTTATGTCTGGCGTCCCCTAGTTGTCTTTCGGAAGAATAGGGCTGAGTGGTCCAGTACCAGCTTTCATCATCTCCCTTCTCCATCTCTCATATCATACAACACAAAGAGCACAGCATACTAAACACACACCTAGCATACCTCATACTAACACACACTGAGGAAGGCAACGTAAAACTGAGCGTGGTGGTGTAACGGCTAGCGTTCTGGCCTCGCATTCGGGAGGACGGCGGTTCGAATCCCCGTCCGGGCATCCAGATTTGGGTTTTCCATCGTTTCCCCAAATCACTCCAGGTGAATGCCGGGATGCTTCCTTCAAAAAGGCCATGGCCGAATTCCTTCCCATTCCTTGTCCCCCATCCTTTCCCGTCTCTATAAAGACCTAGTTGTTATAGGAGACGTTAAGCAGTAAAAAAAAAAAAAAAAAAAAAAAAAAAAAAAAAAAAAAAAAAAATACAACGGAAAACCACCCAGTTGTCATTCCCAAGAGAGTTACCACGGAGAGGTTACATACTCCACGGTAACCTTGTACGCTCAGAATCGGGTATGCCATCATTATAAAAAGAAGTACGCACGCTAATGTTTTGTGCTTTAATTTATCACATCTTTACACTAATTAACGAGTAATGCTAATTTATCAGCCATGTACTAGTATTATGAAATCATAGTCTTTAGGATATTTCCTGTACTGATGTGTGTGAAAAAATGGTTTTTCCATTCAATTTTTCCCTCAAGAACGATCCTTCCTTAAGCGGATTGTGAATTGCCGAAAGTAAATTGCAAGTTTACAGAATTCATAGCCAGAAGAAAACGTTTATCTACCTTTTTTCCTGAGCGCCTTGAGCTCCTGCCCATTGAGGCAGACTCCAATAAACTGCTACCGGCGGAGGAGCTGTTTGTCAGACGTAACCTCGCCACGGCCACAGGCTCAGTGCGTGGCTGCAATGTCACCGCGTCAACTCCCTCGTCTGCTGGCTCGGTGGTTAAGGCGTCTGACTGGAGATCGAAAGGACCCTGGTTCGAATCTCTGTCTCGGTGGAGATTTTCATAGACACTTAACCCCGCCTTCACCTCTGGCATAGCTAGAAAGCTTCGTGGTTCGGATTCCACATTAAACTGTAGGTGCCTTATACCCGGGGGGATTAGCGGGCTAGGCTAAGATGGCCAATATAGGGCCTGAATGCTCACCCCGTCATTATGACCACAGAAGCCTTTAACTCTCTCATAACTAACTTTCTACTAGATTTAATGATCAGTTTTTTTTTTTTGGTTCTGCGTAATTCTTTTGTAATCATTTATGAGATTGTATGTTTGTCTGTCCAGTCACGGAGTCGTAATAGCCACGATATTGGCGTTACCTGGAAATCCAACTACAACAACGTCTCTCGAAGCCCCTTAATTTCTGAAGCCTCAGGCTTAGAAATTGATAATTGCACAATACTTTCGTTCTTACTTCAAAAAATGCGGTTATAACGTAAAATGTGATATAAATCAGTGGGGTAAAAAATAATCATGAGTAATTTTATGGGACGTTGAAGCAAGAAGTTTTCTTTAGTTTACCTTGATCGTTGATAATTGCTGCATCTCAAACTTATTCGATTTTCCGTTTGATTCCATGATTTCTACGGATTTTTGTGAAAAAAACATAAAAATCTAATTCTTCCTTTTTTTTTCAAAACTAGTTACCCAAAAACTTATTCAGAATTTATCTTGAGTTGAAGCCCCCTAACGATTTCGAGAAAAGTATACCTAAATTTCTACAGCTTTCAATTTTCGCGAAACAACTAAATGAGTAATTTTAACAAACTTAATATTAAGCAGATAATTTATTTCAGAAAAATAATATTTATCGTTCGAGAGAGAATTTTATAAATTGAATAATAATTGTTACCTTAAAATAATTTTTTAAATTTTTTATGTCTCCTCGCTATAATTTTATTCATGTGAGACAAGTTTTGTTCTTGATTTATACGTAGAAATTTAAAGCTAGCTTTTCAAAATAATTAATGAACCCGATTTAAAAAATCACTTATCGAATACTATTTTCAAAATGAAACTTTTTTTTAGTGAATTTAGTTTAATACACTACGTTCATACGAAACATTCGTCAGGGGAGTTTAACACATACAGCTCAATTAATAATAATTTTGATTTTGTTTAAAATTGTGAAGAAACAATGTATCTAATATCGTTTATTTCGTCCAGGTTAGAATAAAATTTTAAAAAATTAGGTTTCTGTATTCAAATCAAATAAAAAAATATCGTGCATAGCAGTCGGTTATCACAAAAATCACTGCATGACACATTTTCGAGTTGACCAGCGGCCCTCCAGCTCCGCAACACGTTAACACTGAAGCTGCTAATGCTGTCGTTCATTTACAATCAAATTCATTGTAGGCTCATTACGACCATTCTGGATTAAGATATTCATATTATATTATGTCCATATTACATTCATATTATATGCATATTATGATATTCATGTAATTATGCTAAAGAAACAAATAAATATCTTTGATCACAACTTACAAAGTGTATTAGGTGTAAATGTTTTTGATATTTACATTTTAAATTCATCATTTTCTTTATATTTGTGATAAATTTAAAAAACGAAGGTTTTTGAGACAAGCTTGGTTGAACAAGTGGTTTAAAACTGATAACTTTAACGGCACTCAAGTTTTTATTTTCATAATTCAAAAATGAAAAAAATGTCTTAGTTCTCTATTAAATTAATTCTAAACATATATACCAAACACGCTGCTGTAGAAAAAAAAATTCTCGTCACTCTTTGCTTGTAATGTTTTACAAAATTCTAAACAGGATATTCTGATTTTGATGAACGAAACTCGTAGCATATGAAAATTTGAGGTCCGAAACATATTTAATTTTCTACATAGAGCACCAACGGACAGATTTATCTATGTAAGTTTATCTCCTAAAGACTGTTGCGCCGACATAGTGACAAACAAATTGGACATAGTCGGAGGAACTGTCTGCGTGAAACTAACTTCTGAGATAACCTAGTAGGCAACTCATTACCAGAATTAAGTTTTCCTACTTGCAGTGTTGTTCACCAACTACTACTGTGCAAGCTAACTCTACCTCCGTTTCCCGAAACTATTAAAACTTCGAGCAATTTTCTTGTAGTGAGGAGCTACCAACCATTTAATCACCCGGTTTGAGTTCCAACTTGTTGCGAAGGGGCGCGGCGAATAAGAAGTGTGTGTCCTCTCCAGCACTGAGCCGGGGTGAAGTTCATCTCGATACGTCTGCTGCCGGTGCCTCGTGTCTTATTAAACGCTCTTCGGTTCCAATAAACTCGCCCGCTGCACACGCTTGGCGACCAACTGCGACAAAGTTTCCGGAAGCAATTCCATTGTGCAAATAACCAGCGAATAAAGTTTAATATGCTTCCCCGGCGACGTTGTTCGTATAACTTGTGCCATTTGCTACAGTGCGCCGTCGCGTTGATTCCCGTCACTCCAGTGACCCACTTTCGACGTCACGAGATCCCAGCCACTGTGAACACTGCCTGAAGCAACCGTATTAGAATGATTTTTAGTATTGGGAACTGTTGTTAAAAGAAATCATAATATAAAAGATAAATTAATGGAGAAATTAATGAAGATATCTTTCGATGTTCCGTTGAATAAGCGTCATCGAATTTACTACTGCTTCTGAGAGTTCCCTCAAAGTGTTTGAAACTGGAATTAAGTAAAGCTCCTTGGCACCACATCTAGGAGTTGCCATTTGCTGCTCCTTAATTAGGCCGATAATTGAGTATGCTAGCCCCGTCTGGGGATACACTGCTGACTGCCACCTGAGGAAGTTGCAAGTGCTGCAGAACAGAGCAGTTAAGCGGGCACTACATCTGCCAGACCTTTTCCCTACTGACGCAATGCATGAGGCATCTGGAACATCCAGGTTTATCGAAATATTCAGGCGACATGCCTACAAATTCTACAGTGCAGCTGACAAACATAGTAGGCCATTGGTGCTGACGGAGCGCTAAGGAACAACTAATAATACACCATCAAGACGACCATCCAGAAGTGAAGAGAAGACCATTTAGAGAAGACAGAGGGAAGAAATGTCCCAGGACAACAACCCCTAAAACAACTAGCTTTAAGGCAGTGATTGGTGATTGGCTATTAGGCCTCCTAGTAAGATTAGGCTGCAAGTTATGGACGAAGAAATCCATAAAAAAACTTATGGCGGTTATGAGCGAGAGATCTCAGATAATTGTTCCTCTTCTCGTCGTTAGTGGACCTAACCTAGAATTAAGGAGCGTCCTTGTTATCTCATATGAACAGTATACCCATTAAAATTAGTAACCGCAGCGATATTATAACTCTAATTTTCAATGAAAACGCACGAGCTACTGACCTAGAAAATTAACTCGCATCAACCCCATTACTACTAACTTAAATGCCAAATTAAGAAGAAGACAATGACGAAACAGAGAAAATATATGATAAACTAAGATTGTAATTATGTATGCAAATGATTCGTTGGAAGATACAGTTCTGATTTAGGAAAATTAAAATACGACAATGTAGTGTAGAATTTCCGTCCAACATGAAAAAAATAATAAAAAATAGTAAAAATGACGGATCAAATATAGAGACATGAAAGTAATTTACAGCATTTAAAAGAAATAGGCTGTCATAAAAAAAAGTAGAGGTCCATACGAGACCAGAATCAGTTAAAAATGAATAAGGCAAGGTTGGATATTGCTAACCGTGCTATTGTGTGTAGATGTATTGTATGTAGATGAAACGAAAGAATGAGCATGGCACGGTTTGCTGATGATATTGTCCTACTTGCAAATAAAGTAGTGGAATTTTAACTAAATATTAACAAAAGATAAAAGCATGGATGACGTGGAGAAGGGATGCTAACAGCAAATATCTTAGGAGGAGTCCATAAACTACGTGACTCGGCCTAGAAAAAAGGGGGGCTTGGGGTCGGTTACAAAGCTACGCTGGGCTACGTGGGGAGAGGGGTTTCCGGGCCATGCCACGTAGCTTTTCATTAATATTATTTGTCACAGTTAAAATAAGGTACAGAACACACAACAGCATGTGAATATTAATATCTGTCGTTTAGTTATTTTCGTATGTAATTTACGATAGTCTGACAAGAGAAAACAGTAGGTAATATCTTCTGAAATCAATAGGGAACAAAGCTACTGGGGAGGGAGGGTAGAGGCAAAAGCCACGTTAGGCTACGTGGAAGGGGAGGGGAGGGGGTTTCACAGGAGGCCAAAATGAAGCTACCTAATTTATGAATGCTCCGTTAACATCAAAACATTTTATAAACATTATAAGAGACTTAAATTTTTGTTTTAAGACTTTACACCTCATTTATAAAGAGTTAATTATATGCTGGATTGAATTTTTGACAGTGAAATGCCAGGATACTGGTCGTGAATTTTATGAAGAAGCAATTAGTGCCTTTTCTATTGATGGTTTCGGAAATTAATTTTAATTACAAGACACATGCATAGCAACCTATGTAAATTATATTCAACTTCCGGCAGCAGCGCTATTTCAGTCCCAAAGCAAAAAATAGGAAGTAGCTGTTATCCATTTATTCGTTCCCGTTGTTTATTCGTTAATAAGGATGACAGGAATGGGATGTAGTTTCTAGGAGAGTTTCGCACGCAATCTATAGACATACAAATCATTCAGTGGATTTCCGCATACAGAAAAAAATATTTTTTGAAGAATACACATCTCCTTACAGTACGTGCACAACATGTAATCAAGGTGGTACAAGAGTATTACATATCACCAGAATGTTTTGAGTTCCCTGCTTTCTGATTGGGAACCGGAGAGCTATATAGAGTCGTTATTTATTCTTCCCGCCATTTGTCTATCACATTCTCATAACTTGTCAATTCTTTAACTCATAAACAGGTAATTGCGCACTGCTTTAGTTCTTGCTAACCTTAACACAACTATCACAAATTTTCAAAAAATCATGGGGATTGAAAATAATTATACAAGTGAGCGGCTGAAGTAAAAGTTTTCTTTAGATAATCTTCATAGAAACTAAATGACAAGTGGCAATACGTCTATTCACAAAAGGTTCAAATATATATTTTTTAACTACTTAACGTCTCTTAAACAGCGAGGTCTTTAGAGACGCGAAAGGACGGGGGGCATGGAATAGGAAGGAATTTGGCCATGGCCTTTTGAAGGAAGCATCCCGAAATTTGCCTGGAGTGATTTGGGAAACAATGGAAAACCCAAATCTGGATGCCCGGACGGGGATTCGAACCGGCGTCCTCCAGAATGAGAGGCGAGAACGCTAACCGTTACACCACGACCCTCGGTTCAAATCTTCCTTTTTTTTATTGTACGATTTATGGAAGCTTGTGATGAAAAATCATTTAAAAATAAAATTAGCAGAAAAACTATAGTGATCTTTCTAGAATTCATGGCTTTTGTAATATCTAGATTATAAATAACTGAAAATTCTACTCTGTACTCGGAAAGATAGTGTTATGTTACATCTATTACTATTAACAACCCCGTGTAAACAATAACGTAAAAAATGAATCTTTGCACTGAATCTTTGCACTGGCTGTAAGGTCGTGTAACAAAGTGCCAATTAAAAAAATCTGAATGAGTGTTTTAACATAGTTAATACTTCCATATATAATTTTTTATACAAAAAATTATAGCTATGTATAAATAGATGTAGAATTTCATGAATCGGGTAAAATTTATAGTGAATACAAATTTTCAAAATATGTTCTAACGCATACAGTAAATATTTAAAAACTGAAATTGTTGTGGTCGATTTATGTACACCGTTTCATAAAATAATTTTTGAAACGTATAATGGACTCTAATTAAAACATTACTTGTTACTGGTTTGTTATGCAGTTCATTTTAGTACAAAATGTATAAGAAACCCTAAACTTAATAGAGTAACTCGCACTTAGCAATGCTAATTTTGTTTGCAATTGCGTTGACAAAGTTAACATTACGTCAGATCTTTGTGAATTCGCGTTAGCTTTATAAAAAATAAATTTTATGATACTATCCCGGTGTTAGAACCTACATAACTGGATAGATTTCATGTAATTCTTTGCCGTTACAAGATATCTGCCTGCCAACATATGTTTTGAAGTAGATGTCCTCCAATCTACGTTCTCATCTGTCTGAAAATATTTTGCCATTTTATTGATTATTTTTAGAAACTCTCAGCTAGACTTCTTGCCTTATGTCCACTTTATAACGTCACGTAATTCTTGAAAATATAGATTCAACGTTACCATTACAACTAAATTCTTCCACAAGAGTTTGATCTGCAGATTATTTCAGTCAAGATTTATGAAACATGCTGCAGTCTTGTCTTAGAAACTAAAGTAATAAACTCGCTATACGAATCATTTTGTATAAACCATCTAAGTATGTAAAACATTGGCGAATACATAACATGTTCATTATAAAATCTTGAAGGTTTATTATTTCATTTTCTTGTGTTGGGAAATTATAGTTTAAAAACTTCAATTAAATACTTCTTTAGTAAAATGACTTTAAAATTGAAAATAAATTACAAATGACTGTTGGAATAGTTGTTTTTATAACTAAATATGAAATTTCATTCAAGTCTTTTTATTAGCACCCAAGGTAGTATGTCAGCAAAGGTGAATTAGAGCACAGTAATAAAGAGTTAGCAAAAAACAATTACAGCTACATGTGGATCCGTTGAAAATGTTAACTCTAGTTTTCTGCACTCCAAGCAGTATAGATAGGAGTCTGGAGTTAAGTTGGCGGGTTGCCGGAATCATGGCGCAGTATTATTTCATCTCAAGAGAGTTTCCATCTTGCTTTACGACCGTAACTCTTCTAGAAGGTAATAACCATTCGACAAAGTCTTTTTTAAAACATTATAACTTAAATGAAGATGGGTAAATTTTACTGGATGGGGAATTTACTACTGAAAACGATTCTAAACGTGCGCTGACACTTCAGAATGGGTTTCTGTCATTTAAGAAAGATTGCACGTCGCGATTTCTCTTCCCTCGTATCCACTTAAATGGGATGCGAACAGACTGTAGTACAGTAACAAGCGCTGTGCGCCGATAGGGCCAGAACCTGGATTCAATGAAACATCTTAGTTAAAATGTATCACTCTTTATTGCCTTAACAAAAACTTACAAACCCACAACAGACACACACACACACACACTTATGGAGGGACGTTGTATGAGAATTTAATAATTTTTCTAATAATGGTAAATTATTATGTTTTTCATTGTTGCATAAATTTTTTGAATATTTTAAGAAATTTGTTTATTGAGAGAGGTTGTAACAAATTGTTTATACAATTACGACAGTCAAGTGAGGAATCTGGAGAAACGCAGACAAAATAAGTTACGAACTAGGCGATATTATATTGAATACAGTAAGATAAGTTTCACGGTTGTCGTAAAAAAGATACCCTGCAATCATAAAAAGGAGCGGATGGTCAATTTTATGTATTGGATGCTATGTATTGATTGTCTTAATGTGTGTAAATTCACGGGAAATAATTCTTTATATTTGTTTTCTTATGTTCTGCTATAAATCTCAATACAACAAAATGCTTTCTGAGGCTTTAAAATTGATGCCAGAGTTTAAGACCATCGACTTCAATGATTTGAACCCTGTGAACTCTGTGAACCAAACACTAATAATAATCTGTCAGCGAATATAAGCAACCTAGAAAGAGTTTGAGGGAATTCATGAAATGCATTGAATTAAATGGGATATCTTTAGAAAAATTATGAGAATGGTTAATAACAGCAGCATTAAAACCTAAGTGTTAAGTGTGATGATTAGTCTTGTTTTTAGAAAATGCTGTCTGTAATAAATTCTTTGAGTACAGAATAGTTTAATGGTTGAAGTTATTGGAGAAGAGAATCTCTGATGAGTACGAAACGATGAAAAAAATTTCTGGTTCAGAGATAGAGGATTGATGTCGATTTAATTTATAAGAATTGGCGAATTGACAAGTGATGATTAACTGGTGAATCATTAATGTTATTAGAGAACTTGTTTAAACTATAACATAGTGACGTAAAAGTTTTAATTGAGATGACAAGCACAAAGATAGTGGGGTAGTACGATCGACAGACATGTTAACTGGAATCGTACAATACATGAGTCATAAATGTCACATTCAGTGTTTAGTGGCTTCTTGGCACAGTACACACCTAACTCTCTTTGTGATGAAAATGCAATATTCTGTTTCATTATGTCGGATTATTAAACAATTGGTAATAAATATATCATCATTTTTGGTAAATATTTGTATGAATTCTATTTGCAGAAAATAATGATGTAAAAGTATCTGAAAATAGTTCGAATAATTCAGGTAGGAAGTTTATTGAAACTAAAGAAAATGAAATAGCATTGAACCTGGCTACGTAACTTATACAGCAATCATTCTGATGAAAAACTTGTTGTATTTAATACGAAATTGCTTTTTACAAAAAAAGGTTATGAGTTTTATGTCTGTTCTAAAGCCATTATAAGGAAACTAGCTAGTGCCCAAGACTTCATTTGTGTTTGTAAAGAATTTTGAAGGTTTTTATGTTTTTGCACGGAACCTTAAAAATTTACAGGATAAAAAGTAGCCAAATCAACTACCTGCCAGTGAAAGTTCCGTCAAAATCGATTACACACTAAATATATTGCATATAAATCAGTAATGTTTGTAAATAGCTAAGAAAACTGAAAAATCTATCGTGAACATTCTAGAAGATTATAGTACATTCAAGAACATTCTAGTACATTCTAGAAGATACATAAAAATTTTAGAGCTCTTTGGTCGAAATATGATACTGCGCTAGGTCGACCACTTTCAAGCACCATATCTCCAACGCCTTCACAGCTACCAACACGCAGTCACCATGGTGCACGATGATAGAACAATCTGGAACATTTTAGTACATTTAAGAACATTCTAGTACATTCTAGAAGATTCCAAAGAATTTGAAGAGTACTTTGGTCGAAATATGAAAATGCTCTAGGTTGACCACTTTCAACCTACAGGACATATCTCCCACTCCCCGCAGCTAGCGACATGTAACCACCATAATGCACAGTGAGAGACTCGAGGCTATTACCACACAGAAACGCTAGTGATCTGCACTATGTAGCTAGTTATGACTGCAAACTGAAATATAGGGACACACACGTCTATTTTTATTTATAGACAAGATTTAGTGGAGGAATACAAGTGGGCAACATCCAGCCATCTGTTATTGATACGCACTGAAATCTATTACATGTCACGAATGCTTTAACGCTCTCTTTGATCATATCCGTAAATAATGAAATGCTGATTTTTGCAAAATCTGTAGGTAAGAAGTCGTTTATTTGATGGATAATTAATTAAATATAGCCAAATCTTCTGTTTCTATATTTTCTATCCAATTATTCTGCTAGTATCTTCAGCCTTGCCAACAGTAGTAAATTATTAATTGCGTCGTTTTCCCATGACCGGCATCGAATATCAGTCTTTATAAGTAGAGGTTTGTATTTGGTTTTACAAGAGGTTGATTGTTTCCAAATGTTTGTTAATGCATTATCACAACTTAACCAAAACTGGGGCAGCAATTATTGAAAACAGTATAAAAATTGCTATGCTTTTTGGAAAAAAAATTTGGCGCTGCTTTTTGTTATTAAGTATGTTACTTTACCCGAACCATAAACATACAAGTATATACAGTAGAAGTAAAAAGAGAGAAAATGACAGATGGAGAACCTATGGCACAATATTATTGTCATCTCATGATATATTTTTTTAACTGGAAAAATAAGGGCTTTTGTTGCGGGGTGGCTGTATTTTTAGTATGAGCCGTTGTGGTGAAAGCTGTGAGGCTCGGGGCGAGGAGTGGGAGTGAATAATTCATGCCGCGCCCTTCACCCTAATTGGGCCGTTGCTGTTGTTCCTCCATCCAGTTATATCGCGATTTGCGGCGTATTGACGGATTGTTTATCCGATTGGTATTCACGGCGCAGGTGGAAACTTGACGTAAGCTCACCGTGGGCAGACTCGGAATGACGGCGAACCAGTGTGGCTGTAACAGTATCTCTGGTGGTTTCCAACCGCTCCATCTCGCACGCTGCTCGTTTTCAGTGTTTCTTTTGTATGGTGATGTGGATGGAATAGTCGGTTGACTATTTCTCTCGCTGCTTTTAAACAGAGAATGTTAGATGTTCCAAGTAACGTTTCGTCCTTCCGAGATCATATTTTCAGTTTGTTTGCTTGAAAAGGTGACGAGAGATAGCTACTTAAGATTAAAAAAAATCGATGTGCCATCTGCGCTTGCCACGAAGCTTACTACCCCTAGTACCCATTCTTAGGCTATCTGATAAAGTATTATCGTTGTTCGATGGATGGTAACAAATAATTGACGAAGAAATGTGCACAATGCCAGGGAAACAGCTTAGTCTCTTAGTCACAATGAATGGCACAATTTTCAGGGAACTTAATTCACCTGAAAAGTTATACAATTTTGCATTTAGATTCTACGACTGTAACTGAATTTAAAGCTTCGATAAATTTTCCAGGACCTTACATTCAAAAAGAGGAAAGCACCTCATTCTTCGTAGAACATGGCCTAATGTAATTTACGGTTTGTTATTGTATCTCTACACCACCTGATATCCATTAAAAAAAATTAAATTGGAAAATGATGATACAAATTCTATAGTTTTCAGTTTTAAGGTTCCGTTCCAAAAAGGAAAAAAGAGTCCTATTTATCCTCTAGATGTTAAACGAAGTAAGTTTCAGAGATCTAATTTTCACATTTTACGTGTTTCATTGAGACTAACTCGAATATCGTATTTAAAGTTTTGTTACATTAAATTCTACGAGGATTACACAGAATCAAGGGGTTCGATTTTTTTTTCTATGCCAGCGTATGACGTATCGATTTAAAATTTCGTAAAGCAGACATATAAAATATTTTTCCAATTTTTTTTTATGGCTTTGCGTCTCGTCGACGCCGAGATCATTAGAGGCGGGATGGTATTGGGGACAAGGAACGGAAAGGAATTCGGCCATGGTCTTTTGAAGGAAGGATCCAGGCAATCACCTGGAATGATTTGGGGAAATCTGGATGCCCGAATAGGGATTCGAACCGGCGTCCTCCTGTATGCCACCGGATACTAAATATGAGAGTGGTGTTAAAGTTTACGGTTTTATTCCATTTTTTTGCCATGTCCACATGAAATTTGGTATTGAAATTTGTTTGCAGTACCTACCATATCCTGTATTTAAGCAACAAATATTAAAATAAAACCATTACACCTGATATGCTATGTAAATTGTGAGGAAAACATGCAAACTCTTCTATTTTAAGGTTACTTTGCTCTTTAATGTATATTGATACTAATTTATTGAAAGTGTTCTTAATTGAGAATGCATTGCACTGTAGAGGTGCCTGTAATAGACTTGGTTGGAAGCAAACGCTAACATTAGCAGCGTGCGCGGCAACGTCACGTGCTGTGGAACTCTGTAGCCTACCTGGAAATATGTAAGGCAGTAATGTCAAAGATACGGACCGCGGGCCGCATCCGGCCCCCGGGCCCTATCAATACGGCCCGCGATCGCAATGTGACACAGAAAGAAGAATCATGTTTTTTGGAGCTTTTAGACTTCACTCGATTCCTCTACGGAATTATTTGAATCTGGTCCACCTACACATTCTAAATTTAATATACGGCCCTCTGCAAAATTGAGTTTGACACCTATGATGTAAGGGATTGATCTTCGTAGCTGACCTATCACATGCGAGGTATGTCTTAGGTCATCAGAGTACGGAACCCTAATTACGCAAGGCGAATGAACAAACAAATAATGTATCGACTACTGTCCGAGTGACCACTCACTTCTTATGGTGGTTTGCTCATTGACAAAGTAGACGATTGCTACATCTTATTAAGGTTTGCAACTTATTGACCAAATACGTGGGGTAAATTTTGTACTATAATGTCGTAAACATGTATGGGAGAGTTCTAGAAAACAGTACTCTCCCAAATAAAATGTTAAAGTTTACTTCCTCGAAAGTATCACTAAGAATTATTTTTTTCTCTCTGGTTCCAGCTGTAGATATATATTTTTACAGCGAACAAGATTAAGTTCTGCAGAAGGTGTTACGAAGAACTCTACGCTATCATATTCCAACACGCAGCATGGTACACTGTGAAATTAATAACTTTCTGGACAGATATGCACTGACTGTAAAGCCATTTGTCAAACGGAAATAATTGCCCGAGGAAGGCAGAGATGAAAGTTTGTAGGCGTACTTTGCAGTTATAACTTTCAACAATAAAATTAGCGTCCTTATTGTAGTGTGGACTTGATATAACAGAAACAATTTATGAAACATCCACAAACACAGAAAAATATTTTTGTATTCTACTTAAAATTAATTTAAGGCAAGGATTTATATCAACCGAAAAACATCCCTGAAAGTAAAACTCAAGGAACTTTTATCAAGTGTCACAGTATCTCGAATGTTTCAAAAATGAATTTTAATGTAAGGTGTCCTGGCAGTCATGAAAATTACCGCACTTCAAATACCGGCGCTGCTGAAATTTATGGTATGACCTCTAACTGAACCCTATATTTTACAAAATCAATTTTCCAAATGTGAATGCGTACTTCAAATGATCTGTGGTGTTTTCCTTATGTTAAGCTGTAGGTCCCATTACACAGAACGAGCGACATTACGGTAGTACGTTAGGTAATGATGAATGAGAAAACCTCGACATTGAATCACACAAGTCGTAAGTAGTGTTTTGGGATTATTTATGAAGTATTATGGAAATGACTGTGCAAATTATTCGAAAATAATTTTCTGTTTGACTTTTTTTGAACAGTTTAGCTTCTTAAATATAATCTTCGCAAGTTCGCTGCCGAACACGAGAAAATTATATTTCATAAACACGCGGGGTCTTTGTTTTTCTTTATCCAGTAATGTCTATATTATTTCAGGCTTTTGTTTTTTATTGTTATTAATCGTTTATTATTATTTTAATACCTAGGAATTTACATATCACGCTGCATCAAAAGGAGGAATACGTTTTTTATAGTATTTTTTAGTAAAAGAATCTCGTATAAACAGATCAACAACAAAAAAATTAGTCATTTTGAGAGTTGGCGGACTGCCTCCTTTTGTTTGATACCAATCAATGTTGTCTAAGTTATCCCTTGTAATTAGTTTTGCTCTTAGTTTTTTTATTATTTCAAAATTTGCTTTATAATCTTGTTTGGAGTAATAGGAGCAAAAAAAGTTAAGACTGTAACACTCGAGAAAATTATTGATCCCATAACGTTCCCGAATTTCTTTCAGTAGATACGGAACCCTAAAAATGATTGAAAACACAAAGAGCATTGTAATCCATTGGACTGGATGATAATGAACTTTTCAGCTTATGCACGGACGACTTTGTTTCTCGCGATTTAAATTTGTTGATTGTGATTACGCCTCTGGCTCGTGTGTGTGTGAGGGCTCGTCCCTGATTAAAGCCCGACACTTGTTTGTGTGTGTGTTTGGCGAGGGAGTTAGTTAGTTAGTACCTCAGTCGAGGCTTGTTGCACGCAGACATTACACGCCCCCTCCCCGTCCCTGCAGCCTCCCCTTGTCGCCGCTAGGGGCGCTCGCTGGAGCTGCCAATATTTGCTCAGGTAACACCTGAGTGGCTGAGCAGAGTGCATCTGCACTGCGACTGCCAATGATGGCAACGCGGGAGAGAGTGCAATTCCTGCTGCATTATACAGAGTTAGACAAGAAACTATTTTAGCACTTCTGCTACCCTACATCATCGTCTAACACAGATATATATTTTATTTTCCCGCTACTTCGATCCCGACGCGTGGACCTCGTTGTGTGCTGTAGTACTTTTGTTTTTCTTGTACTAGCTAAGTATAAACCTTTGTGATGTAGTATCTTTGTAATCTTTACCATGAAATAAATTTCTTAATGTTTATTGTACTGTTAATATTTGATGCGGTGGTGTGATTAAAGCTTTTCGTGTATTCTAACTTACTATATTTCAGGAAAGTGAACAAATATATAAATATCATTATCATTGGTGGAAATGATGTGAAGGAATGTTCAGAGTGATCTGTGACGCCTGTCTGTTCAAATTCCTTTCTCCGGTCGCTTATAGTAATAAGATCTACTGCGGATTTTAAGCTAGATCGTAGGCATTCAGACTGTGGAAACATCAATGAAGTTGATTCAGTAATTTTTGGCGTGATGTCTGCACAAATGTACTGCACATGCCTACGAGGTCAGTTACCACTTCACATATCTCTTGTTCTGCGCGTGAGAATTTATCGTTATGAGGAATATTTATCTAATTGATGAAACGAATACTGTAACCGTATAAGAAGGCGATTTAATTATGGTGTTTTTAATATACAGTACATCTCTATGGCGATAGCTATGAGATGTCATTATATAATAGTTAAAGTAGGTATACACATCAATTTACATACCTTAACTTATTCTTTCTATATTACGTCGCAAAGATTTCGGAGATGTCTAAGAATTTTCGTCATAATAGTCATTGCAGGGCACTGGAAATGGCCATTTGATGTTGTGAACAGTGAGCTCTATCTTCTAATTGCTAGAGCAGCTATAAGGTAAGGCTACAGATTCAGTAGCAGCTGAGTTGTAGTTTATTAAATGGCGGCTATGACACGTTGCTGAAGATGCCATTATCTTTTTTTACCTTATTTCAAATGCATTATGTTTCTGACTCCGTTTATAATCATTTTATTTCAATGCTGTTTAAATGGAATACTGATTAAATAAATAAATAAAGATACTTTAGCCAGGTTTTACCACTCGAAAACCATTTAAAATTATAAATTGATCTACGTATACAGAACGCCTGGAAAAGATGTAAGAAAGAGCAGGAGGAAACCATGTGATTAGTAAGTAATTAGTGACCTGTCTCTCGGCATAAAGAAAAAAGTTTCATACTTTTTCGTCCGCTGACTTAGACCTTAACAAAAAATCAGAGTGAAAGATAAACAAAGACTAAGAAAACAAAAACTGGCGTAGAAGGTGATTTAATTCAAGTTAAGTTACTAAAATGGAAGTTAATGAGAAATATTGTGATAATAACGGATAACTGATAAGCCAAATTATCCACAGAACGGATACTACTGAAAGGAGAGAAAAAGAAGAGGGGAACATAGAGAAAAAAAACTGCGTGATGAGAAGGACATTGCACGTAGCGGAGACCTGTGTCTAGCCACAGACAGTAGCGAAGCTATGTGGTCGCAACAACCAGCAAATTCCTTATTCTTCAACACGCGGCTGAAGACTAGAAGTGGTCGGTGGAAGAGTAACGGGGATTCTATATTAGGTGATATGTGATTTCTCTTCATTTTCCTACTTGTGATGTCTCGTTGAACGCATCACCACTGAAGCTTGATTTCGCAGTAAACTGTGAGAAGGGGTGTAGAAAAGAAATTATACTCTATGGTGTGATCTATTTGCCGGTCAGTCTAGCGGAGATCTAGATTCATATTCAGCTGGATATTTCACTCAACACACCACGTTTCAACCCCTGAATCTGCTGTTTTCATAAGGCGAATTAGTGAATTCTGAGGTATACCACGACATCCACTATGGCAGCACCAACAAAAGTTTCGTGAACACTCCATAGGCAGCTGCTGATACACCTTGTGTTGAGGGAATTACCCACCTGAACATCAGTCGAAATAATGTAGCTAAGCAATACGGCGGAAAAAATTCAACTGTCACCTGAATGTTGGCGTATAGAGGCGACAAGTCCACCGCATTGGTGCTGTGAGTTGGTGACAGGTGTGTGCGTTGTCGCTTAACAGATCGCTAATTAAACTACTAATCTACTATTTAATTAGCTGCTTCACTAATAAAAATAACCGTGCTAGAAAAACAATAATACAAAAAATGTTATTTCAGTTTCTCTTACATTATAATTAATGATCATGAAGTTCAGAAATAATTGAAAATTTGAAATAATCCCAGGAACAGAGAATAACAATTAACACAGATTCTTTAACTATCATTGTTCTTATGTCATAAATGATGTGATCGCCTTCCAATTACACTTAAATTTCTTTAAGATAATATAGGTTATATAGTTTTTCATTCATTTTATCATCAAGTGTCTAACATACACTAAACTCACGATGCTTCTCCAAGTGTGTATGTATTCTTAGTTTTTTGTTTGCACAGCATTACGACTAACACATGAGAGACACAGAAATTAATTAAAAGCGACTTGAGGCCGGATTCGAACTGGCAATCCCAGAAACTCGATGCAAACCCGCCCTCTCCTACTCTTTCTGTATCGGCAACAAAGTACTTTAAAATAATAGGTGCAGCGACGATGTTTAAGCAAAATCCTGAAGCGTGGTTAATCTAAAAGGAATATTTTCGCACAGCAGTTAGTGTTGTACTTTAGTCACGACTATGCAGCTGACGTGTCTTCCCCAATTCATCTATACTATTATAAATCTGTAAGCAAGCTGCGTTTGTAGTGAGGCTTGATCTCTAATAACGCAAAAACTACCGCATCAATTTGCATGGTGTTTCCAAATTTTTAAAGCTAATGTTGCTGATCAACATCTGCAGAAGTAGCTAACGACTAATATGTACCATGGGAAGAAGCAAGTCAGTAAAAAACTCAGATAATTATACACATTCAGACGGTCACTCCTTTCATAAAGAGACCTGACAAAATTTAGGATTTCCTTTTTTTTTTTACTTCTGCGATTCATTTTTCTGGACCGCAGTACTTCAAAATAAAAAGAATACGTGAATCAAGTATAATCAGCATTTACTTGAATCGTAACAGGTCTGTTGAATTACTAATATTGAAGACATGTATTGTCTTTGGTAGACTGTTATGCAGTTTGTCTCTGGAACAAAATTGCTAAGTGAACGCTGTACAATACAGCCACAATAAGCCAATACTTAATACGAAATTCAGTTTTTTTTTCTCGAAGAGCGATGTCTGAAAAACAGCTATTATAAATATCAGCAAGTAATAAAACATACTTCTTTCATAATGACTTGTGCGGAATTGCACATATTTGGAAGTACTTTATTCGATTAATATGTCTCGTGGCTATAACGTGCAAATATAACTAGGCATCCGAAAATTCAGGTACATGCGACTCAAATAATTACATAGAAAATAAGGATATATTGAAAGAAACTCAAATAAAAAAGTTTTCATATCCTAATGCTACACCGCGTAAATTATAAAGCTAAAAGCATCGTCCCTTTGGCCTATAACAAAGCATATCAGCTGTCATCACTGTCCAGGTTGCATTTCAATCGATTTACAACTTGCGATAATTTTTATCCTAATGCTACACCGCGTAAATTATAAAGCTAAAAGCATCGTCCCTTTGGCCTATAACAAAGCATATCAGCTGTCATCACTGTCCAGGTTGCATTTCAATCGATTTACAACTTGCGATAATTTTGCCACTCAGAAATAATTGCTTGAGTTACATGCACATTAGTACATATACTGTACCGTGATCCATTTGGACATTTTTGAATTAATTATATCTGATTGAAATAATTACAATAATGATACGACGATTTGAAACCAAGATTAACTCCAATTCACGTAAATTTCTATTTTAAAGCAGGAATAATTGATGGTGTATCATCATAAAATAAAAACCAATATCCAAACAGCAAAAAATAAATAAATCAGAAAAAATTGAGATGCTGTGATTATTGGTAACGAATTTTTATTTCAAATATAACTAGGCATCCTAAAATTCTATTCTACACCGCGTAAATTTTAAAACTAAACCCGTTATGCCTGATGCTAAACAAAACGAGTCAATTGTCATCTGGTCCAGGCTGTTGTTTCGCCAGGTACTTACATGCGACTGAAATAATTACATAGAAAATACGGCTATATTGAAAAAACTTAAATTAAAAATGTTTCATATCCTAATGCTACACCACGTAGATTATAAAGCTGCAGGCATCGTCTCTTAGGCCTATAACAAAGCATCATATCAGCTGTCAGGTTGCATTTCAAGCGATTCACAACTTGCCATAATGTTGCCACTCAGAAATAATTGTTTCAGTTACATGCACGTTACTACATAAACTGTACCATGATCACATCACGACATTTTTGGATTAATTATATCTGACTGAAATAATGACAGTAATGATACGACGATTTGAAATCAAAAGTAGCTCCAATTCACGTAAATTTCTATTTTAAAGCAGGAATAATTGATGGTGTATCAATATCCAAACAATAAAAAATAAAAAACAACAAAAAATAAATAAATCAGAAAAATTGAGATGCTGTGATTATTGGTAACGAATTTTTATATTTCAGCACACTTCCAAGAGGACTAAGTCGTAGATTACTGCTATATTTACATAAATTTATGGCACCCCGGTTATGTTGCAATCCTCGGTATCCACATTTAAAAATAAACTTTTTTTAGTTAAGTATCATGGAAACAATATTTTTCATTATATCCACTTCTGGTGAAATCATTGCACAAAAACATCATTGAGGCCGTTATTTTAACAGGATGTGGACGAGGAGAAGAAGTATTCCTTCCACGAATACCATTGGTTCCTTCAAACTTCCCGTTCAAATTTAAGCGCCTACAATTTCCCGTAACGTTATGTTTTGCCATGACAATTAACAAGTCTCAGGGACAGACACTAGGAACCGTAGGCATTGATCTTCGGACACCATGTTTCTCGCACGGCCAGCTATACGTTGCTTGCTCCAGGGTGAGTGGCAGATCACGCCTGTACATATGTACAATGAACAATCAGACCAGAAACGTGGTCTACACAGAGGCATTACAATGAGTGACCTACGAAGTATGCTGAAGATAGTATATTATTTCTCTTAAGCATTGCTTTATTTACTTATAACGCAAAAATAAAAGCCTTTCTAAACAATAAATGTTTATACTTCGCACAATAATTACAACCACGAATTACTACTGTTAATTTTTCAGGAACCTTTTCTACTATTGAATCAATTGCATCACGTTAAAATATGAAACTCTCTGACATCAGAATGAAAACCGAACCTAACGTATTAACCGAAACAAACGAAACTATTCAGAATACATTAACAGTTCATGCCTTTCCACGTTAATGTCTGATAAGAGAATAAAATCGGTAAATAATTTCTACACCTGCCAAGGCACGCGCGCGTGAAGCAGCGGGCAAATGCTAGTTAGTTATATATTACAGTTTACACTGATTGCTTATTGTTTACCACGAGATGACTTCGTTGCTTAGCACAATATCAACGAAAATAATTTTTAATTTATCATCATTATCATCGATTTTCCACACTAAGTGGACCAGATGTAGGATTGAATAAGCTTCGTCCATACTTTCATGTCTTGACAAATCTTCTAAGTATGTCGAATGTTCCTTTAAAAGATGTTTGCACGTTTGCTTAAATAGTCGCTTTTTTATGCCTCGTCCCCGTCATTAGAGGCGGAAAAGAACTGTGGGCAAGGAACGTGAATAAATTCGTTCATGGTTTTTTGAATGAAACATCCCGGCATTCACCTGGAATGTGTTCGGGAAACGATGAGAAACCGAAATCTTGATGGCCGGACGGGGATTCAAAACTACGTCCTCCAAGTTGCTAGCTCACAGCATTACCTCTCACCCACCATGCTCTGTGAATTACGAGTATTTGCAACGAAATCAGGCTGGACGCTAAACAAGATAACGAAGAAACAGATAATTAACTTTATCGGAAATTACATAAATCAAATGATTACGATATATAAAATTAAGAAGCAAGGTATCAGCAGATTTTTGGCGTACTTACGGAGTGAATCATTTGTCACATGAACTCGTTGCTTGAACCAAGAGAAATGTTTGGAATTAATTATGTTGCTTTGCGAAACTGTGCCTTTAGTCGGTTCACATATTTCTCGGCAGTTATATTAAACCTAAAATAATGAAATAAATCAATTACTTCAATGAAATACGATAGTTACTATGTGAAGTAATTACGAAAATAATTAGAACTTCTTCTGCGCCATCACACTTTCGTCCATCGTTTCTATATTTCGAAGACGGTATTAGTATAAACCTGAATTTAAATCCTTGTGTGACTGCTGATCCATAGCTGGCTGCAAGGCATGCGCGTCGAAAAAATTAAATATAAACCTACACAGAGAAATATGTTGGATGAGCAGAAACTGTTACAAAGAAATAGCTGTAACCAACATGAAGACATTTCAGTTGCATTGTGGCATATTGACAAGTGCCAGCAGGAAATTTGGATACCGTTTACAGACTCTTAAGAATTCTTGAAAATGATAATACACATTTAACATTTGCAGCATTTGTTCGCGTTCAATACCAACCAGACATCTGCACTACCTCAGAATTCTGATCTTACTTTACTAGTGACGATATTTTACATTCATATCCTAAATCTCCCGTCGGCTATCATTTTTCTGTACGAGACACCTTGAATGGCCATAAATTCATTCCGGTTTCCTGTTAAACTCGGCGTACCATTGAGAGTTATTCTAGTTCCATTCAGAGCTTGGTATTTTCGTCTTAGTTGAAGCATATATCATTTTATAACTAGTCTACTTGTTAAGAGCTACTTGCCAGCTCTCAGTATGGCTGTATCAAGATCGCAGAAATGTCCCTAGGCGAGATCTCAACCTGACTTCAACTTGCCAAACTTAAGAAACGGCCAGTATGCTACAATCAGATTCAACGAACATTAGAAATGCATTTATGAAAGACAAGTGGTATTAAATAATATGCAGAGAAAAGGGGTCTGTTTAAAATACTTAATGTAAAACGGTAATTTCACTTAAGAATTCTTTTATAATGTCTTTTAACATGAGTGTTGAATGTGAATAAATAAGTTTAATGTTATAAATCATATATAAATATGTGGTGCCACCTTAAATAATGTACTGAAGTAATCATAATGACCTAAATACTTTTAATTTTAATGTGGATCATTCCAGGTGATTAATGTGTAAATGACGAAATACCTATACGCCTGTGTTGAAAATCAGTACGTACATTCATAAGATGTAATTTCGTTTCCTGTGTATTGCATCCTCAAATCTCTTATGCACAACTTGATTTCGAAAGTTTTTAATATGATCTCCTAAAACAATTTTTCCAAAAACGTTTTATGTTCCAACTTCATTTGCCAACAACCATCCTGATGGGTGAATGATTAACAATCGTACTTGGCACTCGGATGGACACAACTTCGATCCTTGGTCGAGTAATCGAGATTTAGATTTTCCATGGTTTCCCTAAACCACTCCATGCTAATAACGGAGCTGTTCTTTTAAGGCGAAATGTCCAACTTCAGTCTCGATCATTTCCCACCCTTTTCACCCGTAAGCATCTCGAATTAATTCTTATATTTTACGCCCTCCGTTTGGTAACCATTCCCTTTCAGTTCATTATTTTGGGTCTTCGAAATGTCTGGAAGAAATATTACGTGATGTAGTTTATAATGCTTGATGAGTTCCTGAGCAGAAGAAACTTAATGCACACAGCTATGGCTGGGCTCAGAATGCAGTCAGAAAAACATACGCTTAGTGTGACATATTCAAATCCTCAGTTACAAATGGATGGGGACGTCTGTTCCTTACGTTCTTGCAGTTTCTAATTATATTTGCCACAACATTTTTGTCACTTTACGAATATTCCACTAGAATTTCCGATAATATTTTCAAACCTGGAAGCATATTCCTGATTTCTTTGAAAGTATTTCAGATTCACTACATGTATTAAGTCTTTTTAAAGTCAGAAGTAAGTAGCAGAATTACACAAAAAATATCTGTGTACTCGCCATTCAGAAAATCAAGGAATAACTTTGTAAAAAGTTCTATATTCAAGTGAAACAGTCATAGTATAGAAGTTATTAAATGGAAGGTAATTTTTAACTAAGCTCATGCTTCGCTTAATGCGTTGCGACAGTAACAAAAAACAACTTAAAAATAATATTACGAGTAGCAAAAGTCGTATGGTTTTGTCCTCTGCGCTGCTTGTCCAGCGTCTGATTGGCAATTTACATTCCGCGGAGTTAATCCGCTGCTGCCGGGACCGTCCACCCGACGCCAAGCGCTGAAACGGCCTGACCTCCGCCCCGAGTAATCGCATTCGACTCTGGTCTCGGTAATCGCATTTCGGGACCAAACGCTCATTAATACTTGATTGAAAGTTTGATTGCACCGTAATGTGAGTACGAAACAGTGTGCGCGATTGCGTTTCACGTGCACAGTGCAGTTGCTCGGTGCTCCACTGTTGCAGTGCAGTGCCATTCCGTGGGATGATCCGTAGCGCAATTACACCCACGGCAGGCGAGCCGGGAGATATTTCGCCCGGCATATCGCGGCAGCCGGAAAGTGGGTCCTCTCTCCGTCAATATTGTAAAATCGGATCGAACTACCTATCTTTTTGGTCCTTTTAGGTTGATCAGTCTATCTACTAATTTGCTGCAGTCTTCCTTCTCATTCTATCCTGATCTGATCTCTCCTTCTCATCATAACCATTTTAAAACCTAAAGTCTTCATTACCTATTTCATACATGAGGGCGAATCAGAAAGTCTTTACCTATATTTTTTATTTCCAGATAAAGGTACATACAGTTAATTACACATATACGTTCTATTCTACGTGCCTTACACTATTTTTCCACATAGTCCCCACACATGGTCAGACATTTGTCCCATCGCAACACTAAGGGGCCGTGCACAAACTACGTGGCTCGGCCCAGGGGAGGGAGGGGTTGGCTTGAAGGCTACGCTGGGCTACGTGGGGGGAGGGGGGGTATTCCGAGCCAGGCCATGTAGCTTTCATTTCATAACATTTTTCACAGTTAGAATGAGGAACAGAACTTACAACAGCATGTGAATATTTATTTCCCTCAGTTAATTATATCTTTACAATAGTTGACAAGAGAAAACAGTACAAAATGTATTTTGGAATCAAAAGGGAAAAAAGCTACGTGATACGTAGGGGGGGGGGGGGGGGGGTTGAGGCAAAAGCCACGTAGGGCTACGTGGGGGGAGGGGGGGGTCACAGGAGGGCAAAATGGAGCTACGTGGTTTATGCACGCTCCCTAAATTTGAGATGTTCCTGTGGTAGAATTCCTCCCGCCGACTGTGGAACTACCGTCTTGGCTTCATTGTTGTACCTTAATTGCTGTCCTGCCAGGAATTTCTTCAGCGGAAAGAAAATGTGAAATTCACCCGGGGTGAGGTCCGGACTGTAGGCTATGGTGGGTGGTCCAGTCTTTCACAGTGAAATTACCGGAGCTCGCCGGTGGTTCTGATTGCCACATGTGGTCTCGCATTGTCGTAGAGGATAACCGCGTTGTCCACTTCAAGAATCCCTCGCACTTCTTCCTGATGGTAGCCCGTAAATGTGACAGTGTCGAACAATAAACATTAACATCATTTTCTCAACAGATGTTACTGAACTTTTTTTCTGTCACAGGCGAACCCGGATGTTTTCACACCATGCTATGCTGCCTCGATTCCGGCGTGAAATGCAATAACATCGCTACTAACAATGCGGTCCAGGAAGCTGTCAGTGAATCAATCATTCAACTGCGTACAATCTTCTAGGGCTTTCCACCAGGGTAGCGCGTCAGTAAAAATACATAGCGACGTTTTCGGAGCCTACCTCTGACTCCATCTTCCGGCGAAGTGTCGGATGGAGGAAGTGTCTCCACTTATAAGGCCTATGGTTGCCAGATGACGTCAAGTCACGGGCGACGGGCCAATCGTTGCGCAGACGGTGGGGCAGGGAAGGACCTGGTGGGGCGGCCGGGTAGTGGGGCCAGAGGCTTGTTAGGGGTACGCGCAGCGGAGAGGAGTGGCTGGAGGTGATAATCCTGCAGCATTGATCTATGCCTCCTTAGATGATCTATCACTGGATTACATGCAGTGCTGAGGTGGTATCCTGAATCACTATTCACAATTCCGTCAGCTAGCCGAATCTCCACAGCCTCCTTAATCACACTATCCCAAAAGCTCTTGGCAAAAGATAGTATTTTTGTCGCCTCGAAATCGAAGGTATGCCTTTCCTCGATACTATGCAAGGCCACGGCCGACTTAGTGACCTGCCCCAACCGTACAATCAAAGCTGCAAGATTATCACCTCCAGCCACTCCCCTCCGCTGTACGTACCCCTAACCCGCCTCTGATCCCACTACCCCCGCCGCCTCACCAGGTCCTTCCCTGCCCCACTGTCTGTGCAACGGTTGGCAACGACGCATGTGACTTGATGTCACCTGGCAACCAAAGGACTAATAAGCGGGGACATTTCCGACTTCCGACACTTCGCCGGAAGATAGAGCCGGAGATAAGCTCCGAAACGTCGCTATGTATTATTACTGACCCGCTATCCTGGGGGAAAGCCCTAGATGATTTTACGCAACTGACCCAACGAGAAAGCCTACATTCTTTCATCAATCATTCAATTACATTTCATCATGTCATCCATCTGCTTAGGTACCCACCGACATGAAACTTCCTGGTACTCTGAGGACCCGTGAACGTAAACACTACCATACGAAATGCCAAGCTCACGGGAAATGTCCTAGAGGTGCACACGTCGATCTGCTTTCACCATTGCATCCACGGTGGAAATGTTGTTCGTAAGCGACGAAGTGAGCCTCCCTTTTTCCGAACTCTCAATACCACCACTTCACACTTCTAAAAGCGAGAGACTTTTCCCCAAATATGGGCTACGTTTCCAGTGGATTTCGATGGGCGTTCGTCCCTTGCTCCGTAGAAAACGAATCACACTTCGTTGCTCGTATGTCGTTGACGCGTGAAGCACAACCGCCATCTTTAATAACTGACAGCAGCTCTGTGCCACTGATCTACCGGCAGGTAAGGCCGGGCCGTTCCAAGTAAGGTCCACCCTTGTGAATGTTGACTGCGCATTTACAGCCGTAACTTGGCTAAAAAAAATGGGACAAAGACTTTTTGATTCCCCCTCGTTTTATCTTCGCTTCCCATTATACTTTTCACCTTCAACAGTCCATCAAATAATCAAGGAACAGCTCACCATCTTGCCTTAGAATCTTCCACGTATCTCTATACTGAGCAATCATTTCCAACACATTTTTATGCCATACCTTCTGTCTACTTTGTCTGAATATCCTCGTTAGGAGCACGGTTCGATTACTTTAATTTTCTTTCTTCCTGATATACAAAAAGCCCACTAGTAGTTCTATAAACCATTGTGCTAATACAGAAGTACAGTTTTACGCAGTTCTTTCTGAATCTTAAGCCAGTGTTTGAAACTCAACTATTTTCCCTAAAAGAGCTAACACTATGGGCATTATTTGTGGTCGTGTGAGAACATTTTCTTTCAAAGAAAACTTTACATAACGACAAATTAATTTTGGTGTATAAAAATATACAAGAAGTACTGGTGTTTATGTATTCTTTTTGTGATAATATCGGCAGAAGTAGATCTTAATTTTCACCCACTGGGGTAAAAACCAGTGGTTGCGATCTAAACATTCACTTACCTCGGTATTGTGAAATGTCCTTCCCAGGTTCTATTCGTAGCGATCGACTACGTATTGAATTCCAATCGAGTCAGTATTGACCTAGATTTTTATGCGCCGTAAACCAAAAACCCATCACCGTAACACGTATGTACACCTTGTTCAAAAATGGTAGAAATAATGTATAAATAAGTTTTAGATGTTTCATACTGCGACTCTTGTTAACCGACTTCAAAAAGGAGGAGGTTCTCAATTCGTCTGAATTTTTTTTTTGGATGTATGTTCAGCGATATCTTCGCAAATTTTGAACCGATTTAAATGAAATTTTTATAGTGGATAGAGTATACCTCCAAAGTGGTCCCATAAGAATTTCATTGAGAAACTACTCCTTCTACCCATTTACACCCCTTAACTTTTATACGAACGCACACTTTTTATCCGAATTTGATGGAACTTTGGAAATGTATAGTAAAAAATAAACAGAGAAATACTGTCAACTTTTGGTTTGAAAAACCTAACCCTTCTCCCCCTATCCACCCCTTAATTTTTGCCAATGTTCTTATACAAAGCTAAAGTCGACACCATTTAACTGATCTCCATTAAAGTTGGCATATACATGTAATTTTCATCGAAAAGGTTTCTGACCCAAAAAAATAAAAAAAAAACCTCTCTCCCTTTACACCCCTTAATTTTTATACAAACCCACATTTTTATCCAATTCAATGGAAACTTTGGACATGTATAGTCAAAAATAAAGAGAAAAATGCTGTCAACATTTGGTTTGAAAAAACTGAACCCCTCTCACCCTATCCATCCCTTAATTTTTACCAATGTTATTTATACAAAACTGTAGTCGACATCATTTAACTGATTTCCATTAAAGTTGGCATATACATGTAATATTTCATGGACTGGGTTTCTGACCAAAAAATAAAAAAAGCCACCCCATCTCCCCCTTTACACCCCTTAATTTTATAGACACCTATATTTCATATCTGATTTTGATTGAACTTTGCCAATGTATACTTTCAAACAAACAGAAAAATCTTGTCAACATTTGGTCTGCCAAAGCTCAACCCCTCTCTCTCCTACCAACCCCTTAATTTTTGTCAATTTTTTTTTAATAAAAAGCTACAGTCGCCAAATTTTGACCTATTACCATTAAAGTTGGCGCTTATATGTATTTTTTCACGAGGAAGGTTTCTGACCAAAAAATAAAAAAAACCATCCCCACTCCCATTAAACCGTTTAATTTTTATAAAAATCCATAGTTT